>CM067381.1:38793966-39268302 GCA_034510155.1 Eucriotettix oculatus
TTCCTAATTTATATATATGTTTGTTCTTAGATTCGACTGTATTTAAGACAGCGAAAGAAATTTAACATTTTTCACTAATCTTTTAACTTTTGTATTTTTGGCAAAATTCTGTATCGTATAGAATGTTTTATAGGTTCCATGTTTACATGATGAGGATTATTATTTTCTTACTGCAGTTCACGTTTTATGTAATATCTTGTATTTAAACCTGAGAAGCTTTTAATAACTCGCCCGCATGACGTAGCGGCTGCGCGAACCAGAGAAGCAGATAGAGAGAGTGAAGTGCTTCGGAGAGTGATATACTGTGGAGAGGAGTGTGATCGCTGGCTGTAGCGAGGCAACTGAAGCTCTCAATTAAACTTTAAAAAGGAATTTTACCACTGAACGGCGTGGTAATCACAATATATTTATAAATCTCTACATGAAAGAATGCTTCATTGGAATGATTTGCTAAATGTGTGGGCTTTTTTGGATGTATGGAGGTCCGGGCAATTTAAGAGTACAAGATTTGACAATACTTATGCAATCTGCAGTTGAACCTCGAAGCACAGTCCGATTGTGAGTTATAGGGGCACCCGATTTAAGTAAATATGTATCAGTAGGATTTGTTACAGATTGGCGCCAACAGTGAGGCATAATAATATATATTTTTTAATATCACTACAAGCTTAATAACCATAGTGTATCGTTTCAGTTCTGTAAATATTGCGCATCTTTTCAGGTTTGGTGAGTGATGGTAACCCTCTGTCTTTAAAATACATAGCGTTGTTCTGATGGAATTAAAAGTTTCAGCAAAGACAACGTTGCAGGTAAAGGAATTGTTGTTTGCAGGTGGCAAGGAAGAATCCCGGCTTATTCTTGATCCCGTTCCATTAGTGCGGATGAAACGCAGCGACCGCCCGAGCAATTAAAACGCTTGTTACGGGAAACCGCAAATGTTGCCCATCAAATGAGCTTTGCCACACAATCAAATCATCATCAGTTTTAATCACCAACTTTTCACAAACAGATGAGGTTCGTTTCGTTGGTAAAAAAAATATATTTGGTCCGTTGACACGCTTAGGCAGTAATTTCGGCAAACATGTGCGCGTATTTCGTCGTCCAATACTGGAATTACCGCCATTGTTTCAGGGGCAAATAACACGAATGGGAATAATCGTGGAAATTAGTTCCTTCCCTGCGTCGAACCTTCCGCTCTCGATCAGTAATCGTAAATTGTCATGGCACCATATATTTTTAAAATTGTAGAAGAGAACGAAACTCGTCCATGCTACGTTTATAGGCCTTAAAACAGAGGTGGATAAACGTGGCGCTTTGGAAGATTAAAAGTGGTGCATTGCATCCTTGAGCCTGTTTGTATTTCATAAGAGAAGTCCCTTTACATCGTTAGAAAGCATCGTACAGTTAGATAGACATGTGTTAGAAATAAATACAACGAATGTCCATTAGTCAGATGATTTTAATAACAGTTCTTCTGGCAAAGAGAGAGAATAGACAATTGCAAGTTCCAAGCTGATCTCGCTCACAATGCCAACAACTGTAGTCCAGAGTAAATGAGCATCTTGAACCTATCGCCCTGTGGCACAGGAACACCATTCTTGAGTTTTGTAAGTTGGTTCTTCATTAAACTGGCGTAAATTAATTAATTTAACTTCGTCAAAGTTATTCCTTTCGTCCCCCAAGTGAAGCAGATTCTGTCCTCATCTATTTACCAACCCCTAACCATGAACCTAAGAGGCTATACTCGTATGTCAAAAAAATTGGCTTGGTTTGCAAAAGGTTGGCCACCCCTGCCTTTACACGTGCACATTTCTTTACTTCGCAGAAATTTCACAGAAACTTGTAAACAAACTCTTGCCATAATCCACACAGGATTATATTTAAAATGCTCAATAATGGCAGTAGTGCTTTAATCAACAATGATTAACTTAGTGAGACTGTGGTCAAATCCCAGAAAAGATTGAATGTGAATGGCCAGTGATTCTGGTTGAAAATGGAATTAAATATGTGGAGTGTTACCAGGCGCAGAACACAGTTTAGTTACCCAGGGAGAGAAGCCCAGTGGCTCCAACAGTTTGACTTGATTGCAGATGACCCTAGGAATCCTCATTGTATTCACCAGACCCGATGACAATGGCCAGTGGAATAATCTCCGTGTGCTCCTTTTGTCATCGTTTTCGAGTTATAGTCGTGGGCGTAGATGACGCGGTGGTTTTTATTACGTCGTCTGGGAGCGCCATCTGTAATTAACGACTGCGGCTACCAACGTCGTAATAAAAGGACTCTTTTTGCCCGTTCACCTGGACAAACGGAAACGGAGATCTTTGTGGTGCCAAAGCCGCTCATAATTCACGGCTGAAAACGCAAAAACAGGGGTCATAACTCAGAAACAGCGATGAAAAGAAAGACATCCGACGCATTGTAAGTTGCTCAAGTGGGTCGTGGCGCTTTGTTAACATCCCGACGTGAGCGGAACTTGTGCTCTATGACGGAGAGGCGACAAAAGCACCGCCAGCCCAAAGATAGGCGATTGTCGTCGGATGACATACTTTACTATAACGTCAAACAATACGATTCAAAACATACATTCGAGTTTTTCTCTGATGAAAGGCTTTAATAGAGGCGACCGAGAAACCGTTCAAAAATTTCTGATATAATGAAATAAATAAATAGTCCTTCCCTTGAATTTTAATAATTTTAATGAAGGTAATGGCATGCCTTTTCTTTCAAACGGAGTCACTTAGCCTCATCACAGGGAGCCATTCATCTTTTAAAAATCTCCAACTGTTTTAAGATAACAGCTCGTCAATACTAAACTTTGCCAGTAAAAACTTTTTTAAAACCACAAATTAGTCGTCAATAGCCCCTTTTATCACATCGGGCTATATTAAACTGTAGTTTCTCTAAACAAAACAATTACATGCTTTGCATCAAACTATCGTGGTTATTATTAAAATTATAAAACGCTTAAAGAATATTTTAAAATAAAAATGAATAAGGATAAATTAAACGACCAAAATTACTTAAATTTAAAAAGGTTTTTCAATTTCGACGACGTTTCGTCCATAAATGTGGGACTTCTCGTGTTACAAAGGAGACAAACAATTGAAACTTCCTATTTAGACATTATTTTACAGTAGACTTTGTACGTCTATTAAAACTCGATTCCCGGGCCCAGTCTAGATTTTTTCATTCTGATCTCCTAAATATTATCCATACATTTTCAAATTACTATATTAATATCAGCCAAATATTGATGGTATATGCTACAAAACTATTTTACATCTGACAACGTCCTCCGTTGAGGACGAAACATCTTGCAATTGTTTGTTATTGAATTATATGTGACAAATTTTGTCTTAAACATGTATTCACTTTGATTTTATCTATAGTTTTCTTTATTATTATAATTATTTTCTTTCCAAGTGTGATTCTGAGTTGAAGATGCCATTTTTTTCAGTGTAGGTTCATCTGTTACGATTGGATGAAATTCTGACCATTGGCTTTCTTTCCTCTTAGTGACTTCTGTGTTATTGTGCAATTGAAAGGAGAAACTACGATTGCCGTTGATATATAAATTTTATTTGTTTACTTAAATAGAGAAATCAGTGGACTATTTATGAGGTTTTTTTATTGAAGTACCTTTCGTTGCTGACATGTAGGACCAAACCCCAAAAACACGTGATATCAATTTAGTAGTGTAAAACGTGCGATTGGAATCGTGTGTTCGATATTTGATCTCCTCCTTGAAGCGCTCTCATAATCAAGGTGTATGAGGCCGCCGACGACTGTAATGAAGCTGCTTGAATATGCATGCCTCGCTTTTGTTCCACTACTTTATGGAAATTCCGTGGGCTGGTGCTGTGTAAACAGCTGGATGTGTTCCGCGTACCTCCTCATCCCCTTCTTCCTCGTCCTCCAGATGTTCTTCGTCGCGTCGGGAAAAAGCAGAAATGCAATATAAATGCTCCCGCAGTATGTCATGAGCAGCTACTTTCGTAAACAATTTTGTTCGAAAAATATTAGTTGTTATCGATTCTATTCGTGTTGATCGTTTTTCTAAACCACACCATGAACTCTTGTGTGACGTCTTCTAATATATTATTGTACAACTGTGTTGCATCCCTCTCTAACTAAGCTTATAAGTGCTGGTTGTAATTGGAGTGTCGACAGTTCAATTTTAAGTGGTAATCGTCTATCCCAGTTTGATGTGCGTAAATTACTGCCGCCTAATTTGGTGGTTTCATGAATTTAATATTTGGAAAAGGTTTCTGACCCTTAATTTTCGAGATGGTTCCATTTGTTCATCTACCTTGGTAGAACTCTCATTTTTCTCGCTTAAAATACATTGCTTCTAGACATACTTCATCTATTTCTTATCCAGAAATTACACTAGCGCCAGAGTTTTTTCTTTGTTATAAGTAAATACTAACTCCTGTATTTCTTCATGCAAACTTTAATATACAAATACATTCAACTTACCAATCGTAGTATAAACAACTCTTATTTAATCCTGGTGTATAATTATACTCTTAATTCTATTGAAATTTATTTCTTAATTATTCATACATCAATGGCAATAAAACGCCCTCGTAAAATTTTACAGTTTTTTTAATACAAAATCGTCATTATTATGAAAACTAGAAGCTTTCTGCTTTAATATGTACATCTTTACATTTTTCGCTAGCATATAACTGTGACGTTATTGTAATAAAAAACTGCAGATGATAACGTGGGTTATGTGTGTGTGTGTGTGCGTGTGTGCGTGCCCTGAAAAATTTATATAATGTTCATACACAAATTCGTAAATAAATGTGTGCGATGACGTCACAGAACTTCACGCGCACAAGTTTTTTGACACAATAAATTAGCATGCTTTTTTGTTCAAAATTTTTTGCTAAGTTTTTACCACACCCGGGTCTTTAAAAATAAATAAAAATAAATAAAAACGACCCACTTACAGACAGTTTAAAAAGTTTCGTTCAACTACGACGACGTTTCGTCCATTAATTTGAGACGTCGTATGTACAAAGGAGACTTAAATAAAATGCTTCAAGTTTTAACCGGAGATAAATAATTATACAAAATATTAGAAATTGAAAGTGAAAATATTGCGTTAAAATTTAACTTATACAAATTTCCAGGTTTTAATGATTTTTGTTAAAATAATTGAATGTAATTATTTAACATTTTGCGTCGTGGACTGACTGCATGCAACCTTTGCCGGTTGCAAACGAAATGTCATTCAAGAACACAGAGCAACATTTGTATTGTAAACCGATAAATTTGAAAATTTTATTTTTTGGAATTTGAAATTAACATTAAATTATATCATTAATTAATTAATTCAAACAATATTTTCTAAATTTATCAATAAATATTATCAATCATAAAGTAATTATTAATCAAACATTTCGACCATTGTTTGTATTTTATTTATGATAAAAAGTTAGATTAATTTAATTACTTTATTTATTAATCAGTCAGTTATCTGACGTTCATAAATTTATTAATAATCAAATCAGCCAATAAGTCAACAAGAAACAATTTATTTAAGATCTTTTTGGACGTTCCGTAAGGATTTTTTGACTTCTTCAAATATAAGTAATTAAATTCGAACTGAAGTTAACTAGAGACATAAATCAATTATAAATTTGAATAGACAGTGTTTAGCGAAAATAAATTTATACCAGTATTAGAAATATTGCTGACGTATTGGCTGATTTGTTAATTTTTAAGTTATTATTATTTAACTATCCGAGTTTTATTTATTATTATTGTTTACTTATAATGTATTATTATAATTACTAATGTTTAATATAATTTCAAATGGAAGCTGTAAGTAAATTTCTATTTGTAAATATATGTGTACTATATTTTGTACATGGGTTTAAATTTATGTAATACACCCCTTTTATATTATACTTATATTTATATCGTTTTCGGTCTTTTATACATTAACTTTCATATATTGTATTCTTTTATGTTGTTAAAATATCGTTATAAAATGTTCCTAATTAGGACAAATGAGTTTTAACGAAAGATACTTAAAATGTGTATCTAAAAGTAGGCTTATCTCGTAATATTAATTCTTTTTTGAGTATCAGGCTACTTGAGGGTGATGTCTCGTGAAAGAGACAACTCACCTTTAATAGCATAGGGAGGGATTTGAAAAGGGGGAAGCGGAAGGTAGAGCAAGGTAGATGCAGGGAAAACCCTAGAAAACCTGCATCAGTTAGGTCGGGCGTTGGGTACTTTTCTCACGCTCTTCCGAATGACGGGAATCGAGTTTGCTGTGGGTTCGCAGTATTCCCTTCTCTGTGGCTCAACCAGTTTTAGGATACAAGCTGATTATGTAAATTACCGTACTTAAATCGACTTAAACTTTCTATAGAATATTAATTTTACCACTGGAACAGAATCGAAACTAGCGTTGTATCGGTTTTAGTTTCCTTTGTTATTAGGGGAAAGAACAGTTTGCGTTCCAGCAACGACTTCTTAGCTAAACTTTTCTTTTCGTAGCGGCTTCGTTATTACCATTTAAATTAGGCTCCATGGCTATATACAAATCCTGTTAGTATTGCGATTATAATTGAAATGCGGTAAGACACAAACCGGATGAGGCGTGCGCAATGACATCAGTACTTACTTGCGCATATAAAAATGTAAATTTTTATTCCCTTTAAATGAAAATTTCGCGAAGTTGGAGGAGGCGAAATTAAATTAGCATTTCCTTTCATGTGGAGTTAATTAGTTTAGCGAGAGGGAAGGAAGCTTTCTTCGTCGGTGAATGGGACCCTCCGTTTATCCGAAATTAACGACAGCTGCGCGTATACGAGGACTAGTTTCAGATGTTAATTCAATTCTTCCGCACTGCGAGCTACGACGATTCTTTTACTTCATTTGGAGGAGAAATAATCAATTCTGTTACGGCGTATCTGGTTGCTGTACACGCTTTTTCGTTTTTAAGTAACTTTTCTGCTATTTTTAATTGTGACGTTGTGGCCTCTGTATTCTTTAAATACAGATTCAAAATTGGCGAGGATGGAAATTTTAACTTTCAGTCCTTGAAGAACTTGTAAATTATTAACGAAGATCATGATTTTTATTCAATCAAAGAAATGATGATAGCGTGCTATGATTAGGTGGACTCTGAGCTGAATGATTGAAGGAGGTGGCAACAAATTATTTGCAAGGCCGCACTGTGACCCTCCGTGCGACAGGAGGAGGCTGTAATTCCGCGTGATCTGACAGGAAACCAATACTCCGCCATCGCCAAATCCTGGCACCAGATATGCTCTTGAATATAACTCATTACAGTTGCTACTATTGTTCAATATAACGACGCAAAACATTCTTCACAAAGCTCAGACAGTCAAAAATTTGTCTCCAATGGCAGACATAAAACGAAAAAGTCATACTTTCACACACTCTTGATTGCGGGAAAACATTGCGGCTCGATAAGCAGTGTTTCAAAAGTTATTGCGTAAGCTCCGTGCTTATATATTTAGTAGATTAGGCGTCTCCTTAATTCAAAATGTATATTAATTCGGCTCCGTGTTTCTAGCGGACGTATCCTTTAACGGATGATTCAGGTAGTTGGAAACTTTGAAAACAAAACACCGCTTGTGACGTCACAAGTAATGTATTTGTAATTGTAGACTGAAATGAAGGAGAAGTCTCTTCTAACTAACCTAAACCACGAAATGGTTAGAAATTATGTTAAGTTTCAAAAATGGAGGCCAGAAAAACTTACATACATTTTAGTAAACTTTAATTAAAAATACAACAGTTACAGGTTCTGACGTGGATCTTCAACATGCGTATAAAGACTTATCCATTAATTTAACTATATGGGAAACAAATACTTATCGATTTTATCAACTAAGGGTGAAGTTTATTCAATTTTAAAAATGAGTTGAAGATTAATTTTCAAAACTAGAAGTTTATGTATCCTGGATTATAATAATCCATATTGGGTAAATCAACTATCCTGGTTTTAATATTAAGTGAATGTAAAATGTATAACAGTTCAGAACCTAATCTGAATTTGTGATTACTGTTATCTTTTATAAATAGATAATTTTATCTATTACTTTGCCTTACGCTTACGTGCTACGTGTATTGACTACGCTATGCAAGTTATGTATTATAGCGTATAGCGCTCCCTTTTAATATAGTGATGATTATGAGAGGCGAAAGGGGTTGAGTCAGGGGTGTGGAAGTTTCGTGTCCTCTACGAAACGTCCGCAGGACACACGACACGATTAATTCAACAGGATTATACTTAATAGGCCAGATTTAAGGTTAAAGATGGTGCTGCGACGAGTAAATCTTCATCTAAGGACTCACTGACATTTTTCATAGCTTCAGAACCTCATAACTTTGATACAACTGCGGCACCTTTGAAAGGGCTAGGTTAATGGATTTTGGAGGGGAACACCCCACAGGTCCCTTTTTACATCCATCCTCCGCTACTCTACACTACATCAAGGAACAACTGAAATGAGCGCCACAAAAAAAGTAGTCTCACAACATGGGCGAGTTTGATGAAACGTTCGTTTGTGAAAGTCAGTTATTCAAATTTTGTCTATTTACTTTCCAGTCTCCACGGTTTTCTAAATTGCTCCATGAAACATCTATAAGGTTTCAGTTTATTGGAATCGCCCACCCCCAATTTTTAATCCACCAAATGGCCGGAATACATATTATTATCATGTGATATCAATTACACGACCATTATAAATAATTTCATTTAATATACTATTTTTCTTGGTCCTTCAGAAGCCAGAAGCGTCATATTCGTATTTAATTTTAAAAACTGTTAGTCATCTCAGCGGCAACTGACAGTGAACTCTCCTGCTGCGCACAATAATTTCACTCACATTGTCCATTGAAATTCCTCCTCGCCGTTTGTTCTTCGATTTTACCTCTTCCTCTGGAACAGTTTATACAGCTTCCCAACCATCCATAACTCGTGAATAAAATTGACACACGCCGAATTAACAGCTGCCTTGTAGGACCTTAGTCAACTTTCGTCCCTCCTCAACGCTTGGACTAGGATGCTTTTGTGGACCTCAGTTTCACTTGAATCCCGGGAAGCATTTGCCAGACATTCTTTCCAGTTTGAAGATGACTGTTATAAATCGACTTTTCAGCCCACAAATTCTAAACATGCAATAATTCGGTTAAAGTTACACCTCGTTAGCTGGTAATTATGAGGGCCTCTTCATTCAGCCTGTAGAGTTGACAAAAATTCAATCATTTGACACTATATGAAGCCTGTTAAAGTAATTAATTATGAAAATAAAACTAACTGGAATTTTCATTAACTTGGCGGTCATGAAATATCAGATTTTATGTTCTTATCAGACCTTTGAGAATCATCCGTCGTGGTGGGTACCTACCAGGTGACGAGCGTTGCATGTGGTTCATTGTACGTTCGTGAACGTCAGCAAAGTAAACACCGCCTGGCCGACTGCCCTTGCTGTTCTCATAAAAATGAAAGTGGCTTTCCGAGTCATGTAAGGCCTGGAGAGCGTGCGAGTGTGACGACAGCGCTATTGTTGCGGGGGCGGGACGCGGAGCACAGTATGGACCCGGACCATATGGCTCCTTTGTTACGCTGAAGCTTCCTTGTAATTATCTCCTTACAGCACCTGTCGACAGTTGCGATTTGCTTCTGTGCGGATGTGGGCGTCCATCTGGCACCCTGCCGCATCACTCATTCATCTGCCATTTCCGCTTTTTAGTGCAATGCTTCCACACTCGTTAGGATTTAAAGCGTTTAATCCTATTTCCACTTTTAGATGAAGGACAAGAACAAGCGGACATTTTTCTACTCTTGCCCATCTAAAATTACCTGTATGTTTCACTGAGCTTCATTGAAGAATTTCCACTGTATTAACAGAATAAAAGTGGAGTACGAGGAACATTATAAATTCCAGTAATATAAAGGAAAAACAATAACCTTCCTTTCACCCAAAACTTTAATTATTTCGTTTAAGTTTCAATAACTTGCCTGCTGTTGTAATATATTTATCGGAACCGCAGTTAGACTTGTTTTACAATATAAAACTTTAAATATTTTGGTAGGACTCTTAATACAACTTTTTTTATTGCAAAAACTTTTATCCGAAGTTAGTACAGTTTTTATTAATGATATATATTTTCTTAATAAAACGAATAATTAAACTTAAATTTTATCAGGTTACAAGCTTTCTTTTTAGATTTTTCGACATGTCTGCCTTTCCTTACAGATTAATCGATAAACACATGAATTTAGCGGTTTTGTTCTACACAACTGGACATTTTTGCTTGAAGCTCTATATTTTTTGAACATTTTGAATGTGTAACTTATTACACTGCTATTAAATCAATTAACGTCTGATATTAAAATATTTAAATGAAGTAAAATTTACGACCAGTTTTTTTAATTGAACGACGTTTCGCCGCATATTCGCACCTCGCATCTCTCTTTTTCTAAAAATTTGTTGTTTTATAATATGTTAAATTTTAACCCTACGCTTTCCCGATGTCACAATAATCTGGTAAGTTGCTAGTCTAGTCAATTTCCATCTACCATTGGCTATGTTTAAATTAAACTAACTACATGTTAATTTTTATTCCATGGATTGTGAAAAAATATCCTAAAGAAGATGCATCTATTCACCGAAACGTCGTTCAATAACAAAAAATAAAAACTGTCTCAAGAAACTGGTCGTAAAATTATTTTTTGCTGTTGACAACAACGTCGAGCCACACGCGTTGCCAAATTTTATCACTGAAATGCTAATATGAACAAGAACAATATGAACATATGTAAGGTTTGACGTCGTGTGACGGACCGGAAGAGGAAATCGTTTCGACGCAACGTTTCGCCATTGTGTCATCGCCATCGCTTAGTATTTGAGATTGAAGCCTTCCTCTTACGAGGATATATTAATTAACAGATTGTATTTTTTTGGCCTTTTCCTTTAGCCACTTAACTTGAATTAATAACCTGAAGATCATTTGTCAATTAACCTCTCACATCTATTCACAGACTCAAATGTATTCTTTGCTTGACCTTGTTTGTAACTTTCATTTGTTTGAAAAATTTGTTGTAAGACGTACCAACTGCTACGGTCACTTACCACTGTATTCAATTAGAAGAACGTATATCTACGTAAGGGTATCAGAGTATGGCTAATCAAACAATTTGAATATGTTGGTGGTGACACTTGATGAAGTCATCCATTTGATGGTGACCTTCCTCCTGAACAGGATAGGAAGTGAGAGTCAGGAATCCTGTAGGCAGTCTTCTTCGACTCCTGTAAGACTTCTATGCGACGCTTTTTCTATTTATGCTCGATATTCATATTTAAATTTACTGTATCAGTTGGTTGATATTAGTTTTACCTGTATTAAAAATTTACACAATTTACCTGAGTATTAAACCGGAAAAATTTACGTGATGATAAATCTCTTGCATAAAACGCTTATATTAGGCCAGTTCGTAAGGAAAATCCGTAAATTTACTTATGTATAAACGTTGCTTAACTTTACTTCTTCTTTAAATGAATTTCAAATTAGCCCTCGGCTAAAATTTAATGCCAAATATTACGTTACGCCCGATAAATGACACTGGTTTTTAATGAAAGAGTATCACGCTGTAGATAATTGAATAAATGAAAACTAATTGAAACACCGGTTGACGAAATTAAATACATATTGTAATCGTAATTGGCAGCAACAAAATTTTTGTTTCCGTACGCTTCGGTGTATTGAATTTCATCTCCGACGAGTAAGTTTTTATTTGCGTAATGATCAGCTGAGTTGGTTGAGCTTTGGCTCACGTAATTTTTGTTCTAGATTGACATTAAGCGACCCTAATGGACGCTTTGTCTTGTTCGCTTCACAAGATGAGCCGATCAACCTGGTTGACGGCTTTCATCTGCCACTCCACGAACTAATCTCTTTGCGAAACAAGTTCAAAACCCAACAAAACGATGTCGACGTAATCTGTAATCGCATTGTCAGAGCTAAAAGCGAAGCAATACAAGCTACAAAAATACAGTCGTGAACGCAATGGGTAGCAACTAATGGGGGATTTGTGGCCGTAATAATTTAGTCTTTATGCTTGGTAACCGTAATCAAGGGTTTCTAAGACGCAATTTTAAATTCTGGAGCGAGACGAGAGTTTCCCTGCTTATTCCACGGCACGGCTACCTTAATAAAGGGTCCATTTTTTATCCTAACGAAAAGAATATATTTCATTATGCAAAGGCGTCTTTCGCTTAAACGGAGGAAATTATCTGAATATTGTTAGGGCAACTAAACCTAAATAGCAATTTTACATTTAGTAAATCCTACGGTTTACAACAGATGGCAAAATCGAGCATAACTTTGGATTAAATTAATATAAAAAATCCAAACAAAGTTTTATGACTAAGTTTACAATATATAAAAAGACGGCCAATAAGTGAACATATAATTTTATTACTATTTAATTAATATAAATTCGGCGTTTCGACTCCCTTTCGAGACTTCATCGGGAATACTACAAACATAACATTAAAAAATATTAAATATGAGTTGTGTTACAATTTTTTTTATATAACAACATGGTCGAAAACTTTCAAATTTAGCAATTCATTTCCTTCACTCCTTGAATCTCTCGTCCGAAAAGGTAATTAAGTGTATTGACATATTTACATGACATCAATTTGGTGTCGTGAAACGTCGTATTGATATTAATTAAATAGCAATAAAATTATATGCTGACTTATTGGCCGTATTTTTATTTATTGTAAATTATTTTAATTTTTTATTTTATATGTACGATTTCAATGCCTTCAGGCACTTATTTTAAGGGATAATTCATCCCACTTTAATCGTACGTCCATACAAACGGCTAATTAATCAACGTGCTGGGAATGTTTCTCTCAGAATAAGTACTGTGTTATAGATAATACTGTTAACATATTTCCTTATCGTAATGTCATTTTATTATTTTCAGATAATATGTTTGATTTGAATTAAAACTGATTTATTAAATCGAAACATATTAGGAATTGAGCCCAAAAATACCAATTTTACTGTGATAAATATCGTTGGGATAAATTTAAGTTTAAGTGAAAAACATGTAAACAAATCTGCAATAATGTTTAGAGAACGTCTCGTAACTTTTCCGTAGTCGCCTGCAAGGTTCAGGCTGCTCAGTTTGTCCTTTCATAGTTGTGATACATAAAACGTCCAGACGCTACTTATATATTCCCATCTTCACTCTAGTTTATTCCACTTTTTATTTAGTTTTACTATGATTTTATAAACACTTATTATCTACTTAATTGTCTAGTTAAAACAACCACTTTGTCAGTTTTTGACATTTCGTGTCTCTTTTTTATTCACTTCTTCAGATATACTATATTTAAAATTACAGTGCATTACATAAGACAATATGTTATAAGAGATTTGAAATACTATACATGGTTTTACACTTAGATCTATCAATCTCGTTTCACCGTATTTATTGCTTTCACATGCTTTTAACTTTCAAATTTAAGCTGTATTGACGCCAAACGTATAAAATATCATTCAGTACTGTCAAGTGACACTTGCTAGCTACTCTCAAACTCTCGTAACTACATTTTGCTCGCCATTTTCAAACTACGTCTTCAGTCCTTACGTGTTCCTCTGGACTCTACACAGGTCGTCAAAACACTATGACTCCGAGGGACTCGGCCGAGCTCAGTAATATTTGACGAAACATTCACATCTTCTCCAAGTAGTAAAATTTTTAAACAACATTTGGACCTTCTAAAATCAAACGAAACAGTAAAGACGTGAATTAGGAATACACGACCAAACAGGCAGATGTTATAGGGAGGGCATCGAACAACTCCTACAAGATTATTAGGCAAAAGTGAAATGAAAAATTAACACAGCAACGTCTGATAATTTTGACATAGTAGGAAGTTTCGTGCAGAATAAATTAAAGGGCAATGCAGATCTGAAATTAGAGATCATCGGTAAAAAAATCTTGAAAAAGTAGAGAGGCGAGTTAATTGTGAGCCGTCAGAAGAACCGCAGAGTGCTCTGGTCCTTTGGAGCGTTCAATACGCTCATTTTACATTCTGCCACCGATGTGATGTGATGTGATGGAACAGTAACTTTGTTTCCCCGAATTACACGCAGGCCGCAACCGCAAAATCAAATCTTCACTCTCGTTTTCTGCTAGCAAATAAACAAGCTAGGTTTATAACTGTCAGCTGGATTGGCAATCAATCTACTGGAAAATCTCGGAGCAGGCGGTGTACTACGAATATTACTTTGCGACTACGTGAACTTGCATTTTTTTCACAGTTCTTCAATTTCATTGGACATTCTTTCCGTTTTCGTGAAGCTTTCCATTTTGGAAAACTACCGTCCTAAATAAAATACATTCCGAGACTAGCTGTAAAATATTATCCATATTCTTATGGACCAATTCATAGCCTTCTAAAGTTATTCTCTTCTCAATATAGTTAGTTATCTGCTTACTTCCTATGTTTACGATTGACTCATTGTTGTTGGTATTGTGGTATTCAGTTCTTAGTCCATATTGTCTGTTGCAACCTTTCAAGCTAGCCTATCCTGCGCAAGCCTTTTCATTTCCGCATAACTACAACATCCCACATCCTCCCTAGTCTACTTCATCCTTAGCTTCGCTCTTCTGTTCTTACCCCACAATGTTAATTTTACAAGACCGTCATGTTTTAAAACGTGGCCTATCAACATATCCCTCCTGTTGGTCAAAGTCCTCCATATTGTTCGCTCTTCCCCTATTCTGTTTAGAATTGCCTGGTTAGTAATTATGTCTACCCATCTCATTCTCCTATTGCACCACAATTCAGAGGCTTCTACTCTTTTCCTTTCTGCAACTCCAATCGTCCACGTTTCGCACCCATATACTTAACGCGACACTCCCTACGAACATTTTTAATAATTATTTTCTAATATTCACACGTACATTACGCGTGAGTAAATTCCTGTTTTTTTTTCTTTCGAAAGCCTTCCTTGCCTATGCTATCGTACTCTAGTTATTATGCTGCCAAAATAGCAGAATTCCTTAACTTTCGTCAAAATATCACTTGCCAATCTAACACCCTTTGTTATTCCACCGTTTCTCATACTACACTCCATTGCCTTGATTTCCCCTCTATTAATCCTCATGTTGAGCTCTTTCTCTAGAACCACGTTCGTGCCAATTTTTCAAAGTCTTCTTCTGACGCCCGTACTACAATCTCATCGGCAAACTGTAGAGTTTTTATTTATTTTTCTTGCAGTATAATTCCTTTTCCATATTCCGTTTTAACTTTCTTCATCACCTGTTCTATATATATAGGTTAAACAACACGGGCGAAAGACTGCATCCTTGTCTTACTATATTTTTCCCTGGTCAGGTAAAAATCTATTAGGTTGTTAGTGGGCTTTGAATTTGTTACTAATGATTGGACGACTCTGCTAGCATCCGTTTGGTCCATCTTTGCTATTCATACAAAAGTAGCACCGAATGGAACAGTGTCCTTGTCTCTGCTAGTTTCGCTGTGGACAAGGCTGTAATACTTGTAGGACCGCCGAAGGAGTAATTCGTACATCTGCTGGTGGCTTTCAGGAACAACCCCACGGGAACCGTAATGAAGAAGCATTCAGGAAGACAGGCTGGATCTGGCCTTATTACAGTGCCGAAGGCCGGGCCTATTTCGGTGGCCGGTAATTGGGCAGGTCTGCCGCCCTTTTCTTTCCGCATTAGTAGAGGAGTGTGTCTCTCATGTTCCGTCTCGGAATTACAGGGGCTTACGGCTCCATCAGTTTCCCTTCAATGGCGCGGGATTCCGGACACGATGGACTTAAGTGGATTTCGCCTGTGCCTGCTGCCTCGTCCATCTCTACAAATACTGCCGAAATTCTTGTATATAATCCAATAGAGGCGACGGACTCTTATCACTGAAACTCTGTTGCACAAATAACACAAAACCTGCAGCGTCCTCAATAACTTAGTGGTATCATTTATGGCTAAAGCAGGCTTATCAATTGAGCAATTTGACGTGATCCCTCGAGTGATTTATTAGTTTGCAATCCAAACTTCCTGCCCTCAACTATTTACTAAGCCAGGAGTTCCCGACCTCTTGGTATCCTGGTGCGCCATCTATTTGACTATTAGGATATTCATATTTTTATTCTACTTTACGCCAGTTTTTTTAAAAAAGATATATCTAGAAGAGAAAAATGATCACTTTTACAGACTGTGACGTTTTATCATCAAATTTATGTTTTCAGCAGGTACAATGAGTATATAAAAAAATTTTCTTCTGGGCTTTTAACTGCAGTCAAAAAGTTACATGCTTGAACATCACAATATTTCGTAAGAAAATTAATGATTCAAATTTCGAGTTTCAAATTAATTTCTTTAACATTTATGGCTAATATAAACTCAATTTTTAAATCAAAATGATTATAGAAAAATCTTGATAAAACGTCTTGGTCCAAGCATAAACTATTCTAATTTTTTGTCTAATTAAAAGGCCCAAATTTGAGAACGAAACACGTTGTGCTTGAATAAAATTTCTGAAATCTTCTATAATATAGTCTTTTGATGGATTTTGATATTAATACTGTAATTGGATAAGAGTAATAATTAAAAATAACTTAAGCATATAAAATTGCTCAAATTATATCCAAAAAAAGTTAAATAGGAAGTAATAATTTTTCTTTAAAACATAATATCAGTCTCAGTGTTTTAGGCATGACCAGAACTTCATAATTAATGAGAATGACGCTGCACCTGTTAGCAAATAATTACAAAAATGCTCAACATTTTATAAAAGCCGTCTTTGAAAATAATGAGCAACAAAAAAATTTATATGATTGTATTTGGCACTAGTTTCTTTTTGCGCCGTCTCTCATCAATACACTAACACAAACTTACGTAGGTGACGGCTGAAATCGAACATTAATTTATATGTTCAATCAGATCTTTCGGGTGAATAGTGGCGGCCTCACACCAATTGGTCTGATCGAAGTTTCACTTAGTACCGTGTAAATGCATAGTGCATGGTTGTTTATGTCCATTCGTATGTTAGTAAAGGAGAGTAGTTACCACGAGGATTACCCTCATGTAGCCCATCGGACTTGTTTTCAGTTCGTGTAAATTGTGAAGAAATATTTTTTTTGTTGTTTATCGTGATGATTTGTGATTTGAAAATCCTTTTAGAAAACCTTTTTCTCAAACTACTCGTAATTACGGACATATATGCAAATAAAGTTTGGCAAACAGCCTACACGAAAAATAGTAAATTTAAATATAGAATACTGGATATCATTTCATTTTTCGTAATTATTAATTTTGTCACGGAGACTAGGATTAAGGCTGCTGGAGAACCGAAACACTGACCACGTATCACTCCAAATTTGAATGTGTCACGTGAAATGACAGTCCGCAGCCGACTCGGTGGACCAAGGCTCTGAATGGGCAGCAGGGGCCAAGGAAGAAGAAGAAGATTAATAAAATATTTATAATATAGTATAGGATATTACTTCATAAAGAAACAAATCAATACAGATTTACTTTTACACTGAATATTTCCCCTCATTTTCACTGATGTATTATGGCGGCCGAATTTACACTCATTGAAGGCACGGTGCAGTGGTCAGCGTCACAGAGGTGTCCGATTACAATCCGTGGATTATACGCGTCTTTATGACGGTCAAAAAAATCGAGGTTACGACTGGTGGAGAAACGACTTACCACTTCAAATAATCCAGTAAACGTAAGAAGATGGCAGGTCTGAAAGTCGTTTCGATGCGTTGCAGACATTTGGCTTCAAATCACGTTAAAGAACAAATAATAATAAAACCGAAAAAAGGGGAATTATTCATTATTCACATTGAAATATAAAAAATAAAACATGGGGAACCGAAGAAGGTCCATATTCAATTGTATACACGTCTTTAAAAGAAGACCAAGTGATGAAAGTGTATATAATTGGGAAACTTCGAAAAGTGTGTTTCTTTTTACAGCCCTCTCAATTGTAGGAGATATTTTCTTTCAAATCAAATCTGAGACGATAAAAGCCATCAAAGGCAATAGTGTATTGCGGGCTGCATTTCGGAAAGGCTGCTCAGTTTTCGTGACGAGGAACATGCATATTTAAATAGAGCCTTGGCGTAGAAATTAGGTATTCTCGTGCTCATTGAAAGCCCTCTTTTGCTTCTATTTCTTGATAGCTTATTTATAAAACAAAATCGATTCACGTTTTTTAAAGTTTCGTGGACAGAACATAAATTGTACTTTCGCGTTATAATCTCAGGGAAACATAACTGCTGTTTCCTCAGTGAATGAATCTTATATTTTTATTTGACTCTGGTTATTTTTTACGCGAAGAAATTTTTAGTTTGGAGAAGAAAGTTGGTAATAATCAAGTGATCGTAGTCCGCTGCCCGCTGGGGGGTTTGCGTTGTGTTTTACGAGGTCGTTGAGAAGTACGCAGCTAAGCGAATATCCTCTCTCACACCCTGTAAGGCGGCGACAGCTGCTACACGCAGTCCAGTCAGCAAAAATACTCCATTTCATGGGGGGACCTGACCGCTCGCAAGACATTTCCTTTCCAACCAGAGATTTGTTGCTCCGGTCCTCGCTGACTCTCCTAGGAATGACGTTGCTATTTTTACACACAAGGCAAAAACGTGAGAAAAATCGATAAACACAAACTTCAATAACACACGAATGAAATATCGCTGATGTATGACTTTGATTCTTATTGGTTCTTTTCGTGAAATAAAGAGTACGTACAAACAAGTGTTAACACTATGAGGTCCGTATTTGCCGCTCACTACAACGTTGAACGCAGTTCATTAATTTTTAATCTTCCTTTTTATAATCGTTATCTATTGAGCTATTCATGCTTTCAATTATACTAAAAACACCAAAACATAGAAAATGTGTTGAAATGTTATATTTATCAGGAAAACTATTTCCATTGATTGAAAAATGAAACATACCCGTCTCGAAATATATTTATAACTCTTGCACTATGAAGCCTTGTCCAGTTCTGATTCCTAAGCATCACAACAATTTACTTCTCCCAACATTTGAAATCATCAGTACATGAGGGCGCTTCCTTTTAATACAAAACTTTTCTTAATAAAATTTCAACTTCCGAGAGCAAGACGGTGTTTCATTTGCAGTGGTACGAATTCGTATGATTACTTACACGAAAAGCACAGCTGAGAACGTGGTTGAATAAAAATACTTGGACAAAAATTGTAGCAAACTATCTACAGAAACAGTGAGCAACCCCCGGCCCGCGGGCCACATCCGGCTCTCATGCAAGATTTATCCCGTCACTAAATATCTCTGTTGCGTCGCGCGGATTTCACGTTTCCAAATATAATTATCCAGGTGTAATTAATTTTGTATGTAAAATGATGTCCCTCTTCGGGAGTACTTATTGTTAATCATCGATATTAATTTGGGAATATTCTCACGCGTAGCAACACTTTCACCAAATATTGAACTTCTTACAAACGAAACGCAATTCCAAGTTTCTCATAAGTTAGAGTTATAAGACTATTATTTTATTATATGTAATGCCAACACTAATTATACTTATTTATCTGTACTTTCTGTTTTTAAAATAAATACTAATGCTATAAATTGTCTTGATTTGGCTCCCTGAAAGAAAAGGTTGCCCACCCGTGCAATTACTTGAGCTTCTTCAGGCCGTCTGGCCCCTATGGATTAGGATCTGAGATTGATGTCACCTGAGATTCGTTTCAACAATCATATGATGAGATGCACGGTTTTATAACAGCAATGACAATCTGGACGGTGAACGAGTGAGATCGGAACTGGGTTGAAGCGCTTGACACTTTTATAATCTAATAAGACAAACGAGCGAGTGGATGACTGGATTAGTGAACTGAGATTAAAAGTGTGATCGATTGCACTAAATTGGATTTCTGCAATCCGAGAGCGAACAATAAGATTTGGGACAATCGGCGTACATCTTTCCTGACAGAACTTTGCGAGAAAACTTAAATTAAGGTATTACGAGGCTGTTTCCGAGATGAGATTAAAATTAAGTTTCTTTCATTGCTGTGATAAATGGCATTGTAAATTGTACGGGAGAATCAAAGATGCAGTACTGTCCAACACAATTATCTTAAGGGAATAATAATAATAATAATATAGGGATATTGACTTTAAATGTCAACTTAATGTACTAAATGGGATTCTCGGCGTTCTTGTCGTTGGCGTGAAGAAGAACCATTGGTATTCTTAGAGAAAAATTTATTAGGACTATAATTTAACTAATTGAAAGCTAATACACTCGTCGGCAGTCAATAATTCAAATGTGATTTTATTTTCCTTTAACCTTTGTTTAAATGGAATTGGAATTATGCTGTACCTCGAGAAAATTGAAATTAATTTTTTTAGATATATTTAATATTGTGTATTGCGGCACAGCATAGAATAGGAAGTTGGCATTATAGTTTTTGATTGGTGCATGCTGGGCTGTTGTGACGTATTACAATAAGATCTGATTGGTCACCGGGAAATCCTGATAAGTTTTTACGATTTTTGTTTTCATATTCCACAAACTATATAATCTATATTTTGACTTTTATTACTTATTGTATTATTAATAAGAATATTAAAAAACAGAATTCTATAAGCTAATGATCTGTCCAAAGAACAAGGTAGTTTTTATTAGACGTGATGAGGCCTTCCCAAGTGGCAAGTCCTTGATCATTTCCGTTTACGCCTTCTTGAATTTTGTATTTCCATTAGAGGGATAATAAGTGTTGGTATGGTTTTCTATGTAGTGATTAATTCGTTTTTCAGTTGACATCTTTGATACGTGTTACTGTCAAGATTTTGTGAAGACTTTCGTTTGACACATACCTTGTAGCTATAGCGATTAAACGTAAACACTCGTATTTCTGAATCTTTTGTCTGTAATACTGTCATATTAAGAGTTCAATACCATAAATAGTGTTTTTAAGGATTGATTTATAAATTAGGAAATTATTTTTTGTACTTGTTTGACTTTTGGATCTTACGTTCTTCAACTACATGATGTTAACTTGATATCTAAATGAATCCCTAACTATGTCGTGTATTCCGCGGAACAGGTGAACGCTGTCTATTCGTTGGGTGAAGTTGAAATGCACAGATTTTTCTTCATTGATCTGTATTTTCCGCTCGAGTTTCCAACCTTGTATTACGCAGTGCAGCGTTGTCATCTGTGGGTCACCATTTTTTGAAAGGATTACCGTCTCGTCAGAAAAGTTGACGAATTTATTTGTAAATTCTAAGGATCAAGGTCATATAGAAGGTGGCCCAATACGTTCCCCTGTGGCACTCCAGAATTGATCGGTTAGGTAGGAGATATATTTTCATTGACTATCGTTCTGAATGCTCAGTCTTCAAAGTAGGATTTGTGGTGGTTTGAAAAAGTAAATATTCAAATTTCATTGAAATCTGTTCATTTGAATTGGAATTTATCCTGGTTGGCAAAATATAGATAATATTTAGCTGATTTGATCTTTTTTACATTTACGAAGGGATCTCCGCGCTTATACATTGTTAATTTATAAGTTATAAGAATGCATCTTCGTGTTTGGTATGCTACAGAGGATGACTTCTGTCCTTTGCAAATCCCCGTACAGGAGGAGATGTGCCCACGGAATTTGCATGCAAGCATACACACAAAGCTCGTCGGGAACACATTAGAGTCTGGTAGCGTCTCGTCTTAATTGCAGCAGGGATAGACTTGATAAGTGTCTACAGTAAATTGGGTGTGACGATGAGCGAGGAGATCGCAATCTGAAACCACGCCAATCCTCCGAGCATCTCTCTCTCTCTTCCCCTAGAGTTGCTAGTCTTAATTGCGGTGACATCTCATTCTGCACAGTCGGCACCAAGTGCATCAATCTCGCGTTCCGGTTGAAGCACGAGAACCGAAAGAGTCTGTCTTCGATTTGGAGCTGAATGGGGTGTTAAGTTTCAGGCGGAGTACTGACAAGATGCGGAGTGAACATTATCTACTTAGTCGGATAACAATGTGTGTGACGCATTTTCTTTCTTCTCGTAGAATCCTCCACTGCATTTCATTAAATTGTTTTTTTAGTCACTCGATTATTATTTTAGCACGTATATTTTAATATAATAAATGCTTTGCTGATGAACTTTATATTCCATTCATTCGTTTTTGTGGGCAGTAATGGCTTCATTTCCTGAGATCATTAAGTAAAGAAGATTACATTCATAGTGTATTTCGAGGCTATTTAGATTTAGCAACCTGTCTTGGTGGAAAGCAGGCAAATTTATCTTCTTCTATTAAAATAAAAGCTGGTGACACTAAATCATATAATACCCTCAAAGGATTCGTATAATAAAAAGCTGATTTCTTGCTGTATCAGCAATCTTATCCTCCGGATCAGTATTGGCCGAGCAAACTATATATTTCACGACAGAATTAATTTAACGTTTCTATCATGCATTGCACACGAGAAATACAAATCGTACTAGAAACGAGGAAAAGAGGTTTCTGTAATACATCGGAATGGAAACTCGGCGAGACGAGATGAAGATAAGGGAAAATACGGCTGGAGAATGTCGTGAGTGAAATTGCTTCACCCCAGAGATGCTGAATAATTCATATTTAAAGAACGAAACGAACCAGCAGAAAAGTCAACATGGGGACTGCATCGGAGTTCCGTTCCCCGGATCTCATCTGCAAGCGAACCACAAAGTGGTCTCGAAACTTGACAAAACTCCATTGAAACGAATTTCAATGAGGGTCAGTTGCAAGTTATTACGTGGAATAGAATGAAGGAGACGATCGTAATATTTTGCTTCTGGACTCAACATTAGATTGAGAAAGCGTACTAGAGGCCATAGTTTGTAAATCTTTGTTACATCGGCCGAACGATACGCTCATTAAAAACTCGTATCAATGAAAACAATATTTTGAAACTCAGCATTAAAAATAAGACGAGTCCTAACATATTTACTTAAATTGTAATATATTTGATTAATGAAGTGTTACAGTTTTAAATGTAGAATGTCCAGATTGGTGGCACATATTAGATCCAACAATTCGATCATTAACGTGACAAGTTATACCAACAAAAAAATTTTTTTCATTAAATTGAATTTATTTATGACTAATTATGACGTTGAACTAGTTTATTTATTGTATTACTTTATTAGAATCTCAGTCACTTTAATGGATATCCGTTAACAACAAACAATTTGAATAAGTTACTTGTGTTATTGCTTCAACAAATTAAGTTATTCATAATTGCCAACTTCATTTTGAAATATGGAAATCTCTAGATTAAATTCGATTCACTGCATCGTAAAAAGGAGGACCGGGTTTTTCCGGTGACAAATCGAATCTTTTCTATTACGTCACAGCCAGTAACGTCGCTGACCGAACAAGCACCAATCAAAAGTCGCCACATCATTTGTCTCTTCAGTGTTATGCTAAGCTACAATTGACAGGATTTAATATGACGAAAAAATTTCAATGTTTGCATTTAAACTTTCTCAAGATACAAGATGGGATGTTTAGAGGAAAGTCAGCTTAAATTCGGCCTATTGGCTGTATTCTATTTCACTTATTAACATTTTTCTAAATCAGCGACTGCATAGTAATAGGAACGATAAGTCTTTATATAGACATTTCAATGTTTCTTCTCGTTGTCAACGACGGAAACGCGAAGAATCCCATTTAGGGACCTCGTTTTTCATATTTCATTACGTACGCACGGGTCGCATTTTTGTTCTATATTTCTTTTGTAACAATGCATATAGAACTTCACCATTGATATGATTTAGGCCTTTCCAAGTGTCCATATTTCACTTCTATGAAATGGAAACTCACGACGTCTTCCGCTCTCCAATTTCCGAGTAGGAGATATATAGTTTAATCGAATCTGTTCTTTTTCCTTGATCTTTCATACCTTTATGCCACTAATGTCTTTCGCATTTGTGCTACCTTGCTTTTTATTTATTTTACTTGACACATTAGATGCATTATCAAACTGGTAACAGTTTTCCGGCTTCCTCAAAATTATTGCGCATAAACTTCAAAGATTAAAAAAGTTTGCTTGGTGAATCACAAACATGACGAATTTTTATTTAACGCATATCAGTACGCTCTTTTTGCCGTTTTGTGTATATTTTCATCAAACTCCATTCCGATACTTTGATTTTTTGTCACAATGTGGCCATTTATTGACATCTGCATGCGCCTACCATTTATATAAATTTGTGGTATTTATTTACTTACGTTGATTTTTAAATTTTGTTGTATTATAATTTCAGTTATTCGTTGTTATATATTGAACATAGTAAATTTACAGGAAACTGTGAAACAGTGTATGAGAGTGAAGCGAGAGGATGGAACAACACAAACGTCGCAAATCAGCAGTTATTAGGAAGTAGATAATAAAAATAGGGAAAGAGAAAATCGACGCTGCTGACGACGGTGGAAACCTTGTAAACACCTTCGTTATTCATTATCATGAAATTTATTGCTCCATGACTGTCTATTTAATTTCTCATTGCAACGTCACATGATTTACGCGTTCGCTATTTAACTTTCGGTGTTACATGAGCGCGTAAAGCCGGTCTACTATTCAAGAGCTCACATCCCTCTCGCTTTCTCTGCCCATATATCTCTATAGTATTTGCTTCGCAACGTTTCAAAATAACGTAGTGCATTCAGTTTTCGTAAAGAAGAACCACGGAAATAAGTATCTAAAGTATATTTCTCAATAATTATTTATTTTAGCGATATTATAAGCTTCTATGCCCTGGATAAAAATACATGAAATTTGTAGCTGACTTACCAACTATGCAAGGTGTTACTTGGGTTCTCCGTCTTACTTTACGTTTCTTTTACTACACAAAAGCTTTTAGGCTTGTGCGTCACGTTGGCCCTGCGGCTTTCTTCGTGACAATACGACGCCGCTAATTGTAGAGTGTCCTGGCTTTTAGCACCTGCTGCTGGCAATTAATAAATAATTAAGGCACCTTTTATCCTACTAACGCAGGATCTTGCACTTTATCTGCCGTTGTCGACTTGGATTACGCACATTCAGATGCTTAACTTCAATGGAAAATTTACTGCTTCGTTAGCTTTGACGGACTGTTCTTGTTCCACTGTTGTGACAGACGTTTCGTCAAAGCACGAGCGTCCTTTGATCATCGCTTTGTCAATTCTCGTACGTACCTTCCAGACATGAAACGCGGTATTGAAAAACATTCGCCTTTCGTATGATTTCTGAAATATCAAAAAATGACGTGTGTTATAACCCCCTTCACGAACACTGCAATGGATTCTATGAACTTTGTTTATGAAGTGAATCATATTGAAACACATTTTTACTTGCATAATATCTCTGTATAACTCGACCTAATTTCCGTTTTCAACCTGCCAGCTTATTTTTCATAAAAGTCAAAGGGTATATCCACTAACACCTCTGTTATGTATTTCAGTGCATTTAACTGTAAAAATTAAGCATAGGAATGTTGTCATTCCAAATAAAAATAACAAATTTCTTTGAATGCTATGTTCCAGCTCTTACCACTCAGCTGTCTGCTTTTAAATATATTGTCTTATACACCTCGTTTCCTTAAAAAAATTCTCTTCCTGATTGTCCTTCTTCTGACTATTAATCTTAATTTAAAAAATCATGGGACATTACGATGTTAAAACAATTTTTCAAAGAATTTAAAGTTAAGGAACCGATCAGTCAACTAGGGAACGATTCAGATTTTCCCCTCCCCAATTAAAAAATAAATATAATTCGTTGGTTAAGTTTAAACAAGTGCTTTAATAATTTAAAGATGATTTGATAACGAATAGAATTAAGTTACGTCTTAAATTCTGGTTTAACCAGTCTAGCTTCCCTTAAAAGAAACAAAGATTCTAAATATAAGATGAGAACCGGTTGTGTGTGATGACCCTAAGTTCCACCGGAAATTGCAGCTGTTGCATTTGGACGCTAAATATTGCACTCCCAAGAAAGGAACCGAGTTTCCCCTTCAATTTTGACCACGCCACTCGACTACATGACGTCTTCAGGAAGACAGTTTTAACTTTCCTTAGATGTTTTATCCGATGAAAGTAGTGCAACCCAATTACTGTATAACGATTGAAAAGAAAGTACTTTTGCATTATACATTTTTCCAGGTCACGATTTTTTGGAACTCGTGTATTTATTTCTAAGTCTGGGTAAGATCTCAATTCATAACTCCATTTTTCAATATTTTTTACTATTTTATAGTGTTTATGCATGTAATTTATGTAAATTTATTCTGCTCCCTCAGTAAATGTCCTGCGGAATATCTAAATAAAATCTCATACGAGCGTTGTATAAAGCATAATGGCTTATCATATATAAAATCTCATCTGGGAATAATAAATTTTAATTAATTATTTTCATAATTTATTAACATTTTGTATTTCTGACATGAAGTAACACTTTGCATATTTGACGCAACGGGTGTATGTATAATGTTATCATGTGATGTATTTAGGGGTTTCACTCGTATAATGACTTTGAACAGTCTGGGCCCGGGGCTATTGATTGACTATAGACTATAGTCCGAATCTCCAGAGACGCTGTAGGGTTGAGCTCACCTCTCAGGAGAGGCACAACTTTTAATGGCTTTCTGCGGGACGTATTCAGACGAGGCTTTCCAAGTAATAAGTTTTCTATTGTCTAGCGCTCGGAACGAAGGTTTTCGCTCCAAACTTTTTCCCTCTTCCGATCAGCAAGGCGACATTTTTTTCGCGTCGTAAGGGGGGGGGGGGACTTAAAGCGTTTCTCGATAGAGAAAGATTGCCTAGTTTTGTCACGCATAACTTGTACAACTCTTGTCCAGGGCAATCGAGAAGTTCTTTTAATAGTTCTGTATTAATATTATATTACATTACATTCGACAAGAGCTAGTAGAAAGTAGTGTCGTAGTCGCAGACTGGTCAATGAGATCCATGAATTAGAAAATCAACCTTCTAAACCTGAAGATTGCCAAATTAAAACAATAGTTCAGAGAAGTAAAGCTAAGAAATCGGCCACTCAAATGGGAAACGATTCGGATTTCTCCCCCTGCACCATTTTTTAAAAGAATTCAAATATGAGAATATTTACGGAATTAAGTAAAGTGAAATACGAAGCTTCATGGGCAATACTTTGCACGGAGGCTTTAAATGTAGTGTTTTGTCGAATTATTTTATTGTTCCCTGAAACCAATTTTGTTGCCAATGAGTTTTGTATGGGTTAGTATTTTCTTCGACTCAAAATGCTTGCGTCATTTATAAGATTCTGTACAAACAAATTTATCTGAAAAGACATTAAGTACAAAATAAGCAAAAAATTAATTCCCGGGTCCCGCCGTCATTTTCTTCTAAATTTAGTTATAAGCTCTTTTCCTGAGCTTCAATTGAAGCATTTCTGACTCGACTAAATCAAAACTTTTTGTATGAACAGAAGACCTCTATTACTAAAAAATAATTTACATGTAAAGAGTACAATACATTTAATAAACATTTTCTAAAATTACGATTGTAGATGTAATGAAAAGTACTTATCTTTATAGTAGGCTATGGTCGGGGTTGACAACCAACTGTTGAGTTGACAATGGCTTCAGGAATGGAAAGAAATCGATTGGATGTCACCTGTAGGAGTCAAATGCAACTATTTTAAGTTTTATAATCATTCCACTGATTTTAATGTTGCAGTTTCTATATGGCCTGCAATTTTCATTTACTGGGGTAGGGAGAGGAGTCATTCACTCTATTTTTTGATTATTCTATCAATCTAATGTTTCTGTAATCTAATGACCTCATGTGTACTACGTAGTCTCTGCTACACAAAGGCATTAATAGCTGTTTTACGAAATTCTTTCTTATATTTTCATATGTCTATTGTCGCATCAAACTTACAAGTCATATTTACATCTTCTTATACTAAATTTTTACCCAGTTGGCAAACGTCGTTTGAAGCCCTGCATAATGAATGGTTTCTGGGTCAGTGTAATTAATTTCAGTTGAAATGTGCTATTATTTATATTTGTTTATTATCAGTTATGCAAATGAATGGAAGTGGTTCTTATTAATATAAGGACAGGGCAAATTTAGTCTGGTTACATTGTCAGTGCAGTGTATGCCGTGCAAACTGCAGGAGGAAAAAGTGTATCTTAACCAGAACACCTGCTCGCATCCAGTTTTAAGATGGCATATTACTATGCAACGCAGCGAGCATGTAAATAGCCAGCCTCGTTATGCAGCCCCACTCTTTGCGAATGGAGCTCTCTGGCCTTTGTTTTTTTCTCCTAATTGCTCTTCCTCGGAGCCCGTTTGTTTGCGTGCACGTACGCACTACACCGTTGCAATTGCTCCACGCACATCTCCCTGGCTCGAGATTTCGTTCTTCTGGCGCCATTCGGGTACGAGTACTCACTGGCTGGAACCGGATCATGAAGGGTTTGCTGTGCTTCGTGCGTCGCGGCATCTCTCATAATACAGCTACTTTAACTATTTCAAATTCAATTGTTGTGTTTGGGTCTAAATAATAACGAGGGAAATACCGTTTTCAACGAGAAAATCGCTTGACATTCGAAAACTTTCTTGGGGCGGCTGCGGCCAGACGGAATTGTGAAAAGAAACTTCAACCCCGGCTCTATCTGCCTCTGTACTGCTATGAATATATTTCGGACAATTCCACACCTTACCTTTCAGTTATAAAAGGCCAAAAATAAAAAATGAACGCAATTGTGCTTGAACACGGTGCAAAAATTTTTTAATGGTTTTTCCGAGTCTCATTTTGTTGTGCCCTTTATTAGACTGTGAATGTTGACATTTTTAAAGTAAAATTATTCGTATATGGAATAAACGAACAAGTTTCTTTGGATCTGTAAAAAAAGTTGAAATAAGAGAAATCGTTGTGGTACCCTGGACTAAGAGTGGCCTGATGCAACCCTCCATGCTAACCTATCCATTTCTACATAGCTATCACATACTCCCTAATCTACTTAGTGTATTTCATGCATAACGTTGCCTATTAATCTATCCATTCTCTTGGTCACAGTCCTCCATATTGTTCTCTCTTCCGCTATTCTGCTTACAACTTCCTCAGTAGTGATTCTATTCTGATTTTCAGCATTCTATAGCCCCACATTTTGAAAGCCTCTATTCTTTTCCTTTCTGCTACTCCTATCGCCCACGTTTCGCACCCATGTAACGCCAAACTTCATACGAACATTTTTAACAATCATTTACACATATTCATACTTAGGATTTGTTATAATTTTCCCTTTTATAATTATTTTTCGTTCTTTTTTGTTTCTGTTATTATGTATTTACTTAATATTCGTTGATGTTTTACACACACTTACAACGCTCTTTAAACAGCGTGTTGGGATATTTTATAACAGGAAATAGCTCGTAAACTTTTACTGTTACCGATGATAATTTAATTTCTGTTAGTTAAAATTGGCCTTTATATCTCCAACCATTTGTATATTTTTGTATAATTTGTCCTTTATGAATGTATTTGTAATCATGGTTTTGCGTTAATAATTCATTGAGTGTCCAAAAGGTCCCGGAATTAATATTTAAGTTAACGTTTCTGTGCATTTAATTAGTAAAGATATTTTATTAGTAATCGGATAATCTGTGAGTAGTACAAAATTTTATTTCAATTCAAGTAAATTGCTGTAATTCATTCCTAATTATACATCAGAATTTTTACAATTGTTCTCTAACACTACATCATCACTAAATAATTATCGGAATTTTGCAACAGATCATCGATGATTTAAAAATAAACCAAGAAGTTATCATAATTGTTACTCCAGTTATTATTCAAATTTCTCTTTCCTTATTTTTAATTATTCGTAAGTAAAAAATTACTTTTGTGCTGAAATGTACGCAGAGCCATTGTGAGTTCAGTATTGAAAGAAGAAGCATAAAAACGGAACGGGCGATTATGAAAATAGTGTAGCTGTGATAACTGAAAAATCTGTTCCAGACATTATCAAAATCATGTAAAAGCTTAAAATCAGCCGTCGTACCATCGAGCGGTTTGTTGACACTGGTTCCATCAAAGATCGGCCACGTAGTGAGAGGAATCCAGCAGTGACTCGATTTAGTGTAAAATTCGAATTCAGTAAATACTTAATTTAGATGATGAGGATGTAACACTTTTAACTTAACCTGGATTCGAACCAATCCTTGGTACATGCAGATCAAGAATTTTCAACGCGGTCAAGATTCTTCTATCGCGTTCCCTTTATTCCGTATTTGCAGACCATCAATGGTAAGGTTTTGTATTTTTAATATAATTATTCTACATTTGCAAATACATTATTACGTGCTCTACTTTCTGAAGTTTGATTATTATCATTTTTCTAGGTTGTATTATTTGTTTGTTTGCAATCAATAATTGGCAACATTTTTTTGGTCTGGAAGATGCTGTCATGTTTTTGGTAGATTATATGTAGACGGTTACCATGTCTCAGTTTACTATGTGAGGAATTTAAATTAAAATGTTTATATTTTTCACAAGATAAGGCATGTGAGGGTCTAGTTGACATCTGAATGGTAGCAGGCAAAAGGTCAGTTCCTTGCAAGTTAATGGCGCGTAGCGATAGACTTCGCTAATTACCCCGGTAATTATGTCAGGAGCAATACATCACCGCTCATGTCGCTCGCCCGACAAGACAAGTGTTCGAGGCCGCCTCGTTTATTGATTCGCAACCTGCGCGCGCGCTCTTCACTTGAACTAATGACCTTTTAACATCAGCCACCAGCTATAATCTGCTTTATAGTGGCGTACAAAGGCCTAGATAAAGTCTGGGAATTAGCGCGCCCTAGGGAGGCCCTAATAGCTTCATACGCACAAACAACGAAACTCTGCTTTGAGGCGCCTGCAGAGTAAGCAAACCTCCTTACGGACGTGTGCACCTTGTAGCGTGCCACCAGGCCGCCAATGCAAGACCAATTTACATTTGTTCTTTATGAAGTCTTGTATTAATGTGAAATTATTTTATATAAGTATATGTATTCTTAATAACTGAATTAACTCATCACACACCAGTTTTGTGACGTCATTCAATTCGTTACGAGGATCGAGCAACACGAGTGACCACAAAAGGAAACAGGAAATACGGCACTAGGACTCGTCGACCATCGCCGGAAGAAGCCACGCCTCGTATCTGCACACGATGTGCTTTGTAAACCCGTCCCTTGCAAATATTTCCCACATTGGTATTAGCAATCCGATACTAGTGCCTTTGCTAAAATGCACCATAACCGCGTTTATTAGTGATGTTGATGTTGAAGACGGGTCGGGTCAGGACATTTTTTGATTAACAATTTTTGTAAAATTATGGAAAAAGAAAAATCACTTCTTACAGGCACAAAGCATTAGATTATTTTATTACTTAATATAATATCAATATAACTAAAAACAAACGAATTTAGATTTTTGATGAATTTTTAAAAACATCATTACAAATTTCCCGTTCTGTCCAACCCCCGGGATAGAACGGGACAGGATGATTTGTAATTACAACTTATACAATAAAATTAAATTTAAATTAAGAAAAATCTTAACAGCTTTAGTGTTTTCTTTCTTATATATATTTTGTGTATGTTTGATCGCTTTATCAATTTTTATTTTTGCAAAGAAATTTTATTGCAATTGAACCAGACTTTTCTAACATTTTTTCCCTTTTTTCCGTTATTTTCCTTAATATATTATATACAGCATCTTGTAACTCATTCTTATATGTTGAGTCTGCCAGGTTTTAATTTTTTTCTTGAGGAACACACCAGATTTTGCCTTAACAGTAGTATCCCGTTCCGCCTCGTAAGCTAGTCTCAGTTTACTTTTTTTTTGCCGTGCCTTAATACAAGTAGATATAAACTTTATACGTAACTTATATGCACGTAGTTTACGAATATATTCCATTAAAGAGTTAAAAGCGAGGAGTTTTGTGAATTACCTTCTGACTAAATGCTGCAAAAGGTATGAAGTCACAGATGTAAGACGCCAAAACAAGAGTTCATTCATAAGGTGCAGCCAGAACTTGATCAAGTCGACTGCCAGGACTTTTTCCATGACGTGTTACAATGTTTCATCCCTATTTACTAACCTTCAGCACTATCCAGTAAAAGAAGGGAAGTCACGTTCCATCTCGAGCTCCTCCAAAGGAAGATGGACTGAAAAGTACGTGAGAGAACTCTACTCAGTTTATCCGTTCTTGCTATTACTGACCCGTTTGAGGACCAATAGTGGGATTACTAATTATAAATGGGTTTTCAGTAATTTTTATAAGAAACATATTGGGCTAGTGGCCGAGTAATACATTTATAATTATTTCACGTGCTGGAAAAATTCTTTCATATCAAACAGACCACCAAGGAACGCAAAGCGATATTGTTTACGCAATCAGTCGATGAAAAGATTTGCGAATGGATGACAGCTCTTTGGGACGAAGAAAAGAGTTATAACCAAATCCGTGACAAGTTTCTAAGTCCTTTGTTTTTTTTAAAAAAAAAAGCTGTACAGTTCACCAGGTAACTTCTTTGACTGTCGATAAATTTTAAGTTTATAAAAATTAGTCATATAAAAATGGACCATAGAAATCTTCACCGGAGTGAACTTGTCCGCGTTATAAGTGCAAACTGCTGTAATTAGCACATGCTAAGTTGTCAATTCGGCGGTGCCTCGTATATAGTTTGGTTATTAGAGCGGAGACGGAGGGGCGGCTCGCTGTTAATTTGAATGAAGTGCGGGCAGAGGTCGGCGCCGAAGATGCAGCAGCCTTGTGGGGCCACAGACACTGTTAATGGCCGATTTACGACCTAAGGGCGGACTCGGGCACACATATCACTGCTCCTCTCCGCCACAGAGTCCGTACAACATCGATCACCGAATAAGATTTCATGAACCAACGAGGAACGAATTCCCGATTCCGCCTCCCTCATATACTACTTGGTGTAAGGGACAGTCTCATCACTTCACATTTATGTAAATCTCGTCGTCCATTGTGAGCGCGGTCAAATGTAATGTAGATTGTGGCGAAGGATGCAAACACCGCTGAACGTTATTTGCATACAGCGGTTAATATCATATATTTACTTACACAGCAGTTTCTTACATATTTTTCTTCTGTCTGTAGGTTTTCATATTAGTATAATTAGTATAAACAAGCTAAAAAAATGATGAAGATATAGTTATTATGTAATATTTTGTTTATAATTTGCATTTTCACGTTTAGTATCTTAATACTAACCAGTTACATTTGTTATTGCAGACATAATATTAAAATAACAGCTAACATTCTTAAAACATTTTATTCAATTTTTTATTTCTCAATACATCCGGGCTATTTAGCAGGAGTTCGTTAATATCACTAGTATTTAACAATTCTTTGTTGATCTTATGAGATGTTTTATTGAGAAGATGAAGGGAAATAAAATTGTAATTTGATTTGTGAACTACTCGCCCGGCGTCATTAATGTACATCACATACAAACTTTTTATCCAATTACTTATTTTTCTCATCGAGCTCCATTAAGATATAGTCGTGGGTTTCATCCATTATTATGCGGACTTTTTCTCGAAATAGAGTTGATTTTGTTCATCTTACAGCAACTTTTTAGAAATATTTTTTTAAAGAACAGGTTACTTCAGTCTGGGACCACTTCCCTGTTTTAATGAGGTAATATAAAGAGAGCACAGAATATTTGTGAGGATTTTAAAGTTTGGACAGAGTGGCGTATTATGCCACGCTATGGTAAAGATGATTGGAAAAGGGGTAGTTTGAGGTAATTTATGGCAGAGCGACCCTTTTACAGAGTAGAAACTGAAAATGAGACAGTAGCAGGGCGGACCATCAAACTACACAGAATGGTTTTAAGAGTTCGAGAGTCGTCGTGATACGCGGATGTAAGAATTGACCGAAATAATGTTGTTGGGAGACAGACAGTAGCTGTGGGATCGTAGCCGATAAATTGGGAGGCTCATACGACTAAAACAGTATTCGTGAGTGACTAAATATAAGTCAAGTGCAATTAAAATTAAAAGAAATGTGTTGTCTTGTTTGATGGCTTGTGTCTGTAAAAGTGATCTCAGGGAGATGATGGAAAGGAAGAAATTGAATAACTTTCTGGACTGCAGATAAGTCAAAATATACTTTTGAATAGGGGAACTTGGTCGCATATTTGCCACTCAAACTTTTGCTATATCTCCCCACGAAATAGAAAAAAATTTCATTTCAATAAAAAAATCAATTAAGTTTGTTTTCACGTTAAATAAACTACTGAAATAACTAAAAAATTTAGCCTAATCATATAAAGAAACCCATAAATTACAAAAAGTGACATTATACTACAAGTAATGTCGGTGAGTCTGTGGCTGCAATTTTGGTCCCTGAATACGTTTGGTATTTATAGAATTACCTACTTACACTCCAACTTTGTAAAGCACAACGATAGTTCGTGTCGAATTTTTTAAAAATATAATTCATTCTACTGCGTAGTTAATATTTTTATAAATATGAAAATTTTTCATTTTAAATTACATTTTGACAAAGCTGTGTCTAATTGGAACTTGAGTGATGTTACATTAATCTTAAAATCAGAAGTACATATTTCCTATTCTGGTTTCTATGAAAAAATGTTTCTATCAGTTTGGAAGTTGATTCGTTTTAAACAGTTTATATAGAACTTTTAATGATAAACGACTATTGTTGGTTTCCTTCTTATTTACAATTTGATTTTATTATTGTATTTATCGCACTTGAGAATTTTTTCTGGTTGCGGTGAGCTTGTGTAACTGTCAAGATGCGCATACAGGAAGTAATGGCAGTTCAGGTGAAGTAGGATTTGTCAGTTGAGTGCGCCACCTCGACGTGAATATCCTTCACGCGACTTGATGTATAATTACCAAGTTGGAAGAGTTTCGCTTCGTCTGAGTTCAAGACGAGCTGATTTATCGCCGCCGGCAAAGGAGGCTAGAACCGGAATTCCGGTTGCTTCTTATGACAGAACCCGGAACAGCGGCTCTTATTGGAAATTGGAAACTGTAACTGTCTGTGGATGAGAGGGGGACAAAAAGGAGAGGTATTTCTCAACGACGAGGTCTTTGTCACAGACAAAACGGCGAAATTGCACATCCAATCTTGCGACGGAAAAAAAATGGACAGTTTCGGACTTTACGTCTCCTCTCATTTTCAACTAGACGTATTGAAATATTTACATCAAAACATAACTTTGGCACTTTTGCGTTTAAGACCTGTCCTGAGGGAATGGATATTCGACCAATACAAAATTGGAATATAATTTTATAGGTTTTCTCTAAATCGTTGGAATTTTATCGTGCTTGCGAAATAAAAGCGCAGAGTATGTAGTAACATGTTGGGCACACTCTCTGAAAATATAGGAGTAATGTGTTTGTTGACGTGCAGAGGAGAAACGTGGTTGATTGAAGGACAATACCATCTTGCGGAAGGGAACACAAAGAAGCTGTGCAGCTGCCGGAACCAAGTCGACAGATGTCTCTCGATCCAGAGACCTTTCCTACCTCTGGGACTCCGAAAATATTGTTTATCAGCCAATAGAAGAAGAAAAAACGTCAGTACGCCTATCTGGCTCTTTACATTGGCCAACAAAGGTTATGTGGCGTTATAGTTACTACATAAAAAGTGGAAATAGTTGTCGAGTCTGGAAGCTCGTGATATTTTCGTCTTCTGTCCCACTGTCTCCCCAAGAATTTTTTTTACGAGTATAACCATGTAGAATGGGACAGTGTTACCATAACTCTGGTAATACCCATTATTGCCACGTTTCTAATTCAGCGTACATAACCCGCAATAGTTTCTAATTTTTATAAGAGAAATAATTTAGCACAAAAATTGACAGACAACACGAATGTAATTTTCGTACTTAATTACATAAAGATAATTGACATGTTGATCGAATAGACTGTCCGACGAAGTAGAATAAGAACAACAACAAGGAAAGTCTCCAAAAATCGTCTTTATGATTTTAAGAACATTTAATTAATTAATTAAAAACTAACCATAAATGTTATTTAGTACGTTATGTCAGAGATTTCTGTCATTCATCATTCACGATAATATACTTTAGTCAAACACGTTTTAGAAGTTATTCCCATAAATACGTTAGGAAATACAGCTTTTCTCATGAAAAAATATTTATTAATAAATGAAATATTCACGTCTGATTTAAATTAATACTTTATTATACGATCGTATGTTTTAATATTAGAAACAATTAGACGGAAAATAAATTAATTCATGTGGAAAATTTGACGCTACTTTGCGTCTTTCTCTAACGGTATTTCAACATAGAATTAAATATTTATTACCTATATATAGTTTTTCAGCTTACTATGTTCCACAATGAAAGTAATTTGTTTTTTCTTTGCAGGTAAGGAAGGAAAGCATGCAGGCCTTTTAGTTAGCTGTCCGTTGTTAGTGGTAAGTGTTCTCCCGCCGCTGTTTTAACGCGCCTTGGGGTGTGCAATTTACCGGTCTGTGCATCATCGTAACATCGCATCGAAACTCTGCCAGGCTTAAGCGATATTAAATCCGAACCAATTAACGGGTAATGCAAATTGATGCGGCCGATGCAATTTTGCCGACGCCCAGCGAGCTGCTGCTGCTGCCATTTATTATTATTTTTTTCATAATAAAATTTTAGAGTGGACGCTCGAAGGGACAGAGGTAACTTAATCGTTATTTCCGTTGCGGGGGAGTCTCAAACTGCGCTAAGTCTCAAATGGCTGAAATGATTACAGATGTTATCTTATATATCCGTTAATGCACAACGTTTCAGCTTCAACTTACCGATATGGAATGAAGACTAGATTTAAAAATCGTGGAGAAAGGAAATATATATTTATAAACAATATAGAATATATATAATGTTTTAAGCAATATGAAATCAAAATTGGATTTTAGTCAGTCTCCATTATGTTCAAAACTCAATTAATAAATGATTATTTATTACTTTTTCATAAAAATACAAACGAACTTACGGCCAATAATTGTCCATATTCATCTTTAAAAGCATTTTCGATTACTAAACCCTTTACATTATTTGTATAACAGTCATCAGTATTTAGAATCGAAGGGCAATATGGAGGACTGGTGACGAAGAAAGTTAAAAAAGAATATGGAAAAAATATCATACTGCGAGGAGAAGAAATAAAAACCCTATTGTTTGCAGATGATATTGTGGTATTAGGGGAGTTAGATGAAGAATTTGAAACCATAATAAATGGCATGAACGTGATCGTGCAGGAACTTGAGGATTAACAGAAGAAAGTCCAGGTGATGGAGTGTAGTATGGGAAATAGTGGAATAACAAGAGGGTGTTTTGAAGGAAATTAAGGAGTTCTGCTACATGGGCAGCCTAACTAGGGATGGTAGAAGTATAGTAGAAAAGCACAGGCAAGAAAGTCTTTCGCGAAAAAGAGGAATGTACTTACGGGTAATATAGGTGTGAATATTAGGAAAATGTTTGTATGGACTGTGGCGTTATATTGAATAGAAGCCTTTGAAATGTGGTGCTATAGGAGAATGAGATGGGTGGATAGAATCACTAACGAGGATGTTCTACGCAGAATAGAGGAAAAGTGTACGATATGGAGGATGTTGACCAAGAGATAGATTAATAGGCTATGTTTTAAGACATGAGGGTCATGTAAAATTAGCATTAGCGGGAAATGTGAGGGGCAATAACAGAAGAGGGAGGGGAAATATGGAATACGCTAAGAAGATTATGGAGAATGCGGGCTGTGGTAGTTATGTAGAAATGAAAAGGCTTGAGTAAGATAGGTTAGCATGTAGGGTTGCTTTAGACCATTCTTAGGACTGAATACAACATAAAACCTATTATAATAAAATAAAATGCAATCAAATTTGAAATGAAAACCAAAATAGCCCATAATTTAATTTACGTACCTTGAAGTAGCAATTAATTTTTTCCCAAAAGTTCTCTCGTGGAGCATCCATTTCGTCACAATGCACCGGTTATAAATAGGTAACGTATAGTTATTACGGAAAGCTCCTTTTTATTTTTTTGAACAAAATTAATAATTACGTATTAATTAAGATTTTAATATCATTGAGACTGATTAAAATCCCATTGGGATTCAATATGCAAGTATATAAAATGCTTTGAGAAAGGTCGAGAAAAGCATTGCATTTTTTAGCATACCGCTATTATTTACGGGAAATTAAATTGCAATGATAGAATAGGCAAGATTACCAACCATTAAAAAGTGCCACTGCCATGCTTTAAATTTTTAACATTAAAATATTTTATTAATTGTTTTTCAAGCATTTCTATATTATCATTATATAATTTCTGATTCTGGTAAATTTAGTCCTATTGGTATTAAGTCCCCTTGGATTAATTTATTATTATTCAATAGTTGGTGATGGGACAATAATTTTCTGTTTACCGTAGCATGAAATTGATTAAAATAAGTATTTATTAATAGAGAGTCTCACCTGTCAGTATTTTCGTATATTTTCTTTTTTGGTTGATTGTCATCAGCCTCCTCCAGCGAGTTGAAAAATAAAATATTCCCGTATAAAAACCGATTTTGTATTTCATTTACGCCGCCATATTTCACCGGACTGTTTTCTGCGATTTCAACTTAAGTGGCGTTACCAATTTTAAAGCGACACGGAAACTATTTTCCATCACAGTTTAAGCAGGATTTCAATTTATTCCCCGTTCTCGATTTTATTGAACGACTTAATGCGAGTGGTGTTTCCACGTTGAAATGATCATAAAAACTACATTTGGGTGTGTGTGTTTGTATCTTTCAACGTATGGTCGTAAAAAATGTGCTTTCAAATTACTTCAGTTACTCGCATTTCGAGTTATGACTTCACGTTCCGCTTTATTTATAGGAAAACAACGCTAGTAACAGTTTTGTTATGAAGAAGGCTATAAACAAGACTTCCTCACAATAGTCCTTGTCCGGATTTTACAACTTGGCGACATGGGAGGAGGCACGGATAATAATAATTGCTGCTGTGTGCTCAGAATTCAGTTTACTAGAATAATTTTTTGTTACGTTGTTCGTTTATGGTGCTGAAAAGTATAACATAACATAAAAAATACGTAAAATAAGAAAATTCCGTGACAGAATCTTTGTAAATTACAATTCATGGTCAATGCATGAAACTAGTGGGAGTTATTATCATTATCCAAACATTTTGATTAATTTTACATGAGAAGTTATTTTTTAAGAGTGGTTTTTGCCTACAATGTACATCAGAGGATTTTAATAAGTTTTAGAAACGTCGTGAAAAAATCTTGAATGCGTTTATGTTAAGTGACCTTTGTGCAATCGTGTCTCATTACACTCATTTAATTAATAATACTTTACTGCTTGTTCCTTTTCTTCTGTCAAATTAGTTCGTGATTTTCCAAAAATAAAATAAGCCACGAAACACACATCTAACTTAATGTAAGAAAATACAAATTTAAAATAATTAGCATTTTTTCTGCTTAAAAAACTGTACAATAATAAGGATGTATTTATGGTTATTCTTTATGCATGTTTAAAAGCGTGGAGAAGTTCCAACTAAACTTGGCACACAAACTCTTAAAAAAACGGATAAACGTTGACGGGTGAGAAAACCCGTAGTACAAATGTGGGAGGAATTATTATTCAAAATTATGGGAATGTGTTGGTATGCGGAAATTTGTGCCGTTACCATGCAATGTTACAGGAAATCGGCCATATATAAATAATTATAATATGACGCCATTGTTCCGCGATCGAAGTGCTAATTCGTCTGTTCGTTTGTTTAGTTGACAGTTATAAATACTGGTATTGTTTGTCCCTTGATCACGCGGAATTTGGAAATGTCGTTTTTTGCTGGCAAACCGTAAAATATATATCTGAGAATTTTTCAACTGAGGTGACACAAGCTTATAGAATTAACGGGGTTTGTTTTGATCCAAAATTGCGGCCCACATAGAATTTCTATTACATTAGCTGTCGAAGTCGTAATGTAATTGCTCAAACCGAGGGTGAAACTTAAATTACATTTCGGCCCCATCGTTGCTCCCCATTGATTGATCAAATTTACGGTAGCCAAAAAGCGGAGCATGACTATATTATATTGGGTTTCCGTTTAACATAAAATGAGTAAATATATTTACGTTCATTAGTTGACCTGTGTACTGTAATAAGGAATTTGATGCAATCAGTGTCAGATTTATCGTGGTAACCCTTTTTGGCGATTGACATGTAGTTTAATTATTTTAATAAATATTTGTGCAGTATTATCGCGAAGCATGAAAATTGTGTTAATGAACGCGTTGTCGTTTGCAGGCATAACTTATACGACCGTATCCTGTAAAAATGGATCAATTAATGTAAAACTAATTGTGGATTCTACAGGGCATTTAAGGGGACGTATATTGGTTCGAACGTGTTGTTTGACAGAATTCTCGTACCCCACATTGGGCGCTAAAAATATAACGATTCGATTGAAAGTTATGTATTGTATATAAAAATGAAGGCACCAATAAAATTGTAATAGAGATCCTTTCACTTAGCCATTCTCCGGACCTCGACGTATTTAAATTGACCTTATGTCTCATAGTTTCGCGTACTTGAGAATGTGATACTTAAACGTAGGTTTCGGTTATGTTTTCATATTGCACTTAAGAAGAAAGCAAAAATAATTGCTCACAAATTTTTAGTATTTTTCTGTTTAGTCTAAAGTTACTTCGCAGTAAAAATAAAGCAGGAAAGTATTATACTATTAGTAATAAACAACTAATAGAACTATCTGATCCATCAAACGTATCACATATCTATTATAGTTATTAACAGTTCTCACCTTTAATTAACATAATACGCATTTCACTACGCAGCCCGAATTTTATAGAATACTTGTTTTTCTTCCCCCCTCCCCATCTCCCAGACAAAAATACAGGAGAATCATCTTAGTTCCTCGACTTTATGAATTGAACAAACAGTTTTCCGTTACTCTAGTAACGGTCAGAACTTACCGTTCCGTGGGCTGACATTTGTTTAAGTGACTGGGAATAATACTGGAATTAAATTTAAAATTTAAGGACACTACAGAAAGGGGGAAGGTTATTATTGAGTTGTGTGCCAGAAGTTTTGAAGGCGTTTGTTTCCGTTCGTTTTGCCTCGCCTCGGGTCTCTTGGTGTTTTGTGGCGCATTTCCTTCACGTCTCCGCCTCTCGTAAAATTCCTCAGCCTCCTCTACTCAGCTTATTGCGGAAACTGCGAGATGTGTTTCGCTGTATCCGCTAAAATACTCGCGACAACTTCCTTGCTCAGCAGGAAGACGTAATTCCCGCATTTACCCGAGGACGTGGAACATATTTCCCTAACCTATCTCTCGCCATTCTATTATTCTTACTCAGTTTAACCGGGGTAGTCTTCTTTTAGACATATTCAAGAAGAATAAGAGTGACTTTTTCCGTTTGTGAGTTTTTTTATAACGTGTCTCTCCAGAATGCCTCAAAACTCTTCTGAATGTATCTTTCCATATGACATCTTAAAAATAATGCTTCATAGACTTTCATTTAGGAAATTTGAAACTATGAAACAGTAAAGTCCATCAAACCTTCTATTCATATTACAGTTTTCTAGGTGCCTAAACTTTGCTAAGTAATAAATAACTTTTCGTTATATTTTTGACGCATAACGTGGAGGAATCAGTACAACGAAAATCAGGTCCAACGATACAACTTGCCCGGCCAAGGATTGTTTCCTAAAATACCCTATAAAATCCTATTTTAATAACAATTTTAATACGAATATGTTTAACTCCTGGGTAAAGTCGTATAACTTGGGACTGGGAACAGCGAAGCGCGAGTTTTACATTTACAAAAATTACATAATGTGCTATACTGTAAATAAGCAATTCTTCAATAATAATTTCACTAATACTAAATTTCTTATTTGTATTTGGATTCCAACTAGAAAAATAATCTCTTTTATTTTAAGAAAAATGAGCAAACACTGCGCAGACAAATAATATTTTTGACTACTATTCGTGCCGTTTATTTTCTTTACGTTTGAAATTAAGTCTATTCATAATTTTATATTCTTAGGAGATAAAATCTCTTGAATTATTTGTGTCTCTATAGGATGCAACAAAAATCATAAGTTCCAGTTAATTAGGCCCCATGGTTGACAAAACATAGTGTCTACTTCAAATATCTCCGTCGCCTTTATGTTGGATTAGCACATTCGCCTTCCACTTCTACAGTTGGCTGTTGCCCATATGTGGTGTTTGCATTTGAGTTAATTTTTAGAATATTTTAGAATTTTACAAAATTTAACTAATTTAAATGAATAAAGAATTGAACTTTATATGGTCTCTGATGGCCAGGAAAGCTGGAGTTAACAACGATAGAGAGAATCGCTACGCTGACCATTCATGTGTCGTGTAACAGGACAGCCTGGCAGTCGTCCCGGAAGGCCAAGGTCCTAATTGGGCTGTAACGTCACGGAGAATGGAACAAATTATCTGCGGGTTATTCCTGGGTACCGAATAGGAAGAACATTTTTGGATTATCGTGATATCCCTGATCAACACTGGCAATTTCAATCAGCATCTTCCTGAAGGTCGGACCAAGACTGGTTTTGTAGGATTGCCACCGTCCATCTGTACTATTATCTGTACTGTATCACTGTTAAACTGAGTGACTACAGACTTACACATTTATTGGGTAGCCCATTTCGTCCCGTCATTCTACACCGCTGCTACTGCCCAGAACGTTACAATGTTACAACACTCCTCACCTCTCCTTCTCTATTTAAACCGGTTATTTTCCGTTCTGCAATTTAACAACTACTAACAATTTTTCTGATACTTAATCGAGGCAATAAGTAATTATTTTTCGGGATCGTTTAGCAGAATTTATATTTTGGGGTATGAACCTTGTGGGATTTTTATGAAAGAAACTGGATTAACGTGACAGCTCATTTATCTACATATAGTGATTGTAATGCAAACTAACAGGAAGTATTTTCCCGCCGTTGATCTAATTCAAACTTGAAATAATACGCACTGAGAATTAAAAATGTATACAGTCTCTTCTTTTTCTCTTGGGATTTCAATTTTTATATTTCACTATATTTCAAATTTGGTCCTTTAATGGCGTTTTATCAAATTTAAGTAGTTCTACTATGCCTTTGTTGAAGATATGTGAACTCTTGACTTGATTTTTGGCATGGGCTACGTACATATTCTCAATACTCCGAGATTGGACTGGAATATACAAGCGCAAGGTTAAAAAAAAAGATAGGTCGGTTCAGAGTTCTTTGTTTCCCTGTCCTTGCTCTCCGCGAAAGCATCGATCTCGTACAGACGGTCTTACATTCGGGTTGAACCCGCAGCAGATTCTCCTCCCCATTGGCCTGTTTGCGTATATTTAATAGGGAATGGCTAAGTGGCGACGATCAAAGTGACTCGCGAAGACAGGGGTGGGTGGCTTTCATCTTCTCCGCGGTAAGTGACGCCACCCTGAATATTGCCTCTCGCCCTTTGTCGCCCGGAGATTCCGGATTCTTCTGGACGATTGCAACAGGGACTGCGAGTATCGATCAGGAGCAGCCTTTAATTACCACGCGTCTGGAGTCCAGCCCCACCCCCGCCTCGGGCCGACAATTCCTTCCTCGACAGACTCAAAACGAGCTCGCCTCTGATATCAATAATTCCTTCCTCCCCCCTCCCTTTCTCTCACTCTCTTCCTGTTTCCTAACAAACAGACAACTTTTCTTGGCTGTGCTGTGCTGTCAGCGTTAATAACTTGAAATATTATGACGAGATCTAAATGTGGTACGGTAAAATATTTACAGAATTAAGTGAATTAGTCTTAAAAACTATCATGGATGGTAGGAACCCTGCAAGATTCTGGAACAGAATTTTTTTATAATTAATAAAGTATTGTAATATATAACTTTCCTTGGTAAACATTCTGACAATTCAACAGGAATACACGAATTGAAGTTGCCGCGACGATTTAAATTGGACTGCAGTAGTGTTACTAACCCGCTATCTGTAAAATTAAAATATTCAAGTATCTGAATCCCTTTTCGGAATCCTATAAATTTTAAAGATATATTATTGAATTTCTATTTTTTAACACTAACAAACATGAGAGCAGTGTTCAGAGCTGCTGCAGGCAAACGATATCAACTTTGAATAGTTATACTGTATTAACAAACGAAAATTTTCCCACAAGCAATTTATTGCTGTGGTCATTTCTCCCAATGTAGGTATTGATTTATATTAATTTTGTAGTTACTTAAATTGTACATAATTTAAATAAAAACTATCCCTTTGTTACATTTGATCTGTGAATAATTGTAGGAAAATAGGGACAGAAAAAATTGGCACCCGAAGAACAATATAAAGGAATTGGATTATGCTATTAAAGGGAATAAAGTTTCTTAATCCTTCCACGTTTGTTTTGTGTAATATTCTGTGTTAATTTATAGTTATTGCATTTAAATTAAGATAAGTGGGCTGCTGACAGTGTATAAAAATTGAGGTTAGACAGTGCTCCTGGACGCAGCGCTGCAGACGAAGGATGTCGCCTTTGCCTCGCATCGATTGATTGGCGGCGTGCCTGGAATCCGCTCCTGTTTGTCTTGCTCCATTCCCCTCCACAATCTGTCACGAACGGGAACATGATCGTCTCCTCGTCGTAAGTCACGTCACCGCCGAATAGTATCGACCGGAACCATGCTGGGCGAGGATTGGAACACGCTACTTACACACGATCACTACATAACACTTTTGAATTGTGTGACAATGCTACAATGATTAACTCTATCATTGTTACAAAGTGATGAATATCCACGGATCTCAAATTCTAATTCTCGGAAAGCTATTCCTGTGCAGATTACATCATAATATAAACTCATTCTGCTATAAGTGCTTGGCGGAATAATAATATCAATTTAACACACGAGTCGTTCAGTGAAAAGAGGTAATAAAATTATGATCAGTGTCGTAGATTTTTTATTAATCTTCTTATTAAGATCGGTAGGCATCCCCGTGATGTCATGGAGCTTGTAACGGCGTAATAATTACAAATAAATTGCTAGATTGTTTATAAAATATATAGATCACTATGATTGAAGTCATTTCTCATCAGACTGGGAGACACGGAGTCGAAAACTAGAAACTGAGAGAAGGGATGTGTAACTAGGAACTACACATCTACGTTATTACGTGATTAGTTAAGCAAATATTGAGATTATTTCTTAATTGAGACACCAATGTCTGAAATTAACCGAAACATTTTAAGACACTCGACTGTGTTCAATCAGCAACTCACTGGTCACTTGTCTTTCCAGAATCTAGTCCAAGTTTAGGGAGAACTGTAAAAAGGTCCATAAGTCTGGTTAATTGCAGAAAGGACGTCTTCTGCGGTCAATGGAGCGTCTCCGTCCAGTTGGCCAGTTGTTTACGTACAGTAATTATCTTTCTTGAGGTTTCCGATGGAAATCTATATAAATAAAACGCAAGCTCGCCTATATAGGTTGATTCTACGGCCACGGGACAAACTTTGATGTGCGGTACAGCTTTCTAAAACATACATTTATTGTATCGGAATGTATGGTCGGAAGTGACGCGCTGAGGCACGAACACAAAAGATAAACCTTGCTTCTTTCCATCAGTGCTCAAAATTGCGACACAAACGTGGCAGTTGTGGCTGGCTGGCAATGCTGTGGGTAGAGGGCAGTAAGGTGCGTGGACATCCGGTCGCGAAATGCCTGGCAACTTTGCCAATCACTCCTTCGACGTTGGTGGTCGCAATGAATGAATTGTTGACCAGGGATTACTGCATTGTCATTGGAATATAGGGCATCTAGGTAACAATCTAGAATAATAAGATAAATGCATTGTTTCTCTCGTTGTACTCTGCGAAAGCGTCATATTTAGGGCAGGACGATAGCCTAAACGGCGTGAAACAGCCCGTTTCCCCTCCTCGGACAATGCAGATTCGTCAGCTGGGTACGCAGTGTAACGAGGAAGTGGCATTGTTTCAGCTTCCGGCAAGCGTCCCGCTCTCTACTTCCGCCAGACTGCAGATGCAACATCCAACTGTCATATTGTAACTGCCTGATAATAGATTGGTTTTCCTTGGTGCACTAGAAGACCGCCGGGGATTCCATGTGTCGGTCGGAACGCTTGGTTCCCGGTGCCATAGTAACCAGGAACGACATAATTGGACGCCACTCTTTGCAAGTCCTTATCTTTAAAAGCAGAGCGATAGCAACGCAGAAAGGGCCATTGTTATCAAACGAAATGAAGAGATGTAGTTGGCCCTGTGATCAGTTAGGCGGGAATATTGTTATTTGGCGATACGAACATCGATACGAACTGCAAAACCCGGAACTGTTCCTTTGAACTGTTTTATGACGGAATCAAAGAGAACGAAACTTCAAAACATGTCGTGTCTGAAGCAACCAGTCGGCGTAGTTTATTCATCATTGGGGCAAATCTTTGATCACTGATGATTAAATACAAACGATCCCTATTTTTTTTTCATTTGAAAATAATAATGATAACTAGTTGAAACCATAACACTGTTTTAAAATTGAATCTCAAATATCTAAAAATTACATAAGCATGTTTTATTTTTAGATTACCTAAATATGCAATAATTTTTTGTAACTTAAGTCCCGTGGATTCTGATTCATTGTGTATTGTCACAGTCCTTTGTCAAGACATCATTGTATATTAAAATGTCACTGGTACGTGTTTTATGGTGTGTAACGAAGCAAAGTTTCCGAATGTATGTTGTCTGTTTGAAGTGTCTAGACTGCTGGATGGATCTCGAAGGCCTGAAGGTAATCGATACGAGCAAGTTGAGCCGGGTCGACTCGTGTTAAGCCTCCGAAGTGGCTAATTTCCCGTTTCTACTCTGACAATCGCTTTATAGCTCCTCGTTTTCCGAAGCGGAACACCGCCATTTCGGTATAGCTCATGGGATCAGGGGAATAACAATCCACCTACGTTAACCCTACTTACGTTAACACCGACTATTTGTTCTGTACGGTTATCGTATAAAAATAAACTGTCAGAAACTTTTAATTATTATGATAATCATTTTTTCCCTAATTTTTATCAGTCACTTCAATAAATCAAAAATATATTTCAATTTTGATTTCCAAACTTTATTCGGAAGAAGCTTGCGGCATTTGCCATATTCATCTACAAAATAAATTACAATTTTTTGAAACATAACAATTTTTTAACATAAAAATAAGGGAAAAATTATCTTAATAAATTAATTATCAGTCTTTTAACCAAACTTTTAATAAATTCCTTGAAGAAATAACTTCTAATTATTTTGGATTTAAAAAGGTTGTTGAACCAAAGTAAAAAAATTTAAATAATATTAACACATTAGTTAATGGCAAAATATATTAACACGGAGTTAATTTTGAAGTAGAATTGGCATTATTTGACTTCTAAGCGCACACAACAAAGTATTGTTATAATTTTTTACGAAACTGGATCTCCGCGTTAAGGATTGAGAGTTGTGCAAAAACGTAACGCAGACCAGGGTCCATTTAATATCCGCTGCCAAGCTTTTAGAAGTGTCGCTTATCGATTTAGATTCACTTTCTTCGCTTCTTGTTTACGACTCCTGAAAAAACGTATTTACATTTGTTATAGAGTTTACTAAATTTTTTTATAAACAATCTAGTTATTAATTTGTAATAATTTCTCGGTTACAGGCTCCATCTCATCCATCCTCACAAATTATGCAAAAGGGTATTTGGTTGAAATTAAAACTGTTTTACTTGTTTTCTTAATATATCTTTTAGATTTTCATAACTTTTTGCCTCGGATTGGAATGAATTCAATTTGATGTAATTTTATTATTATTATTTCATGCAAACAAAACAAGAATAATGGCACATAATTTAGTGTATTCATGGAAAAATAAAACGCACATAAATACCTGTAGAAATAATTTTTATTAGTATTCCGCTTATGTTTTGTAAATTCGCGAGATGTTCTTCTGGGGTTGGAGAACAATGCGAGCATGGGGCGGAGCTCCCTAATATAGTACGTGTACTATACGTAAACCAGATCATTAGCCGTTTTGAAGGCATTGACGTGTGTGCCAGGGACTTGAAGAACTACAGTGATACCTGCTCTCAGGGCGTGGAACAATGTACCATTGTTAGAGGAACTCAATGGAAGCGATCTCTTCCTGTCACGGTTGAAACAAATTACCCGCTCTTTCAATTAGACAGGTACACCTTATTGATGAGAACTTATCCATATCAATTCAGCATTACAGACAGTCACGAATGAATGGAAACATCAATGGCGATAGGAATTGTCACGTTTGGAGCTATTACAATCATTGATCCAAATGATTCTCTTCTGAATGGTCTCTCTCTCTTCTACTGTAATTACTTATCAATTGGGTTCAAATTTAGATAACGAGTAGTGTCTTAACATGTATACCATTTCTGGACATCGGACATCTAAAAGAGCAACTGTCACGGTATGAATAAAATGATGTGAAATCAATGTAATCTGGAGCAATCTGATATTCACTTTTGGTGACTTAATCGATAATTTCTCCATCGGGTTGTGTGCAATGTACAAGAAAAAATCAGTTGACCTGAACCAAGACGGGGGCACCGTGTTGCACTTTTTCCACATGCGATCCATGGAAAGGCGTCCAATTAGGCCGGTGTCTTTGTTTGCTTTCGAGCTCTCCCTCGCAGCATTTCCAAGGTTTGAGATGATTTGTTTGTCTCGTGTTTCACAGCAGTGCGTGCGTAGGGAGTGGCGGGGGAGGAGAGGAGATACCCTGCGCTGTGACGGCTTCCCCCCTCGTGGAACAAAGGAGAAAGGTGAAATGCTGCTGGATTCCTCCCGGCGATTTAGCGTACGAGCAAACTGAAGAAACAATCAGCATGAAACAATATTTGTATCTGAATAAAATATCGCCGACGGGATGAAATAAGATCGGCAAACTATGTTACGGAGGGGTATAAAATACACTGATTTTTCCTGATTTGAAATACTCATGCGTTTTTGTGTTACTAGATTCTTGAATTTACATCCCCTTAGTCGCAGAATTTAGAGTATAATTGTATTTGTAACCTTTTTAAAAATTGGATAAACCTACTGTGTCATTCATAACTATGTTTCTATCCTCTTGCAGATTACGTAACGAAAATAGTTGGATATACTAGTACAGAAACGTGTTGAAAGTAATTATCGTGTTCTATGGTTGTGATCGCGAGTACGTGTACGCTCCAATCGACGTCATTTTTTAAAATGGAATAATTTCGTAAGTGAAATATAAATCCTTTTTTATGTAGATTATGATGGTCATTGATATTTGACAGTTATTTCGAAATCGTCCGATTCGCTGCCACACCCTATATTTTAATAACCTCTATGGACTTCTATTTGCATTCCCTACCAAGGTGTTCGTTGTTCAAAAGGACTTTCTTATTTCTTTATGTGACTGATGAAAAATTCGTAGTTATAAATAAAGTGTCAATATTAGTAAATTATAAAAAATAGTGTTTTTGATAATGACGGTAATTAAACATATTAAAAAATAGTTGCTTGACTCTTCGCTTCTACGACTACGTTTTTTAATCGACCGATTGATAAAGATGTCTTCTCTTTAGAAATCGGTTGGTATTTACCTCAAGTGCTTGAAATTTATCTTTGAGCACTTCGTCTCATCGCAGATAAAGATATTCCATCTTAGTTATAATTTTTGTTTTCAAAATATGATGCATTTCCAATGTTACAATTCTATTTATCTAGGTAATACCGTCCAAAAGATCCAAGAATATTTGCAGATTTTCATCAACTTTATCCATCAGAGTGGCATCATTTGTTTTCAAAGGTTCACTAATGGATTAGTGAATAAGTGACGGTTGGTTAATTGCAATTTTAACACTTGTAAGCGAAGCAACGTCATGTGTTGTGTTTTGTTTTACCGCAGAGCAGGAGGGAGGTGTCTGATATTTCGCCGCTATAATTCTAGCCATTACTAATTCACGTCGTGTTTCGTTCGACTAACGCACGGAAAGATCTCCGGAAGCGTAAACGAAGACTGGTTTGCCCACAATAATGAAAACCTGCCACGTCAGACGCCGCGCCGCGCCGCGGTTGTAATTGGAACACGCCGCAGCGCTGACAATTGTTGTCGGGACGCGAATGGTAATACTGTTACGAGTTCGTGCGTTATCTCGCGGCGGGAAGTTGGCAGCAGTGCATCAACGCGCTTGTTCATTAGCAACAGCTCCTTTATTTTGCGGGTTCTGCCGGTTTTTATTTGAAAGATGTACCGTCACAATGTAATGCAAGTTAGAGTCGTCCTGCGCCATCTGTTCCGATCGTAGTCTTTTATAGATCACAATGAAGAAGCAAAATAGAACCTTTTTTAAAATAAGTCCTTATAAATATGGACACTGTCATATAATCGTATCCCCCGAAAAAAGAATTCAAATATATTCTTCAATGTGGCTCTCTACTGCTGCCATTATTGCTGTGCTCGGGAAAGAGATGAATTTCATGTAAAGGGAGGAACGGGGTGTTGCTATGGTTACTACGTCTGGTGCCGACGTTACCCAAGGTTTCCTCAGCCAATATTCTGGCCACTTTACGCTGTTATTCCTAAAATAACTTAAAGAGAGCGGATCGTTTAATTAATAACATTATGCAAAATTAAAACGCCATTAGTTCTACTTGCTCCAGCCTTGTTACGCAACAGAGAAGTTAGAACGGACCTTAAAGATGGAAAATGTAGTCATATAGTTTTAGAGCATTATTAATTATTTACAAATAAATTAATAAAAGTACAGCCAAATATGTCAGCAAACAAATTTAGTTAACATGTATTTAATATAAATACAAGACCTCGACACGAAATTACTCACAATGGAATTAGTTTTATCCATTTTAAAAGTAACCTGAAGAAGTCCATAAAGATGGATGAAACGCATTTATATTATATAAATGATAATTTAGTTTGTTTGATGACATATTTGGCCGTATTTTTATTTCCGTAATACACTTACTGTGAGAGCATTGATTTACTACCGCGTCTAATAATCAATTACTTGTTATATCCCAGCTGCTCAGCATAAAAACGCTTATTTGATTCATGTGAGTAATTATTGCAGCCCGAAAATAACAATTTTGACAAATAAATTACTTTTCTTTTACATTAACTTCCAATCATCAACAAAACCACCAAACCCTCCCAAGCGGAAGATAAACTTATCACCATCAACGATACCCCGGTACCTACCCGTGTCTCTTCTTCCTTTCCGTTTCTTACCAATATTATAATATTGTTACACAAACAACAGACATAATGATGCAACATTTCTGTGAGGTTATAAAAGCACTTCCGTTTTCTGCATTTTATGTATTAAACCCTTAACTCCTTCACGTAGTTCCCACTCAAAGACGGGTGAGCATGGTTAGGGATCAACATCTTGAGACTGGCATTGTTGATGATATGTATATGTTATCGTCACTATACTAAAAAAAATTGTTAATTCATTACTGTCAATAAGTCGACAGGAAGAATTAATGAAGAGTACAAAGTAGAATTCACTGCTTGAGGACACATCTATTCAAAATTTTGAATGAAGTCTACTGTTATAACTTTTATCGCATGTTTCGACACAATCATCCCACGAAGCAATTCTTGGCTCGTAGGTTCTTTTCTGTTTCTGAATCATTCTTTTAATGTCTACGCCCGGTTACTTTCTACTTCGTTGTTCTCTTCTGATGCATGTCATTTCTTCTAAACCTCCTTTCCCGCTTAAATGTTCTCAATTATTAGACGTCATTACTAAAATTTTGATGACTTGGGTGTATTTCGGTCGGGGGCAGCTGCTGGAGTACATTCTAACTATAAATTTAGCTGTTCCTCCGTCCGAATGGAGTGGAACAGCGCCGTTAACGCCAACTGCTGCCCAACCCCAAACCCTGATTTAACTCTCTCGACCCCCGGCTGACCCGAGCACTTGCCAGAGAAGTGTATTGCTAACGACCTCCCATTCGCTGGCAAGGCCTTGTCTTATTATCGACAAAAACATGAACACTGCGTCTTCTCTGGGTAATTAACTGGCCTCGGGCCGCAAGTTCCATCGTATGGAGCAGAAATCCTGGATCCTGGTGGCCAGTATAATAACCTCTAGGGAACGACTCAAAATTTCCAATATAAGAATCATATTCTTACAATATGTAAATATATATTATACCTATAAAAGAGGAAGTTTATTCACCTTAACCGTAATATTTGGAAGTAGAAATAGCGCAGTGAAGCCCCGAAGTCTTAGGATTTCTCCCATATTTATAATAAAACTATCAGTGAGTCTAAGGTCAAAACTTGTCGTTAAAGACTATCTATTAATTTTCTCCTTATTGAATACATTGGAACAATGTTGCCTTCTAAATAACTTTACTGACGCAGTGTACACAGCTTTTATGCACTACAGATTTCACACGATCAGTGTTTGTTTTTTCTTTTTCAGTCTTATGACAAGATGTTGGTTGTCAAGACGTTCCCATTGCTACTTACAGTACTTTATTACCTAATGTAAGTTATCAATGAATCAAATGTTGTGGTATTCAGTCCTATGACTGCATGTGCAAGCCTTTTCATTTCTACATAGCCTTCACATCCTCCCTAACCAGCTTTACGCATTTCATCCTTGGCCTCTCTCTTCTGTTCACTCCCTCTAATGCTTATTTTACAAGACCCTCATGTCTCAATACGTAGACTATTAATCTATCTTTTCTTTTAGTCAACGTCCTTCAAATTATTCTGTCTTCCCCAATTTCGCTTAGAATTTCTTTTTTGTTATATATCAGAAACGAACGCATAAGCAATATTATTACCGATTTAACTCACCACTGGTATTAATTTTAGAACGTTAAAAAACATTTAATTCGGTTTGCCCCATGTCAAATGAACGTTTATGCTTCATTTAAAATTGCCAAATATTTTGTGATAATTAAATGCATCTCATATTATATTGATCGTTAATGAATGTAATTATTCGAATCGCTTTGGTCAGTGGTGTTTTCTTTCAATACTGTCTGAGAGATCAAAAAGCAGTTCGTGGAGTTTAATTATCACCAACAACGAGATGACTTTCGCCTGATAAAAGCAATTTTTTGCTTAACTTCTCGCTAATTTTGTAAAGGAAAAGTACAGATTTCCTAAGTATGTCAGTTTGATAGAGACTATACAGTGAGAACGACACCGAATACTTTTGAGTTGCAGAGGAGTGACTGAATTAATGTATGAGCACACAACTAGTGAAGAGGGTGGATCCACAGGCCCCGGACTACTAGGCTAAGTGTTTGCGAATGGATGAGATCCCGAGGGAGACGTGCAGATTAATGTTCTAGCAGCTAATTGAAGCTGCAAGTCAATAAGGAAACAATTAAATTCTCTGGCGGCATCCCTGCGGCCGGAACTGCAGGTATTGTCGGCGTAATTGAATTGCGTACTGTGTGTGGTCAGATGTACTCTGGAGTTGCTCTACGTAGACTGATCTGCTCGTGGACACAGAGGGGACTGCTGCAGACTTGAATACCTCAAGACAGGTTACGCCGTCGGTGGACAAAGTTTGCATACAAAGCAGTTTGCACGGGAATTCGCTTACGACTGCAAACAGGGGAAATTAAATAGTTAATGTCGTAACCGAAATAAATGAAAACATCTTCATTGCACAAAAAAACATCAGTAAGCATAAAAATAGAACGGAAGTTTCGTCTTGTGCAAAAGCTTAAAATTTTTCCAATCTCGATGTACTTCAAATTTATATATTCGACAATTTTTCACTTTATATTTCTACAGATGTTATATTACACTACTATTTTTTTCTCGCCGCCTTAGTTGTTTTTCATATCTGTCCTTAATACGGCTTTATTAAAACATTCATGATGAATGTGCCACCACTTTGCAATTGAACAAACGAAATCATTTCTCGATGGTGCTTGAGTCTCTTTTAAAATCGAGTTTTATCTTGTTGGGTAACGTCTAGTATCGGCTCGTTTTCCATTGTTTCACTCCAGGACTTAAAATCCACACCGAATTCGGCTGACTTGTAGTCCCCAATCTCACAGGACTTTTCTTTGTACCTGATGCAGGAATATTACAGGAGTCACCGGCAGAATCCGGAACTTTGTTAAGATTGTGAGGTCTGTTTTGTATTTCTGTGGTCTCACTATTCTTCAGTACCCAGTAAGATTATCCAATCTGTCGTACGGTACTATTTTCTGATTATGAAGATTTCTGTGGCGCTGAATAAAATAAACTGTCCTAATCACATTTAACTTTTCCGCTCCGTAATTCGGGTTCTTACGGACTTGACGGTTGCTCCTGTATAAGATTGTTGTCTCTTACTGACGACATTTGCTACCAATACTGGAGATAAAAAATGAACCAGTGCTTTCTATAAGTTACTATAACTATGAATCACTCAAAGTAAGTGTTACGGCAAATCAGATTGAATTATAATTACCAGGAAATAATTTTTGTTATCAATAAAGCACGGTTGATTTTTTATTGTAGGCGGCAAGTTTTTTTTCCGCTTGGTTGTTTGATGACCTTTGCGTCAACGTTGGCGTCTGGTATCGACAGACAGGTCGGCAGACAGCTTGCTCAATGTTTCAGTTAGGTCACGACCTCTCCTCGCCAATAACCCTCTAAAATTGTCCAAACTGAGATTACATTACGCGGGATCAGTGTGATACTGGAGTCAGGCCGTGAAATAGTTTAGTGTTTACATTAATGAACGCATTACTGAGGAGTTTCTCTTTCAGGTTCTTGTTTAGCGGATACACTTAATTTAAATAAAGTTCCCTCCATAATCGTGACCTGTAATAACACACTCAAATCAACACGCATTTGAAGACCGCGTTTTTTTCTACACTGATATTTGTTGCATTTTTTATGACGAAAGAGGATAACGTGCTCGTGTGACATGAATGATTCGTATGACTTGACGGTTTTTTCCCCATGGAATTGGGCTAAAAGCATGTTCATATGATTAAGTCAGAACGAAATATTGCACACAGGATAAATTCTTTATGTACCGTGAAGGGATGTTAGCTATAGAGTGATTAACTTGGACGGATAATCGACGTCCAACGACGCGGTGATGAGGTGCGACGTTACGCATTTAAAGTATATTCAATTTAGCTTTTTTATGCTCCGGCTTGAATAATGCACGTTTCGCGTGTAAAATATATGTTTATGTTCACCGACTTGAATAATAAAACATGTACTTATCTCTTATTGCATGAGACTTGATCAGGGCTTCGTGGGTTTAGTCACCAATTTTTGTAATTCACTTTTTTAGACGAATATTACATTATCATTTTACGTGGAAACAGACAAAGACCACACGAACCAAAGAACAAAAACCAACGATCAAAGCCTTCGTAAGCAGCGACTCTTACTTTTCTTTATGCAATGAAGTTCATCGGACATCAACTTTAAATTAATAAATGTAAATACATTAATATAACGCCAACTGGCGTGCCACAGAGGTAAGTCAGTTTTGAAAGCTGCTACACTATGGTAACCGATTCGTAGACTAAATAATTTGATATACGACTGTTATTGAACCAGAATAATATGTACTACCGATTGGCCAGATGTTAAGAATTTAGTCGAGATAGTAAATTATTGGTTTACAGAATGTAAGTCAAAATGCCGGGGATTGAGATTTTTAACTGTGATTTTATTTTTATTTTCCATGTCTACTTCAGACAGGACCATACCTGTTTCTACACAATTACATACAACCGACTTTTCCATCACCACGTCAATTGTCCTCAATATGTTTCCGGCCGGCCGTTTTAATAAGCGAATTTCTTCTGATCGTATCCAGTCAAGTGTTATCTTAATGAAAGGTAGAGTTGAGTATAACGTCACTGTAACGATACGTACTTTCTCTACGTCTACGTGTACCTCGGGTTTTATGTCGAAAACTGACCGGAGTGGCGCTTTCTCGCCATTTCGAACCTCCTAAGCGATTGTCAATAATGAGCCATTGTTCCTGTCGATTACAATCTATACTGCGGGAAATATGCGGCGGCAGATAACTCCTAATGCCCAAACCCACGCAAGCGAAACTGCAATCCGATCGTGAAGCGTTTCTTATGGCACAGTTTCTTTTTTTAATTTTCCTAGTCTTAATCACGGCAGCAGCTTGAACAGCGATAAAGACTGCCTGCTTAATTTTGGAAGACAATCAGGCTGTTCGAGTCGATATTCCCCTCTGGCAGTAGAGCAGATTTATATCTCCATCCTTACTGGAATAAAATTCATACGGAAGACTGTTGCCAGAGTGTAAAATAATTTAATATATCAAATAAATTGACCTTTACTTGCCAAAGTGAAAAGTCGTTTTAATTACACATCAGTAGCTTTCGCCATTTTCTGGCACATTCATGTGCAAAATATATAAGAATGGAAAGAAACAAAGTCATCGTACATTAAATTAATATATATGTGTGTGTGTGGGTTGCGCTTGTGTTTTGGCCGTGCTCCGTACGGCTGTAATTATTTTCAAATTTCCTCGGAAATCAGGCTGTATGTGGGAAAGAGAAGACAGACGCGCGTAGGAATTTTATCATTGATCAATTATAAAAATTATTTCTCGACTGCTCGACCGAGATCGTGCCTCAATTCGCGTTTTCAGGGAAGTAATTGCAAAATAGAATCTGTCCCGTTAATTTGAGAGAGCGTAGCGATGCGGCGATTTGCACCCAGCAGACAGCCAACGTCCTCGTAAATGTTATCGACCAATTAAAAAGTTAACGATGGCAGTAAAGAAATCAAGGGAATTAACGATCGAAGGAAGGGTAACAGCTGCATCAGAAACAATGTACCAAGGGTGGTATGACTCCTGGTCTTCTGCTTAAATCTACTTGTCTATTAGATTCATAACACTTCATGGAGACATCAAATTTAAACCTCGAGGACTTCAATATTTATTTATTTATTCACATAACTACTTTCTAGCGCTGTAATAACACGAACTGACCGCGGTACAATCTCATTCTGCCATCTACTGATGGATATGAGTGAAGCAATTCCACTCCTGCTGATCATGATGCGAGTATCGCTCCCATATTTGTACTCCTCACGGATTGTCGCGTCACGATTACTTCAGTACCAAAATCGTAAATCAGAATTCCTTTGACACCCCAAATATTTTACGTATCTTGTAGCAATGTTCATATCAAACCTGATTGACGTTGTTCATCTTAGATTGTACATGCTCTCAATACATTACATGTTTTACACTTGTTTCGTCTGGCGCTCTCAGAACTGACGTCACATTATGAATTTTGAGAGATTTTGAAAATAATAAATTCATATGATTAGGTTACGGGAATCGAGGGATGTCGAATCGGTTCTTAAGATATAGCTCGGTGGTATAGTGCCCGCCCGGAAAGCGGGAGATCCTGGGTTCGAGTTATGAGTCCCGTCGATACTTATTCTTGTCTTCTAAATTTAGCGTTACCGTCCTTATCTGAGTTTCAATTGAAGTCTTTCTCTTTGATTTAATAAATAAATTTATAATCTCCTTTCTCGACAACGATTCTTAAGGATTCAATTTCGCCTTTCTCTAAATTAGTTTTAATGACTTTTATTCTAGCATTCTTTCTTTACAACAGGCAATACCGTTATAACAGATATTATCATTGAAATAAATATAATAATTTTTTTCTGACTATTAAACTCATTTATTTTTAATGAGGTTATATTAATATATCTATTGATTTTTATTTATGACACTGCTGAAGTAAAATCTGGTTATACGGCAAATATTTGTTTGAAATAACGTGTATCTTACTAACATGCTATCATACATTCATACCATTAAGCTTATGTTATGTGCTGATTCTTTACAGTTTTGGGAAAATTTCATTTAGGGATAGTTAACAGTACGTATGGTTTACTAACAAACCAGTCAGTTATTAGAAGATTTATTCGGTTTCCTCTTATGTTTTTTTGTCTGCGGTCGTCGGCATCGGGATTGATGTGAATTTGCCTTTCTTCACACTCTTGACAATTTACCTGAACGCTGTACTGTCGGTTCCTGTTAAGTACTACCAAAAATTCTCGGCTCAACGAACGCGTCCTTCTAAAAAAAATCCCATTCTGGTTAGTTATATTCAACAAGGCTTTTGTTTTTGAATAATTAAGAAATCTCCTCTTCGAGTCTTTCCATTTTTCAATTAATATTTGTCATACAGATGCAAGTGGTTAGTTTGTTGAAACCAATACTCCTCAGAATGTCGTATCAGAATTTCACTTTTTTGAAAACTGATTAGTGAGCGAGCAGGTTCATTCCGAAATTCCCGGAAACAGTACAGACTACGTATAGTTAGTTCATTTATGTTCAAATTGAGTGCTACTTAAAGTCAATTAATCGTGCCCCGGAAGCTTACCTGTAACTTTTTTTAAAAGTCCTTTAAACAATGTTCAGAAATGTTGGATTGGAATGTTTCGGGCCTGCTGATTGTATTGCATCGTTCGTCCTTTTTTTTCTTGCAAACGAATAATCCGAAGCGAGACCGTTTAACGAAGCGCGATGGCGGTGTGATGTTGACATGGTCGTAATGCGACCACAAAGCGGCGGATTTCAGTTCTCTGGACCACCACGAGAGAGCGGGGGACTGATTCAACGCATACCAGGGACGATAATGAGACCAGCCTCACCGCTATGGCCTACCCCTTGTGTCTATTATTTATCCATCAGTCTTAATTGCTTACCTTCCATTTATTCTTAAAGCGCCGTATCTGTCAAGCGTTCTTCCCCACTGTGATCTACCGGCTCCCCTACTTGTTTGATCTTTAAGCTACCGCTTTATTTGATAATGACCAACAAAAACCAGGGGCAAATCTTTCTATTCTCTTACTCTAAATAAGTTAAGTGGTGCTCCGAGTAACGTTGGTTTAATCTTCGTGGAATAACTTATAATATTTTAAGGTTTAAATTTTACGTCTGTTTTATATAATTAAATAATAAGTGACCTTATACAGACTTTATTCTTTAAAATTAATCAGAAAGAATGTTTCGGCATATTTATATGCATTCTTAAGGTTTTAATCCACAACACTATCAAAACATAGCTATCTGTAGAAAAGGATTTTAAGTGTTACGCGTTGTTAAGGATCTCAATCACTATTGTTAGACTTCACATATGATTCTATTGTTCTGTTTTGATACTGTCGATGAAAATCTGAAGAAGGCATAAAAATAAGCCGAAACGTTCTTTTTAATTGAAGTTATAGAATTAAGTATGTACAAGATCTTTAATTGTTTAATTAAAATTTAATTTAATTTCTCATATAATATTTTAGCAATGGTCTCCTCGTTTACCCCTTCCCAAAATATTAGAAAGTGGAATGTTGAAGAATGAAATGGTTATTGAAACAGCAGCCGTTTCACGTATTTAAAATTAAATGACGTTGGTAGTTTTCCGTCATTCGGCAGGGTGTGAGAATAGTACCGAATGCCCGACCTACCTGATGCAGGTTTTCTAGGGTTTTCCCTGCATCTCTTTAGACGGAACACCGGGTAGGATCCTTACGCCATAGCCCGGGAGCCCTAGTCAACCCTTGGCTACCTTGCTCTACCTTCTGCATTCCCCTTTTTCAATTCCCTTCCTATATTATTAGGATCACCCTCATATAGCCTGTTAACACCCCCCTCCCCAAAAGAATACAGAGATATTGTTCGGTTGTTCAATTGCATAATTTTTAGAAGTAATAATAGCTTTAAAGTGAAATAAATAGTGCACTGGCGCAAATACGAGCATAAACGAGGAGCCTTAGTTGGTTGTTAGATTTTAACCCGGTTTCCGTCGAAGTACTAGCACCTGAGGCATTGTTTCCGGACATTCCTCGGTCGACCGATCCGCTATCGACCCATAACGCAATTTCTGTTAATGAGCGTCCGCGAGGTAACGTAGTTATCCGCGTTCAGGCAATTACTGGCGCTGTCTTGCATCAGGAGCAGGGAGATTGGAAACTGCGGCCATCACACGCTCCTTCCGACGATCCGCTCAGAGACACATTTTACAGGTTTTTTTGTTTTGCTTCATTAACAACTGGCACGTTACTCATAATTGTGTATGTAGTACAGTTATTTGGAATTTCATAAAACAATTTTAGAATAAAACTACCCATATATTTTAGATCTTCTTATGAAGTATCCAAAATCTCGAGTTAAATTTCAATGCTGTTACTTCCTAGTTACATCCAAAGTAATAATAAAAAGTACAAATTCAGAAGGAGACAATTATTTGGAATGAGAAAACAAAATAAAATTTAAAACTGCGGGATGTTTCGGAGTTACTTTATCTAACGGAGAATACACATGCAGGAATCCATCATACACCAGATTAACTCCTTAATTAGTGAAGAAAGGTAATGTCCCTTGTCAGTTTCTTTATTAATGCAAAATTAAATACAGAAAACAACCAAATAAATTAAATTAATACATCGTATAACTTAAGATTCTCACTGACGTACTTAATCTTAACAATATTTGATTGATTTTGTAATAAATATTTCAGAAATTACTCTTTTTTAATAATTGTTATATTGTCGCAACCGTAAAAGTAATTAAAATAATTACAGTGCTTAGTGAGTTGTTTTTAAATGTCGATATCTTATTAGTTCTTTAATTCTTGTATTCAAAATTCTTTTCGTTTAACGAAAGCCACAAGATTGGTAGTGGAAAAATTTAGGTAGGCGATTGGAGTCCTTTGGTGAATCGAGGAAAAGGAACTTTACACTTGAAAACAAAAAAAATTGTAGTCTTTTCAAAAAAATTGCTGAATTACAAGAGAAAGTCCCACAATATGATCAGTCAATTAATTCATCATATATTACTCTTTATATCATTTTTCTGGTTGTGACTGGAATCATTCTTAGATAAACTATTCTGATGTATTTAGAAAAAATCAATGGAACTGAGGTAACACTTTTTTGTAGTAATTAAAGTTTTCAGTATAAAAGACAGGGTTGAATACTAAGTTTTTCAAGCCCATTTGTAAACTACAGCTCTAGTTCGCTATAATTATCTGCAATATTTCAATTGTACAATAAATGAATTAACAAGTTGGAAAGAATTAATAAAGAAACTGACAAGTACTAATAAACTACTTTTATTCATTACTTGAGTAGTTAATGAAGTGTATGATGGATTCGTATTTTATATATTTTCAAATTCTTTTATTATTATCAGTCAAAAGTTAATTTTATATGCATAAATTTATTGGATTTTAACGTATTTCTGAATCTACATTGCATGTAGTGATCGATTTTTAGCATATATTTATTATAAAAACTAATTTAATTTTCATACATGACATATTATTGTAAAAAAATACCAGTCTATTTGAGGGTGTGATCGGAGGTACCACGAAGTCACGTTACTAATCTCTGGACGTGGTCGGAAGGCACGGTCCATGACATGAAACCTGGACTCTTATCCGGTTGTTTTAAGAGAAAAAAACACCTTGGTGTTTTATTTGGCATTGTAAGCCCTTCACCACATCGTAGATTGAATAGTTGTGTGCAAGTACATACCAAATCTCAAAGCGTTGCTATATATTTCCATATAAGTTATGTGGATTGAGGCCATGAAACTGTATGGAGACTTGATAAATATTTTGTTTTCGTCGGTGTCATTAGAGTGTACATTCTTTGTTATTTATAAAGAATTAATGCAATCAACAAGGCGTTTACTTATAACTAGGAACGTTATTGCTATTTTGATTCGATAATTCTTTTAACGAATAAAAATTAATCTTCTTGTAGGATCATTATTGTAACTTGCTGTTTTAGAGAAAATGAGAAAAATCAAAGTAAGCACACTTTGCAGGGGATAATACAAGCGCGACACTACACACTTGAAATATAATTTTTGATTGAGAATAGTAATTAAAATGCTTTGTACATGTTTTTCCATTAAAGGAAACTAACATCTCATTCGGCTCACACGGTAAAAATCATTTCGGTTAAAATGATTGCCAATGCGAATATTTCTAGGGTTTAGCCGTTAATCCGGATACTTTATAAGTTTATTGGTGAAGGATCTCTTGAGCGCCATGGCTGGTTAGAAATCGATTGGCAGGGCGTCGCTCGCTCTTGGAGTTGCTAGAAGAGTTTCAGCTTGGAAGGCTTCGAGTGGTCGCTGTGTCTACTTGAAATACCTCCCTCGTCGCAGAGACGCGTTTGTTTGTCTTGCTTGGAGAAATAATGTACACATTCGTTCCGGGAATAGCTCCTTTGTTCGTCGAAGACGCTGGGGTAGCAGCGATACTCTGTGTCGTCTGCATTTCCGTTACCAAACACGCGGACAATTCAGGCCAAAGTCAAAAGGCAAGCAAACCGCAACCAGAGGATTGCATTCTCGTCCAGAAGATGAACGTGGGAAAGCTAGTCTATTGACGCAGTGTGGTTTGCATTTATCCTGTTAGCAGGTTAAAGAAAAAATGACCACATTCTCCATTGAACTGAAATACTTAATACATTTACAAAACTCATATTTAATGTTAATAGAAAGATGAATTATTCGTCCAGGAAAATAATCCTATTAGTGCGAAAAATAGCCAATTCCATTAGTTTTGGTATTTAGTAATACATTTAATTTAAATTAAATGCTTGGCTGATTGTGATCTGTGGAACCAAGGAGACGAGTTACGTAATCTCTGGACGCCGTTGAAAACCAATCACAACTTCAAACATGCCTGGCTCCATGTTATGAGAAATTAAACGTCGATGACGTCATAAAGGGCAACTTAAAAAATCCTACACTTTCTCTCATGGTTCAAAATCGTGGTTTTGTTTACAATCTAATAATATAGTAAATCTACAAATGAATAAAGTTTACATTCCTTGAACCAATGTATTGATCAAAATTACGGTTTTCCAGGCCACAATACACAAGTTTACGAATGAAGTCTTTTGCCAATCGTAATACTCTACGGTTTGCCGTTGATATTGTAATATTAGGCGAGTTAGAAGAAGACTTGGAAACCATAATATGTTTTTTTCTACTCATACTACACCTAGCATTGAGTGAAGGCTGATTGACTGGTTGTCTTGGTGGATAAAATTGCGATAGTTAGAGTATTTGGAGAATGAATGCTTGTGGTATAGTTCAGGGGACACCGGAACGTTTTCTTGGACATTTTAGGTCTCTCACAAAGTTCTAGATGGAATAGTTGTGTGCAAGGCCATCGTCTCAAAGCGCACTAGTGGTTTAAACCACAACTATGCGGTGAGCGTTGTAAAGTTGAAACACAAAATACTGCTGTTTACCTTCAGAGTGCAGTACTCTCGAGTGATACAATTAACCTGCGTGGAATGAGAACCCTGGAATTCCCAGCAAACGGTTAAGGCTTTTAATAAGCACGTTCCGTACACCGCTAAGAAAACAATAGTAAATCGTGGTTCCCTCCCCGGCGCCCTAATTTACGGCGTTTCCCTGGGGCAGTTCTCCCCCACCCACCCCCCCGTAAATGGGCCTCGTGACATTGTTCCACGCTGGGATTCGTGCACGTACACTTCCGCCCCGCGCCATATTTCTGCCGAAACGACCGTAGCACTGGTTTCATCCGATATTCCCGAAAAGCGGCCCCGCAGACATTTTGTGAAACGTCCATGTTTCCACGCTTGGCTCTACAGCACAGCTCCCTCGGTTCCTACGCACGTATATAAAGTGGATAGCACTTTTTATTGGCATATATTAAATACTGAAAATGGGAAGTTGCCAGCTGTCATATACACTACTCGAACGATAATTCACGAATAATCTGATTAGAAAAGGAAAAGGGGCCTAAAACTCTTAACATTATATACTTACATTTCTTATTAAAGGACATATAAATTGGTGCATTTGGCTTTTATTTCTTTGCTTTATTTTAAGACTGATCATTCTTGGAGAAAAGAAGAGGCTTCTTTCATTTTGATTTCCTATCAATCCGGTTCGTCTGTGTGAGCTTTACAAAGTGAAAAAAAGTTATCTAAGATTTTAGAACCGCACACCATATTTTTTTTGTGAGGCATAATAAATTTCAACTGCCTTCATGGTCTAAATTATACTTAGGGAATAGATTGCTTGATACATTTAGACAAATATCGTCCGATACAGTTCGTAAGGCGGGCTGTTTACAGGATAAAAGGGAGAAAAAGACGATAAATAGTGACACACCTTTCTGACACTCTTCTAGTATTAAACGGTAACAAGTTAACAGAGCAATTCAGAAACCATAAGGATTTTAATCGTCCTTAAAGTTCCAAATTCAACACCACGTGACGATGTCTTTTCTTGTGGTGTGACAGCTCAAGGTTTCCATGTTTTCTAGTTATCATTCTTAAATTATTTTAATGTGTCAACCTACCCGACTCGGCCTTTAATCTCTAGACCACATATGCTAACATTCGCAAACGGGGTAATAATTACGTACACTGTGAGTCTTTAGGAAGTGTTTTTACTATTTTTCAATAATAACTATGACTGATACTCAAGAAATTTTAAATAAGGACAGCAAGTTCAAGTGAATCTTTATCTTAGTTTGCGTGTCAGCCCCTGATACATGAACGAAGGTCTTTCGAATTCATTTCATGGGAAAGTAGCGTTTTTCGTGAATGATGGCGGAAATTAAAACGAGCTTCGAATACGTACAGTTCATTGCATTTAACTCTTGTACATTATCGTAGAATTGCGTTCCCACGATGACAAATGCAGCATCCGAGAATGTATGTTAATGAGGCCACAGTCATGTTTTTTTTCGAGAGTTTCTGCCAAACGAAGCCTTATAAAAATGGAAATTAGCGACGCTGACTCCGACATGTTTTATTCAAACATCTTAATTGCTCAGATCGGGCACCGCGGTAGAAATCTCATCACGTGGCAGACTGCAAAGTTGGATAGGGTACCTCATTGAAAAAAAAAACAGACCTCGTCCCTGTGTATTGTGGCTTTTTAGACGGGAGTTCGCGGATTGCTTCCCGGGCGTCGTCTCCTTGTTCGTGGTATCGCGATTGCACGCCGGCGCCGTTTTCTGCAACTCATTTCTGTGGCGCTGAGCTGTGGATTAATCAGCAACGGAGCTGGCAGAAGTAATGGGCCTTAATCTGCGCTGACAGGGGCGCACAATGGCCGTTGTAATCCCACTTCATTCACGCGAAATGTTTACGCAAGGTCCGCGTCGAGCGTCACGTCATCAAGCCGAAATACTGTGAATTTATAAAACCACTGAAGAGAGCCAATGTTGCCCAACGCTCGGGCAAATGTTTCACGAGACATTCTCATCTTCGCTTAATTTAATTTTAAAAAATCATTTAAATTAAAACAAACTCCATGATTGTTCAGACTGTACTTCGATTAATGAAGGTGAAAAATTTACATTCAAAAATTTGTAAGAATTAAAATTGTTTATTAATTAAATTACTTCACTACGTTTCGTTCCATTACTTGGAACCTCCTCAGGTGATCTACATAAATAATTATAATTTGAGTAATGAGATGAAAAAATATATAAATCAATTAAATATGCCTATATAAAAATTACATATGTACTTACAGAAAGAAATCCTGAAGTTGTATGATATAAGACAGCACAAATATTTATTGGTAAATTTGCACTGAAGCACGAAAGGCTTTTTGTTGAACGACTAAACCACGGTTTATTCCCTTATGGAGTGGGGGACCTTTTAAAGGATTATGCCGACTGGGAAGGCATTTGCTTTTCGGGAGAAGTTCGTGTGTCCTGTACATATTTCTTTAACAATAATATTTAAAAAATAATCATTAAAAATGAAAATTAAGATAAACAATATTTAACAAATATTTATTACAATGAAAATTAAGACTAAAGTTAAAGGAGACAATTGTAAATTTTGTTTAGGTTTTATCAGTTTTAATATTCAAGGAAGAAGAATGTGATCTAATCTGTAACATTTCACTCATTAAACGGGAAAAGTAATTTATTTCTTTTTCTAAAATATTTTTACGTTTGACCAAACAATTTTATTTCTGACAATTTTTGGCCGTAAATTTTTCACCTGCCGACCTCTTAATCGTTCTACCCGAAACACATGTGAAATTCTTTAGAAGAAATTAAGCTGAACTACAACATATCTTTAATATTAACAGTAATCCGTGGAATTATTTCCGCCGTTTCTGCATCAGCAGCAAAGAGTATTTGACCAGATTAACTGACTTTGAAGCTTCATTATCGTCAATAAAGATACGTAGAGAAAATTACTTGCCCTAATTTATTCCCACTTGATTGTGCTCAAAATAACAATGACCTTTGATGTGATGAGGGTAAAACAATAAGACTAATGGCCTCCTCGGGCACCCAGGGGACTTCAAGCGACCTATTATTTTATACTCCTCAGAAAGTCTCTGCAATAATTTTTGAGAGCTAAATAAATAATAATGATATAAGGTAAAATGCACGAGATTAGTTTCCCTGTAATCATACATTCGCAAACAGTTTTCGTTTGAGAAGCCTTTCCGTGGTAAAGCCGTGACATGACAAAGTAATTAGTTCGTACGAATTGCGGAACTGAAATGGAAATACCTTTGTTTCCTATTAAGTAGAAAAGTTCGTTTCTTTTATTTCCAGTTACATTGAAACTTACTGGAGCTCCGCTGAAATAAATTCATTTAAAATTTTAATTAGTTTTATTCATACTGGCTCCTTTTAACAGACACGAAATCTCGGGAAGTTGAAGAAGAGGACAATTTTTCTTCCTCCGTTTACCAAGGAAAATTGTCAGCTGTTACACAGAAAAAAATCTCATAAAATATATTAAATGAGGACGTGTTTCGTTTGAAAGACAATATTTTTAACGCTTATCTGATTTCCAATAAATTATCAAAGAATAAAATAAATAAATTTGATAAGAAATATGTTTTAATGAAATAATAAAGCTTTAATTAAATAAATAAATTATCTGTCAGTTAAGTATAAAAATAAAAATACAGCAAATTTGTCTGCAAAAAATTACTTAATATTTAGTTAATACAAATACAACGAATATAGAGTTCTCAGCTTTCTACCCGGGTAATATCGCTTGTAAAGAACGTTTCCATAACTATCTGAAGACGATGGTGGACAAGCGACATAATCCGGGTTTATACTGTATTATTATTATATGATTCACATTTTCTACATTCTCTAATAATTACAACGTTTCGTCCATATTTGTAGGGTTATCGTAGGTTTAATTATATACATTAATTATATTAATTTATTATATACACTAATTATGTGCTTTCAAATTTATGTACCATAAAAAGTTATCTATATTATTCCTTTTTACCCGATATTTGTACCCAAATTTGAGGACAAAACGTCGTATGTGAAGAGAAACTCTAATAAGTGATCGTTTAATTTGTCTTTGTATAAGTTATATGGTGTTTTATAAAATAATCTTGAGAATTTGAAAGTTTAACGAATTGAACTGAATTGGTATTAATTTTCGGAGGAATTGACAAGTAAAATAGTTATATTTTATTTGCATTATAGTTAGATTTTGTGGTTTCATGAAATAGTAGACAGTCCAAGTGGTTAATCTAATTAGGAAAGACGACCTTCTAACGTGGGCTGAGATGTTCTACATTTCCACTTATCCTTCCTGGTCGTCTCGTCTCGTCTCGTTAACGTGAAACTCGCGTTTCCTTGCTTTAAAAGTTCACTTTCAGTGGATGAGTGACGCATCTCTGTCATACGTCCACGGAATGTTATATGGCACAATACGCTAATTATTTGTTGGTGACGTGTCTGAGGGGGGTGGGGGGAGGGGGATGAAGCCACCCGGTGAATACAAGTCATCGTGAGCCAGCCATGTGCATGAGCTCTTAGCGGAGTATGATGACTTACTCACGGACTGAGTGCATCTGCAGCACAATGGCGGCCCGGATGAATAATGGATGCAACAGCTCCTGCGCCATGTCTTAATTTCCATGCCGGATGAGATATACAGGACACGACTCTTGTTTGGGGCTTCTCTATTAATTATTTCATTAGCACTCTAATAAAAGGTTTTGTTCCTTTTTACTCCTGCAGTTGTTTCAGAACTACTCGAAAGACCAGCCTGATTAATGAAATCGAACTGGATTGTATTTAGAATATTCCAAATGTGCGTTTCTCGACCATTCTGCCCGTCCTCTTTAAAAATAGTAATTATAGCACCAAGAATTCTGTAATTCAGTTTAGCAAGGCGTTGCAAGCGGTGTCGTGTTAAGTATTTGTCTGTGCTATGGGGTCATCAAGATATAACTTTCTCTATAAATAAGGTACGGGTATGACTGGAAATAAAATCCAAACTATGCAACAATTTTTATCTTCCGCCACATTACCTTGGGCATTCTAGAGTCTACGTTGTATATTTTCTTTAATGAATAAACACCAGGAAAACCTTCGATTTTTTTATATTTATGCAGAAAATAATATTAGTTTGTTTTACCGAACATTATAATAATATTGTAGCAGATAATTTATAATGAGCAACAATTAAAAGGAAAATTTTTTGACCCTCTCTCTTTTCGTGTTTTTTTTATTTCCAAATATCCTTTTGGAAATGCTAATTCAACGCCTTATACTGCAGCATTATTAATGAAGATCTCACTCCTATCGACTGGACTGAAATGAAATTTCCATAAAGGTTGGACTTAATTCCGCACGCTTTACTTTTAGTACTAATTTTTTTCCGCCATATTCCTCATCTACTTGTGGGTCCACATGTATCTCCTGTTCTTGAGGATTTAGTAAGACGTAGTAATTACTTGAATAAATTAACTTCAAACTCATCGCAAATATATGGATGTAATTTTTGTATTATTCTTAATAACTGCGTAGATGAATGTCACCTGTCTTTAATATTTACATCCACATTGGCAATTTACTTTTGATTAGGGACAAAATTATTCCATTAGTTACTTAGAGGTCTCTTGTTTCCCAGAGCTACCATAATTTAAATTTTAATTCATCAAAGGACCCAAGTTTCTTCTAATTTATGTTACACTATCAATACTTTTCGTAAAATGAATTGCGGTTCATTTTTTACATCGGCCAATGGAAAAGGACTTTGAATAATTTTAAACTGTCAAACTGTAAACACAGTCCTATCACTAAGAATTATATTAGATTAATCATTGTTTACATTTTCACAACACCATTACTTTAGACAGTGAGCCTCATTATTTTAACAGACTAATTCCTGAATTGTTGTGCATTAAAAATCAACCACACTTAATACGTTAATACAAGGCGTGAACAAAATATGATGCCTTATTTTTCGTTCTTTGCTTTTTTTTGTATTTCACTTTAGTTTATATCTTCTTTTCTAACTTCCAGTGCATGTGATTTCGCTAATCCGGTCGAAAAGTCCGTCATTTTTTAATTTTCATAGTAATTGTTTGTTTATCAGATGAAACTTATTATTACTTTTAACAGATGTTATTTTCTGCGTTACGTTTTTAATACAGCCTATTTTGGTATATTAAAAATGTAATGAACTCGGAAACTGTGAGGAACATTTCCTCTGCTTTCAAAATAAAAGGAAAAAATACATTTCTTATCATAATGGTTGCACCTGTTAGCAATTATTTGTCCATGCCAAATTTCTTATATTATCTATGCACTCTAAAAACAGTATTTTTCTACAAAACATTGAAATATGCCTCTACCTTTTAAAAAACATCTCACCATTCCATTACACCACGTAATTTTTTATTACAATAATAAATCATCTTTATATACGCGGGTATTAATATACATATTCTAACGAGATTAAGCTGAGAAAATAAAAATATGATGTCTGACATTACAATTATTGCAACCTAAATCAAAGAAATTTCATCCCATCATTCCGTACAATCTTTAATTCCTCGTTTGGTTATGCCTGACGTTCATTGGGACGAATTATAATGAATTAAGAATATATAACCATACGTTATTAACAACATATGTATACGTTAACGAATAGAAGGAAGGTGATTAGAGAAACGGATTGAAATTTGAATTATGTTAGAAACGTATGTGGTGCTAACCGCCGACCGATTAGAGATTCAGTGCAGATGCGTCGAGACGGAGAACCGTAACGATGATTTCTGGGGTGATGGGGTGGGGGGGGGGGAGGAAGGGAACCGGCAGGAACTTTTCCGTGGCAGTATTTCGAGGAGGCAATTTCCGGTGCTTGTACGGCTGCAGCCTGTGAAGGATTGGGAAGGGAGCAGGAACGCACTATCTTGCCCCAGGAAATTTCATTGTGTGCCAGAATATGTCATATCTAGAAAAAATATATATGCCTGTTCCGACGGCCGCTCATTGGAAGAGAGTCTCTCTCACACGGAAGGTACACGTTTGATCTTCTTTATATCGAGCTGGTGGCAATTTTTGTATAAAATACCAAAGTCATCGATCAGTTCCGCTATCAAATTTCTTTTATATTCAATAATTAAATTAATCTGAAATTTACAATATTAACAAACATACATCACAATAGGTAGTAAGACCGAATTTTTTTATATTATTAAACGGATTAGATACGTTAAAACGTTTCGTCCTCAATTTTGGGACTTCTTCAAGTATTCGGCTTTCACTTTTGCATCTCTATTTTGTAATTAAAATATATGTGTTTGAAGCCATTCCAAATAATTTAACTCAACAAGAAATTTGATAATGTACACTTTTACCAGAAGAAGTCCGAGAATTGTGGACGAAACGTTGTTCCGTATGTAATGGTTCAATATAAAAAAATTCTGACTTACTGCGTATTGTGACGTTTATTTACTTGGATATTGCCCGCTCATTCAATCTGATCGGTTATCACCTCGAACTTTACTGTCATCTATTTATGTTCACCGACGAGATTTTATATAGTAAGTAGGTGTAAACGTCATCAAGTGTGTAAGACTACAGTAAACGAATACCATTAAAATAAAATCAGTATCAAGCTTGACTAAACCGCCTCAAATTTTCTTTCCATATTTTCCATTATATCGGAAAGAACAACCATATTCGTCTTTCAAACATGATTCAACTCACCCGATTATTTCAATTCTACATTATTAATTTTCACCTCCTCGGAATTTACATAATTAAAGACCGATATTTTTAATCTATATCCTCTCATAGTTCCTAACTATCTTGGGATCAATATCATGTCAATTTCTTGCTAAATCTTTATAAAAAATCTGTGCTCTCACAGCTAGGCAGAGCCAAGGGAGGTCCTTTTCTACATGATAGTACCTACTCTTCTTTCTGATTTTATGTTCTAGTTTTGTGTTTGTTCATTGTAAAATTTTGTTACCTTAATAACCTGTATTCACAGTTTTTCTAAATTTCACCTTCTATTTCTTACACGCAGACAAACCCTAATAATAATAATACAGAATACATCTTAATTTGCTGACAGGTTTGTGTATGAAAACAATTATACACAAATACTGTATTTAAAAAAATTCTGAACGTACCTACGCAGCTTAGCTTCTATAATTTACACAGTTTAAACACGTTCAAGACTCGTGGGTACGTAGAAATGTTCAGCACTTATTTTAAAAAACCATTTCTGTCTAAATATTTTTCATTCATAATTTTGTCTGTAAATTATTGACATTTCATCAGAGGCTAAATTTATTAACAAGAATGGATTGCGATTTAAAAACTTATGAGAAAAAATGAGTGTGTATGTAAAGATTTAATTGTATTGGGTGGTCAAAACACAGTATCAACGATGAGCTATTATCTTGAAGTTGTCCCGTTGGGGGAGGGGGTGGGGGAGGAAGGGGGTGCGATTCCTGGAGAATGGCGGCGCGCATGACCCCGCCCACGCCCGTGACGTCACGGGCTGCGTCCTGGGTCGATGCGGAAACTCACCCACAACCAGCGCCCCGGGCACTCACCTCCACGCACACCCACCCACACACGCATCGTCCCGGCTCCCGAAGAAGACCAGAGGAACTCAAATTGGACAGAACACTAAACAATCGTTTCAATATCGAAAGAGTCGGACGTTTGACGTGTAACCGACTACGTTTTTGACCATTTGAACTATCAATTATTAAGGTGTTTTTGAAATTGGGGTCAAGTCTAATAGCTTACATCATTGATATGGAAAGGCACGAAAAAATGTATGAACTGTTACTAGTTTTAACATAGTTTTCTGACTTTAAGTTTACAATAAATTAAAAGAGGGCAATAACTCAGCATATAAATTTATTACTATTTAATTATATTAACATAAATTCGACGTTTCGTCTCCATTTTAAGACTTCCTCAGGTGTAAGAGTTAGCAATTCGTGTCATTAGGTATTTCGACCCTAACAGTCGCAGGATATTGTCTGCGGCACCAAATTTTTCGCATGTAAATACTTCAATACATTCAATAATTCTTTCGGCTGAGGGAGTCAAGACGTAAATGACATTAATTGCTAAATTTTATGCCTGAGTAAGTCTGAAAACGGAGACGAAACGTCGTATTTATGTTAATTAAATAGTAATATATTTATATTCTGACTTATTGGCTGTCCTTTTATTTATTGTTACTAGTTTAAATATGAGTCTTCTCGCGTACCAATTTAAAACAGACTATAAAAAGACAGATAAGCAAAGAGATAGGGGGAGGGTGGCTTTAAAATAATATTGTAACTTTAAATGGAATGAAAATTGCTTATTTTTTAAATTCAAATTTGAAGAATTTATCAACCAGAAGTCCTAAATTCAGTGGCTGTTTTGCCTTGGGTCGGGGTTACTAAACTGGATCTCCACGTAATGGTGGAGCATAATTACCTTGGTTCAGTCAAGTAAGCTACGTAAATAATTATACTATGGCTTCAGCCCCCTTTTCAATTCCCTTCCTATGCTATTAAAGGGGAGTTGCCTGTTTCAGGATCATCCTGTTAACCCCCCAAAAAAGAAAGCCTTATCAAGAAGCTCAATATTTGATCCGGAATTTCCACATTTTGTGTTCCCCCGAAAAAAACACAAAAAATAATTAAAGGCCTGAAATCGCTTTGGACGTGAGCGCACATTGAAGTTTGCTCGTGACCTGTCAATGGAATCCCGTCATTCGAAATTGCTTATAATTACGGATATGGACTGTAATGAGCTTTTTTAATTATCGAATGCAGACAACTCCTGCTACACAAACATTAGTCTGTTGCATCGGACATTTCCAATTAAGCGGCCCGTCGTACTTACAAAAAAAGATCCGATACAGTTGCCAAAACCGGCGAAAGCGCAGCAGCTGACATTTCTGTCCTTTCAATTCAGTTGAGGCTAATTAAAAACCATTTTATTATCTCATTATTGTTAAATCCCCTCGCTGGGCGAAAAATTACACATCTGGCTTGCGTGTTAGATAAACACTCTAGAGTTTCTTAATATTAGTATCGGTCCTACTTTTAGATTTGATACTTGGTAAGAACCCTTCAGACGTCGAAGAAAATCGTAGTTTCTACATTCCTATATTTATAAATACGTTTACTCAAAATCGTAGTGTTTTAATGATATTGAAATACTCGACTTACTTGTGATTCATTTTATCCGTTATTATAGTGCATCAATCGTAGATTAATTTTTTTATCTGCCGATAATTTTCTCCACTTAGTGTTTATTTCCTTCCCTCGTCTTGTTTTTTTCCGTGTCGCCCTGAAATATTTTCTACGTCAACCTGGAAACGTCGTTATTCTTTGTGTGATCTCCGAAAATTCGCCCTTTTTGTTTCCTAGCAACGATTCGCCTAGATGTTATCCGAGTCCGATTAGATTCACGTTGTTGGAGCGGGGCAGAGCAAGATATACGAGCACGTTCATAATTTAGTTTGCGTAACAAAGATGGCGTTGTGAATATTTGAAGCGCGGCGCGCGCGCCTTCCAGTCGGACATAATAACAGAGGCCAAATAGGTTTACCACTCTCCATTTCGAGCTTTTATAGGATGAACAATGACGTCGAATCCTTGTTCAAATCTGCAGATTTAGTTTTCTACATTTAAGTCCTCTGCGGCGGTCTTAAAACAATAATTTCTTACTAAAATATCCTCATTTGTTAAGTCCAGTTAACTTTAAATTTCCACCACTATTTTTAATGTCGGCTAACATAGAGGAATTGCTTATTATATACTAACACGAGTAGTGTTATGAGTGAGATTAGTTGTGACGCTTCAAAAGTAACCTTGACTAAACTGCAAAACTAAACTTTACCTTGTATCCTTATGTTCATGTAATTTTTGTAAATATTTATTATAATTCATGTAGTAAAAATGAAATGTATTCGTGAATAAACAAGTCAACTGAAATAAACAGCCAACGTGTCACAAACCATTTATTAAAATAAAAATCGCACTCTTTCGTTCTTACGCATTTTTCAAACAAATTTTTAATTATTAAAATTGGAAAAATCCTTATTATTTACTTATTATTTAATTATAAATTGTTCTAATTAAGCCTCCGAGGACTATTTAAGATGAATAATTTTTTTTATTTTAATAATGTTTACTGTGGGTGGTTATATGGGTGCGATAGATTAATAGGCCACGTTTTATGACATGAGGGTCTTGTTAAATTAGCATTAGAGGGATATGTGTGGGGTAACAACACAAGAGGGAGGACAAGGATCGAATTCCTCCTACAAATCTCTCCTTAAACCATCAATGTATTTTTAAATCTCTTCCACTTACATTTTAGCAAATAAATATCTTTGCAATCTCCAAAGAAACAAGACGGTCACCAGGCCAGGTCATATATCTTTATCTCCCTCGAAAAAGTATGGAAACACGGAGAAGGGAATGCTGCGACCCTACAGCAAACTCGTCTTCCGTCATTCGGAAGGGAGTGAGAATAGTACCCAATGCCCGACCTACCTGATGCAGGTTTTTTTAGGGTTTTCCCTGCATCTCTTTAGATGAAACACCGGGTAGATTCCTTAAAACACAGCCCGGAGGCCCTAGTCAACCCTTGGCTACCTAGCTCTACCTTCCAAATCCCCCCTTTTCAATTCCCTTCCTATGCTATTAAAGGGGAGTTTCCTGTTCCAGGATCACCCTCATGTAGCCTGTTAATCCCGCCCTCCCCAAAAAATCTACCTCTCTCCTTATCTCCATCCTTCTCTCTTTATCCCGAAAGATGGTAATCTCTTCTTCCTTATACTAGGGAAAAATGTCTACTTTGTAGAAATACTATTAAAAATGCTTATGACTTCCAACGAATGAGCGTAGATAAACATAAACGTTGCCAAATCGTCTAACTTACTAGAACAAACCCTCGCGGCAGCGCAGCTGTGTGGACAACATCACATGAATTTGATTCTACGGCAAAATGAAAATTTTTCAAGTTCAAATCGGTTCCCATTTGAAAGTTAATTAAGTTTCATTACGCAATGTTAAATTTACCATTGCGTAATGTTACTTAAACGGAGAAGAGGAAAAATATTTTTCAAGTGTAGAATTTATGAATTTTACTGAATGCTGTTGAGCTGTAATTATTCTCCCGATTTCTTGTTTGCATTCTCTTTTACTAAATAATTAATGCAATAAGATGAACATTGCTGTATAAAAAGTACTGGATGAGCAGCAATTATCTCTAGATTCATCATCACGTGTCACCACACAGCTTATTTACCACCATTTAAGATTCACCCCCACACTCATGTTTACCCTTTAAATATATTCCAATTACTGTGTTAACTATAGAACGTTTATGTAAACTCAAGTTTCGCTGGCGGGCGTTTCATTTCGCGTATTCTGGTTGCCGTTAATTGGATGTTTCAGTGACAGGATCAGTGTTAGTGGGCGAGGTCATCCACGTCGGTGATGAAGCAGAAGGGGGCGTGGGCTGAAATGGCAAAAGTCAAGCGTCTTTTTCCTCTGGCTGCCGCTCTGCAGGCAAATATTCGCGAAAAAAAAGTGCAACGCGACAATTTGCTTCTGTTATATATGTGATAAAAATGGAAACGATGCCCACGCAAAAGTGATGACGAGGCTTCTGGGGAATAATACTCACTTAAAATTAAAACATCAATACAATACTTAGGAGAATAGAGTCCTGTTTTCTGTATAATAGTACTGATTTTATCGTACTAGTACTCACATAAAAGTTGAAACTACAATTTATATTTTTTTGTTGTTAATAGTTTATGTGCCTTTTAACTTAGCCCGTTTTCCATATATTATTTCATATAATTGTAGAAAATAAACAGACCCTTTTGAACCTATAGTAGCGGGCGACTTCGAAACTTCTCGTGTATCCCATTATTGATAGTTGTTGTGGTATTCAGTCCTGTTGCAACCCTCAATGCCAATCTATCCTGCGCAAGCCTTTTCATTTCCTCATAACTAGCTCAACCCACACCCTCCATAATCTTCTTAGCGTATTCTATCCTTGGCCTCCCTCTTCTGTTCTTACCCTCTAATGCTAATTTTACAAGGTCCTCATGCATCACGTTATTGACAGTAATTACCTCGATGTCTGATGAATTTATGGAGTCAAATCGCAATGACAAACCCGGAACTGATTACCGTCGTCAACTAACCAAAGCGCCTCTGTATTGTATTGTCGTCACTTTTTTTAGTTGTAGAGGCACTCGATATGATTGCGAGGATACACGTGACGTGGCGTGAAGTCGGGCCCCCTGTTTGGAGTCCCGCGGCCCTTTGTTTTCCCACCCCCCGTGTTTCCTGCACGCAATATGGCGATCCACGCGCCGCAGTGCGTGCGCCCGCCCTTTGTAATCTGTTATCACCATCAGCTCCGCAGGTCACGGCATTCTCGGAGCTGCACAAATTTCAAACAGTTTCACATTTCTTGGTCCGGATCCGGGTCTCACCGGAACTTGATCATTAGTTTAACAGAATTTTTTCGTTTAATAGTTTAAATAATTATAATTTTTAATTCAATGTAAACTCTACAAACGGTAATCATTGTAATGGTTAGCACCATGTGGTGTATTGTTGACAATATTATTATTATTATTCACGTAGTGGACCTTAAATGGATCTCTTGAGGCTGTATGGTTTCTCCTGCGGTTCGCCATTGAGATTTTCATTTTCTCGCTCATGGCTTTCTTTCTCTCTTCTGACCCAGTTGTACTTGTCTTTTTGGTTCTTGTCTCTGGCTGACTACCCACTCGTTCTATTTTGCTTCAGTAGATGTCTCGATCTTTAGTATCCTGACTGGTGAGTTCAGCATCGGTCAGGTCAGTTCGTACATGTTCAGACCATTCCATGCCTTTAAGGTCTAGGATCTGCCGCTCAGGGAGTCTATATAAATTTGTCCATATAATTTATTTTTCTAATATCTGCCGAGATGTTTTAAGATTGCTCCGTAGTTTTGTCAATCAACTGTTTTTCCTCGACCAAGAATTTTTCTTATGATTGTCAATATTAATGAATCATATTGAAGTTTTGCTCTTTCTCTGTTAACACGGAGGTTTACTTTGAGATTTAAATTATGAACCATGTTGCCAATTATCGTGCCTTTAGGTAGGATTTAATACACAAAAATTACATTATTTACCCCCCCCCCTCTCTCTCTCTCTCTCGCACACACATATTATAACTCATTCGTGACTAAGCGGAGTGATATTAGTGAAGGCAATGGGAACCTATCACGTCCTGAGTTGCAAGTTGATCGTCCGGATATTATTTGGAAGAGTCAGCTCCCGGCTGCTGTGCGTTATTACCGTGACTTCATCTCGTCCGAAGTTCCTGATTACAGTGTCGCGGTCATCCAATTTTCAATAGCGATTCTCCCCGCGGATTTATTCACGACGTCTTATATTACTCGTCCCCTCCCTTCCCCCAGCGTGAAAGATGATACAATTGCCAGGAGGACGAGGAGGAGGAGGAGGAGCAGCGGCGGGGAAAGTCTGCGGCAGATGTTGGCAGGCTTGATGGATGCGGCGCCAGAGAATGATGATTGGATTACGTACAATCTCGCCCCGTGGCACGGCCAATCTGAATTCAAAGTTTTGCAGATTTCGAGTTCTCTGCACTTAAATAATCGCCCGCCATCACCGCTGATTGCGTGTTCGAGTCCCGTTGCTGAAGGGAGGATCGCATTATCAGCACCATCAATCCAAGAGACTTGGGATGTCCTAAATTGCTTCTCCTAAGCCAAGAACCTCCTCTCGTGCCGAGCCAGCGTATTCTACTCTTTTCATTAATACTGCACAACTTGTCAACAAGTATTATACAAGAGAAATTAAACCCACATTCTTGTTGAATTCGTCCAGTGCAACATGACTCTTGTAGACAAGGATTGTAAATATTTTAATAGGTACGATGCAGTCTTTAACACACACATTTGACACGGTCTTAGGCATAAAATATTATAAATATGAATGAGAGTGGAAACTCGGAGAAGATTGTCAGGTTTTTCGAAAATTATAGAAATTTCCTAGATTTTCGTAAATTATATATTTTTTTCAATATTTGTTCAGAATATTTCAAGGGTTCTGCTAGAATTAATTGTTACGTTGAATGTCACATTCGTCCTCGTATTTACCAGTATATTCATTCATTTTTTATCCTACCTATACTGAAAATTAGGGTAAAAGTATTCATAATCAACTCCTAAATGTAACCAGGTAGAAACTCGTTTTCTTAATCGAAGAAAACAGATGCGAATGTCTCTTATGTATAAAATATCTTGATTATATTTTTGTCGTTATTAGCAGAGTGTAACATATCACTTGCAATATTATAGCGGCACTAAGCATTCAGAAGTAGAAAATTATTTGAGAATATTTCCAATATTTTTCAAATGGAAATATGACCTTTTTAAAAATCTTTAATTTTATTACGTATCCTTACCGCAATTAATGCGTGTTCTGAACAGTTAAAAATCATTTTTATTTTAAGTTTATCCTAGCAAATCATTATGTGTCATTTCATTTAAAATTCCACAGATAATTGTTAGATAAATTATAACTCACTGAATTTGATACAAACTTATCGACTTTCTTTGATACAGAGTTAACTTTTTGAAATATTACTTGTAATGACTTAAAATGCAATTATTCTCTAATTTGAATGTAAATTATAGAATGAATTTTTAAATAAATTATATTACCAATTAAGTATGTGAATTTTACTTGGACATTTAATTAATTATTAGATTATTTACTGTCCATTGCTGTTGTAATGGCGTGTACAATTAATATGTTAACATGAAATAAACAAATAAAACGGAAGTTTGATCGACAAAAGTCCACAAGGTGGAGGATACTGCCCCTTACTTTCACTATCGAACCGCAAATAAGACAGAGAACCTGGGGTTTGTAGTGGGAGTAATTCCAACATTGTTGTGAAATAAGTTATTGTGTAAACGCTGACGAAAGTAAATACAGTACATATTGTGTTGATTATACGTTGTACGTCAAGAAACATCCGTAGTAATAGATGAGGGTGTGTGGTCCCTTCTCCTACACCACTCTCACAAGCTATACACATCCCTACTTACAGAAAAGTCAAGTACCGGCTAGAATAATTACGTTAAATTATGCTCAAATTTAGGATTATGTTGAACGTACGTAAGAAATATACGCAGTGTAATAAAAATGTATTTTATTTCTTTCAAACCTGGCAGACGTCATACGTGCCGCCGAAAATTTTATTTCCTTTGAAAATCTTAACTTCGATTTTCATAGTTTTATACAAAGCAGAGTATTTTATTCCCGCGTAAAGGGAATTGTGTAAATATTAAGCATAATTTTTATAATTATATTTTATTTGTGATATTGAACTAATGTTATGTTTTCTCTGTTCTTTCCTTACGCTGACGTTGCAGCTGGACTTCGCTGTAAGTACAATACTGTTGTTGTTGTTGTTCTGTGTGTACGTGGCATGTGCCTGAAGCATGGCGGATTCTCTCTTTCCCCCCAATCCTCGTGACTGACATCTGCATGAGAAATTTTCCAGTCATCTGCCTCCCGGACAGGAAATTCGTCACGAGGGATTTTCGATAAATCCCAGGCAATCGCAGATTCTAATTGGCAGAGCGTAATTCTATTTTTAAGAAAAAATAATGGAACTAGTGCAGTAACGTAGTCTCAGTGATTCGTACACTCCAGTTTCATTTTTTAACTAATTTGTCTTAAAAAATTATACAATTTTCTTATGACTGTAAATTATGACTGCTAGTGTTGAATTTTCTTCCAAATTGGTGTTTATTAAACTAGACTCTTTCCGCTTTTTTTATTTGTCATTTTCCTTTAACACAGTTATTAATGTACCGATTTACATCCTGATCAAGTCACATAAGGTCGCTGAACGTTTGGATTGCTACTTTAGCTTTCATCGTCTCGAACATCTTCGGCTGAACGACTTAGAGGCAGTTTCAATACCGGAAGCTCTTCGTGTTGAACGTTGTCGACATCTAAACATCAGTTAGTGATGCTATTTCTTTGGCTTTTGAGCTTCAAATGCTAATTAATAATTCTGTAACTGTATACAAATTACAAAAAGAAGTAGCCAAAATACAGACAATGAATAGGGGTTTTCCTTTTTTTAATTTTTATACTTTAAAGACAGACGCTTAATATTTTAAGCGTCACTGCCTCGTTCCATAATAATCCCGGGTTCGATTCCTGGCAAGGGCTTGGGTGTTTGCTAATCGAGTAACTTTTACAATAGAGATAAGATCCCCCAAAAGTTGTGAATTAGTCGCTAAAGAGCTTAGTTAGTCTGTGTTAATTGTATACTAGTTAGAAGAAGAAATAGTCAATATACGGACTAAATTAAATGAAAAAATATGTTAACTAAAAATATATTAAAATACTCCTCACTTCGTTTATGTACTGTACCGTTCTTCCTCTTTAGTTTTTGGATCACCTGACGAAAGTATCACGGCTTTCAGAAACTTAGTGTGCGATCATTATTATTTCATTTCATTTTGTCTGTAAATTGGCTACTTCCTTGTCTAATTTGTATAGAAATTATTCTAATGTGTCGTTTAAATGAGGCAGATATAAATAAAACGCAGAAATCAAGAAAGGAGTAAGACAATGACGCAGTCTGTCGCCCATGCTTTTTAAAAGATATATTTTTATATATAGTACAGGCCATGAAGGAATATGGAAAAAGAATAATACTGCATGGAGAAGAAATAAAATGTCTGGAAACAGTGGAATAACAAGGGGTTGGATTGAGAATGGATATTTTGAAGGAGGTTAAGAAATTATGTTATTTGGGGAGCATAATAACTAGGGACGGTAGAAGTAAAAAAGAAAAACATTACTTACGGGTAATATAAGTGTGAATATTAGTAAATCATTGCTAAAAATGTTTGTATGGAGTGTGGCGTTATATGGGTACGAAACGTGGACGGTAGGAGTTGCAGAAAGGAAAAGAATAGTAGCCTTTGAAACGTGCTGCGATAGCAGAATGCTGAAAATAAGATGAGTGGATACAATCACTAAGGAGGAAGTTCAAAAGAGAATAAGGAAAAATGAACAATATGAAGGACGTTGACCAAGAGAAGGGAGAGAGAAATAGGCAACGTTTCAAGACATGAGGGTCTTGTAAAACTAGCATTAGAGTGAAGTGTGTGGGGTAAGAGCAGAAGAGAGAGGCAAAGATAGAATACGCGAAGGAAATTAGGGAGGATGTGGGTTGTGCTAGTTATGCGGAAATGAATGTCTTACGCAAAATAAGTTAGCGTGGAGGGTTGCATCAGACCAGTCTTAGGAGTGAATGATACAACAATATAAATAAAATAGTATCCAAAGAAAGATAGATGTATTTCGATGTAAATAAAAAAACGAGGGTTAAAATATGAGAAGAATGAAATAAATATTTAATCAGCATGGGGCCAGATATTTTGCGAATAAGGAAAAATTAACTATTTATATATTTGTTTTCGGATGAAATAATAAGTGCCTTTCCTTGCAGCTTTAAATTAATCTATTCGAATACCACTGTGCAGTTTTCGTGCATGAAATAATATATATTATAACGCCCTGCCCTTGTTTACGTATTAATTCTTGTAATCTGTTGTTAAAGTTACCCAATCATTGCTGCAACATCTCAGCTCGAATACCGCGGATTTCGTCTTCAATCCATCCATTGGATGCCCACACACACGAGCAGATTTCATCGGCAGATATATGGCCGATTTAACAAATCTGCCACGAAATCTGAAGGTCGGTTACACGCCAGTGTAGGTCTGCCGACAGTTATCTTAAGATAGAGGTTTGTTGCAGATGCTCGTGTGCGCAATGCGAGGGGATATTTGTTTAGCAATCTTAGCTAATTATCTGTAATTGCGAAATAAACAAGTCAAAGAACTACTTTATTATTATAATAATCAGAAATTACCAACACAATTAATAATATTAAGATGTTTTTGATGATTCAGTGCAATAGTTTAAATAATAACATTTTATATTTCGTTGTTGACATCAATTTATGTTACGTTTTGTAATTGTAATAATGACAATAACATCCTACAATTGACGTTATAAAACTTTTAATATTCAAAATAAATTCAAAAGAAGGGTTAGCGTAGCTGTAACAAAATTGACATGGAATCTTTGGAATTCGCAGTTAAATCTGTACTTCAGCGCTTGACGACCGTCAATTGTTCAGACTTGATCTGTACCTGTAAACGCAACGCATATTTGATCGTGCTCCAATCCAGCTATTGGTCGGCTGATCTGATCTGCAGATGAAATGTGCTCGTGTGTGGTCACCAAATGTCCTTGTCGAGACGTGTTGACCCGACTCTTGAGCTAACCCAATAACGAAAAATCACATACTAATAAATACAGTGATGTTGCGGGTGAAGCACGTCATTGACGTCACCTGCAGAAATTGATAATTTGGGTAGTTTTCTTTTCCTGGTGTGAATAATATTTTTGATGTTGCATGTATTATATTTTAATTTGTTTGTCAAAAGTATGAGAGTTATGTTAGTTGGCTTTGTCAATGCTTGTTTACAGTGTTCTTGCTTACATGGAATGAGTCTTGAAGTCGTAAAAGTGTTTATTGTAAGCTATGTATGAATATACCATGCAAGCAGCTTAAATTGAACAATATTGAGTTAGACTGTAAGTAATAAATTCGTTATATTTCTGTATTTGCGCATTTAACGTGCTGAATATCGGGACACATTAACTGCCTGTCAAATATCGCATGCCTTAATTTTGTTAATATACAGCTTTTTTAAATACGCATTTAGTGCGAAAACTGTGCATGAAAACTGATGTCACGTCATAATAGCCTAATTTAATATTCTGGAGCGAGCTTAATTCTAATGCCCATTAAATAAATTGATATGTTAAAAAGTTAAAATCATATCACTATTGTCACGTATATGTTCGTTATTACACTGCGATGGACATAATATTAATTTCTGTAATTGTTGAACTGTATATGGATAGAATATTTGTTTTGAAATATTTGTTTATCACGGATTAGATAATTGAATTAAAACTATATTTGTTATCGTGTGTGGAAAAACATAAGCAGTGAATGTTATACGCTTTTTATAACATGGACCAACCTCGTCACTTTACTCCTACCGAAATGTATTTTTGACTTGTAAAGTAACTGTCTCTTTCTCACTGTCTCCCAACAAGTAATACTGAATGATTAGAGCTCTCAATTATGCGATTAGACATCATGCCATTACGTTCGTTTCATTGGAGTATCTTCAGGTGAAATAATAAATTACTACGAGTCAAAGAATACAAAGTAATCCAGAATTTACAATCATGGCATTACTATTGTGTGGAATTTTATGCAAGATTACCAACATATTCTATAAATGTAAACTGACTATATTATGAATATTCTCAACGCACAAAAAATTCGGTCTAAATGACTGCTATGAACTTATTTCTAGTTGTTTAAAATGGAAAAATATATGTCAGTGAATGATAAAAAATGTAAGAAGGAATCATAAATTTCATTTAAATTGTTTGTATCATTCTTGACATTAATTGCTGATTTATTGGATCTGTTGTTTAACATTTCATTCATCACATTCTATATTTAAAAGTTTAACATTTAGATAATCAAAGTTTATGATTATTAATGTTTGGAGTGGGATGAATTAATTTTTGTGTTCATTGATACGAGTTTTGTCATTCTTAAGTTTCGTTGCATGTGTTATAAATACTAAAACTAATAATCCAGGAGACTCGAGAAACAAACGTATCTCATCATGACCACGTGTGTACCCTTGCAAGTAAAACAAATTTCCAAAGTGGGTAGGGGGAAACACAGTTGCTTTAATATTCTTGACTTTCATTACCGTGCTGCGTATTAATTATGAAATGACAAGCTCTTTATTACTGTGAATGCCTCGAAGTGGTGGAATATTTTTTCCTGGTATGGTCAATTAAGTGAGGTTCAACGGTCCTTTCCGAGGAGTCAATGTTTTAGGGCCGTGACAAGCAGAAAGTGGACTGCGTTGCGCGAAAGTCGCGAACTCTGTAGGCTTAATATTGCATGATCCTAGTCAAATACTTCCACCGCGGACTGGTGCAGTTCGCGGCTGACGGCGAACAGGTTGTATATTTTTACAGAGTTCGCGCGTGGACTGGTGGAAAATTGATGCTAAATAGAAGATATTAATGTCTTGATTGCACGAGTGCAGTATTTTGTTTAACCCAATTCGCGCCAGAGTAGGTTCAATTCGCCACACTCCTCTTTTTCATTTATATCGTGTACATGTCAACTCCGTCGTTATATAGAATTACATAATGCCAGTCGGAACTGAGCACATTTATATTTATGTTGGTAAACAAACCTTTCGAATATTGAATGCTTAGTCTCCATACATAATACCAACATTAATTGGCTATGACGTACTCATTTCCTTATTCGTGTTTTTTCTAACTAAATTCATCGTCAGGCGAACTTTTGGACATGATCATTTGTTGAAGGAAGAATTCGCACTGGTTTGACGCGGCGGACTGCGGTCTGTTTTGGTCGATGGACAGTCCGCTATTGTTTGTCATGGTCTTCAGAAGTAATTTTTTATTTATTAATTTTTTAAAGAAGCAATCAATAACGGGTTCTATAAGCTATTTTTTATATCTTTGAAGTGTCCTGTCCGAGATATTTTACATGTGTTGATACCGGGAGATGTTTGTTGTTTATAATTACCGGTGGGTATTGTTGTTTTCGTAAAGTGAACGTAACCTCTAAGGACTTTCCGTTTATCTGTCCATTCCTGAAGTAAATTAAGATGGTCTTGTAAAAGTGCACTCGCTGTAACTATCTATCGCGATAAATGTTACATGCTTGTCCTTCCTGTAGTATCCGTACATACGATTTATTTAGTGAAAATAAAATACTAGAGCTTGACGAGAGGTTTTAAAATTAAAATAACGAGGAAAATTTCCATTTCATATATTATGTAGTTGTAAAAAACCATAAGCCATATGTTGGTGTTTTGCGAGATATTATTTCTCATGATGCATGGTCGTTGTTCAGATGAAGCTGCAAGTCCTTCGTGGCCACTGGCTGAGGCCTTTGTTCATCAATACATTTCACCAACTGTTTCGGTAATTTGACATTCGCTCGTTATTTTCGTTTTCTTGTGATGATAAACAGAGGCTTTAATCGAACATATAAATTACCGCAAACCTAGCTAGCGTACGAGTAGTATTCGTGGACATCGCCGTGAGATTGTTCGTGTTTGATTTGAACTGCTGTGCTGCATGCCACAGAGCCTTAATTACCAACTCCGAAATTAGCGAGGATATGAATTCTAACGTCGATATCGGCGACCACACGCGAAACTGGGAACTATACTGTACTAAATTCTTCACAGGGCCAGGTTGCGGTGTTGTACCGCAGTATCTGATTGTATAAAAATGTATGAAGCAGGAGAAATTTTGCATTCCATAATAATCAAGTTAATAGTTTTTAAATTAAAGTATCAAGTGTATGGAATTTAAAAACGCCAGCCATGTGGTTAGTATGATAATATTTCGTAACACTTCTTCATAGAACTGGGCAAAGCTATGTCTTATTTCTTTTCTGACATCACTAATATTCACGCACCATCTTTTATTGCTTCAAGGAGTTTATCCCTTTTGTGTGTACCTAATCAATACGTACTGAAGACTTCTGAGAAAAATGTTAAGTAATCCATTTTTCAATATCAAAAGGCAGGAGATCGCCCCGCAGTTACCACATAGTGATATAAGTTTTTGCTATTTTCGTAAGGACAGGGAGTTTGGATAATTGTCGTGACTTTTAATCCTAGTTGATCCTTTAATCCTCGGCTCTGCTTAACGAGGGGCCGTTGCGGAGCAAACTGGATCGAGAGAGTTAGGAAACCCAATCCAGGGACCACATAGATAGGCAGCACACCTTACTTTCAACTCAGCCATTAGTGAATCCTGGCCTGTGGTAGCCAAATCCTATCCTGCCTAACCCCATCTTAGAAGTTTAATTCAATTTGTAAGCTTTTTAAATATATACAAAGCAAATAAAAACCACTCATTTGTATTTCTCAAATCAAATAAAATTGTGTCCCAAGTATTTTTATTGTTATTAAAGTTTAAAGTCACTTCGACATCTAAGTCATTAGCGGCAAACACACAAATTTTACACAATTTTAGCTAATAATATTTACAAATTACAAAAGTTTAAGCTAGTTTGTTTCCTCAAGGAATTCTAGAAAACACGGACAGCTGCTGTTGTAGAACTCCTCCACAGTAAAATTTGGTGCTCTTCATTCAGAATTACTTTCTTGTATTGCCATTAATTCAGGAAGCATGGATTCATTCATTCAATAAAGACAGAATTTTTCCTTTGAAAGAAAATATTTGGTTTCCAATGAAGGATAAACATGCTAAGATGGGTGTTATGTGGAGTATTCATATTCTGATAAATATTTATGAATTGTCTAAAATATTCTTCAGCTAAAAATCTACACAGCTCATACTTTCAACTCCTAATATAAAATATATAGAAACCTACAGAATGTTTAAGTTCAGGCTAATGCCCAGAACTTGCTGAACATATTTATTAGATCTTAAAAGATGATTATATGACATTCTTTGTCCTTAATCAACTACTTCACCACCTTTTAATACTTTTTCCTTTCAACCAGGAACTGAAATGTTTACTTTTTACTTATAGTGATTCCCATTGTAAACAGTCTCATAAAGAAAAATCCCTAGCTTTTCTGCAATCCCTCTGTCATTGCTCTAAGAACCCCTCTTTTACACCCAGTTAAAGATATGCCATTAGTACTTGGTGAAATTCAGTAAAACAGGTACTCACTACATATTAGATCATTATGAAGCAATTGTCCGGATTCCCAAAATCACCAGTTTTTTAACACATAAGTACAATACATTATACAATAGCCCTTTCAATGTTGTATATTAGGTATTAATTGTGACATCTTGTTGAAAATGAAAATAAACCTTAGTAAACCATTCCAATTTGTTAAAATAACTTTTTCAAGTTGAAAGTTGTAATACTTAAATATTTTTATGCAACTGTCTCATGGCAAATAATTTTGTTGCAGATACGGACAATCAGCGTGTTATCATCCATGTGAAGGACGTGAACGATGAGCCACCTTACTTCATCAATAGACCACTGCCGATGCAAGCTGTGGTGCAGCTCAATGCACCACCCAACACACCTGTATTCACTCTGCAAGCTAGGGATCCAGACACTGACCACAACATCCACTATTTCATCGTCCGTGACCGCAGTGAGTATCCCACAGTAGTGCACATTATCAATAATATTTATTTAATTTTAAATGTTTGCCTATTTAATTCATTATTTTCATACAGTAGTATTCCCTCCTTCCACACATATCAATTTTGTGGTGTTTGACAAATAATACCCTGATGTGCCAACCTCATTTTCTCTTTTTCCTTTTAATACAAATTATTTTAACAATATTACATTCTCACTCAGGTGTATATTTTGAAATTGATATGAACATTAAAAAAAATAACAGCTTACCTGAAAATGAGAGATGTTGGTTTCGTCATGTCAGGCAGAAGAAACATTACATATTTTCAGAGTCACAAACCTTCTAATTCAAAGGATAATACTACATCTTGTACTATTCACTAAGGTGTGAAGTACTCTCCCGAAGAAGGAGGCTTATGCTCTCAAAACTTAAAAATATTCCTACCTGTTCAATATGTCAATACCAGCTCTTAATATCAGGTCTGTCTCCCTTTCTTACTATCCATACCAATTATTTTGTCATGCCAAATTATCCTTATATGTACACAAAATAAATTTAATAGTCAGGTTTTTTGTGTAAATGTATTTTATGACATTTTGGATATATGTATACTGAATTTTATTTTTCAATTACAGCTGGTGGCAGATTTGAAGTGGATGAGCGTTCTGGAGTTGTTCGTACAAGAGGCACTGACCCCTTTCAGTTGGATATGGAGTATGTTTTATATGTGAAGGCTGAGGACCAGAATGGCCGTGTTGATGAAAGGCATTTCCAATCTACACCAGAAGAGAGACTCTCCATTGTGGGTGGAAAACGTGCACCACAGTTCTACATGCCATCCTATGAAGCAGAAATTCCGGAGAACCAGAAAAAGGACTCGGAGTGAGTAAATCCAACCATTCAAAATAAGTTATTCAGCAGTTCACAAGCATTTGTTGAAATGTTCAAAGTATTGTATACAATTTGTTTCTCATACCAAAGAAGTTAACCTTTCTCTGCCTTTCTATCCACCTTTCTATTTTACTGTCTTGGAATATGAACAAGGCAAACAAATCATGTGATCTGAATATACTTGATGGTAGGTTTCTTTTGCACCCACATTTCAAATGGGCTAATTAATGTCAATTATGTATTTCTGGCACAATTCAACAAGTGAACATGTAAGTATTAATTGAGTCTGAAGCTGGTTGCTGTTAACCTCAATATGATTCCATTCTTCAGTAAATTACTTTTGACTTTCTTGCTATCACTAAGAATTTCCATGATACAATGTCCTAGATTATTTGCATATTCTATAAAACGTTTAAGATATTGTTTAACTTTGCACTTTGGTGAAGCAGAAAAACATAGCAAAACTTTGAGTAAAGGTCTTTAAGAACAACACAATATATGAACTTCTCAAATGATTCAACAAAGAAATAAAACCTTGTCTGGTTCTTTTGGTTTTCTTCTTGTTCCAAATGATAAACAATGAAGTTTTCCGTGTACACATTCTACACATTATAGTTTCACCTGCATGCCGAAAAATTGGTTGAGTTTTATTCTCTGGTAACTTTTGTCCTCATGATCTGAATGTTCATGGTAAAGCTGTAGAAGTGAATTGTTTGTCTTTTTATTATATATTTCTAAGTGTTTCTGGAGAAATACTTTAATCAGTTCAGTTCTCATTCCATGCAACACAACTTGATCACAGGTTGTTATGGAAACGTACCTTGTCCTGGGTAGGACCATGACACTGAATGTATAAGTTTCTTGATTATAAATATATTTTTTATTTTCCAAACAATTGGTTATGCAACAAGTTAGTTTTGAGTATTATTATTTTTATTAATAATATCATTAAACAGTAATAAAAATTTAAACCATAAAATATTTTTGATATATGTATTTGTATGTTATTTTTATAGATTAGTCTCTAGCTGAATACAATCAATATAGACTTAAAATAATATACTTCATAAGTTATTTAACATTAAATAATAATGCACTAATCATAGTTCTTGTTTTGATTTCAGCATCATATCTGTCAAAGCCAAGTCGTTTGCAGACAGGGAAATACGATACACCCTAAAAGCTCAGGGACAAGGTGCAGGAACTTTTAACATTGGACCAACTTCTGGAATTGTTAAGTTAGCAAAGGAACTCGATTTTGAGGACTTGAGACAGCCTCATGTGTATTCACTCATAGTCACTGCTACTGAAGATTCTGGTGGTTTCTCAACTTCTGTCGAAGTATGTTTTTCCTTAGGCAATTGTCATTTTTTGTAGTTAATTAACAAAATGCTTATTCTAGTTTTGAAGTTTTTTGACAGTCATAAAACTTTAATTATATATATATAGAAAACGTTTGAACAATAAGAATTGTCTACTTTGATTGACAAATAAAGTATGTGAAAACAGTCCAATGATGTGAAGTATTTATGAGGGATAGAGTTATTTTACAGAGTCCAGCCAAAGATAGCCTACAGCATCTATTTACACATGTGAAGACAGTTTAATAATCTGAAGTCTCTATCAGATTTATATTTACTTTACTCAGTCTTCATTTCAAATAATTTCTTACCATTTAATACTTTCCAATCTCAGATGATTAATTACGATGGAAATCCTAAAATAAATTGTACTATTAAATGTTAGTCTTCTGTTACAATCTGCATTATAGAATTATGAGCATTTACAAAACATCTTGTCTATATTTTCACAGTTCCTTTCAAGTTAATTTCATTTACTCACATGTTGAGTATTTGTGCCAATATTTAGTTCTTGAATTGAAATATATATTTTTATATATTTAATTACAATTCAATTAACATTTTAGAATCAATTTCAGTATTACTGTCATAGGTAAAATCTTGAATATGGCTTGATTTGTATATAATAATATTTTTAATGAAATTTTATGCTTTATATGTTGTTTATTCTTCATAATTATTTTGTAGGGAAATTACTTCTATGAATTTTCTTAAAATTGTGTGTTAATAATTTGAACAATAGTAAGTTTATATTTTGCAATGAGACCAATTACTAATTGGAATATTGTTGACTGTAAAACTGTTCAGTGAAATTAGAGCCTCCATGCACTATGGAAACATTTAAGTAAACTATATTATTGACTAATGGTTCATATTTGATTTAATTTATTAGATTTTATCATGAATTTTGTTTGATTCTGTACTTAACTTCATCAGATAAACTTTTATAAAAAAATTAAAGCAAACTTTTAGAAGAAAGTTCTGTATTACTACTGTATATTTTCAAATTTTATTTTTGAATGCACACGACTGTGTTTAAAGTGTACAAATTACAAAACGAAGCAGTCAAAATACAGACATTTATTTTATCACTAATATTTGTCTGTACTTTGGCTAATTCCTTTTGTAATTTGTATATTTTATTTTTACAAAGCTTACATATATATTTCTGTTACAGCTTACAATCCGTGTAACTGATGTGAATGACAATGCACCAAAATTTGAGTTGCCTGATTACCAGGCACATAATGTAGATGAAGATATACCACTTGGAACTTCTATATTGAAGGTCAAGGCTACAGATTCAGATTCAGGGGCTAATGCTGAAATTGAATATTTAGTATCAGATGACCACTTTAGTGTGGATTCCAGTGGTATTATAACAAATAATAAACAACTGGATGCTGATAATAATAATGCCTATTATGAATTTGTGGTTACTGCAAAGGACAAAGGTTTGGGAGTTTATAGTTACAGCATATTAAATCATATTTAAAATTTGTCTATTTAAATTTATTTTATTGTGTTAACATAAATAGTTCATTTGTTGTATTTTTTCTGCAGGGGAGCCAACAAAGACTGGTACAGCAACAGTAAGAATTTACACTAAAAATAAAAATGATGAGGAGCCCAAGTTTTCACAACAAGTTTATACTCCTAATGTTGATGAAAATGCTGGACCTAACACATTAGTAACAACTGTTGTAGCATCTGACAAAGACGGAGACAATGTAAGATTTGGGTTTGTTGGTGGTGGAACATCCTCAGGGCAATTTGTTATTGAAGAAATTACTGGTGTCATAAGACTTCATGGCAATGAAATTTCATTGGATCGTGATAAGTACGAGTTGAATGTCACAGCTATGGATGATGGTGCATGTTGTGTGAATGGTGATAACACTATTCATACCAGCACAGCTGTTGTAGTGGTCTTCATTACTGATGTAAATGACAACAAACCAGTTTTCAAGGATTGTGGTACATATTCTCCAAAGGTTGAAGAAGGAGCTCCGAATGGAAGTCCAGTTATTAAGGTTAATTCCATTTAATTTTTGTATTTTTGTTTTATTACACAATATATTCAATTTTCAGTTAATTTATAAATTGCATAAAATAGGTTTAATATTATAACCTTATAACTACACCCCTGCAGAAATTAGTATCACAATTGAAAATTTTACCCATGTTGAAACAGAACCATTGAATTTTTTAAATATAAGGCCATATATAACAGTACTGGAAATTGAATGTGACTTGCTACAATGAACTACCCTACTCACTAATGTGAAATTAATGATTTAATTATAATTTAAATAATGTATTTTTTGTGTATAGTTTAATAATGAGTTTCACTGAAAAATTGTGTTAATAAACTGAAAAGTATTTATATAAATCCCTATTGTACTGTGTACCTTAACATTCTCATTGTTCATAAAGCACGTACACACTCTTTAACATACACAATACCATTTTGGTTTCTTAGGGAATAAATTACTAGTTATATAAAAGTTATGAATTAGTTTAGAGTTAAAAAGTATTTTTATGATACAATAGAATCAGGCTTATTTTAAAAATCATTTATTCATGGGACTACATTTTGGTTAGGAATTGTGTAATTCTTCGCTCACAGCATCTGATGATGATTCTTCAAATGTTTGAGACAATAATTATAGCTAATGTTGAACATGGAATACTTTTGTATGTGTGTCATGTTATGCTGTCAATACACATATTACATACATATTATTATGTGAAATAAGTAAAATTTAAAAGATACTTGCTTTTATTATTAACACTTAATACAAATTTTCAGGTACATGCAACTGATGAAGACAAAGGTGTCAATGGTCAAGTAAAGTATTCAATTGTGCAACAACCAAACCAGAAAGGTACAAAATTCACAGTAGACGAAGAAACTGGAGAGGTTTCGACTAACAAGGTTTGTCATTCACCCTTATGTTAAATTATATATGTTTTCTATTGAAATTTTAGTATAGAGATATTGCAATATTAAGTCCAGAGTCAGTATTTTATTTAACTCTTATTATGCCACATATGCGAAGTAAGTGATTGTATTGTGATTAGTTAGGAGGTTCAATTGGTTTTGTGAATTTTAGGTGAGGAAATATAAGACAAGTCTTATGCTTTTGGGACACAGAGAAAGTTACTTCAATATATTTGTATACATGGTATATATATATATATATATATATATATATATATATATATATATATAATTAATGGGGAAAGGACAGAGAGATAGAAAGAAGATGACTTACCTGAGGTTCATAGATGGTAGACACCTTGTGAGGTTTAGAGTACTTGAATTTTCGGAGGCACCGCCTCCTTCATCAGAAAGTTAGGAAGACATTTCCAGTGATCGGCTAGCTCAGTCGTCGGCTAGCCGATCACTGGAAATGTCTTCCTAACTTTCTGATGAAGAGGGGTGGTGCCTCCGAAAATTCAAGTACTCTAAACCCCACAAGGTGTATACCATAAATGAACCTCAGGTAAGTCATCTTCTTTCTATCTCTGTCCTATATATATATATAGGACATAGATAGAAAGAAGATGACTTACCTGAGTCATATATATATATAGGACAGAGATAGAAAGAAGATGACTTACCTGAGGTTCATATATGGTATACACAAGCACAATAAGCTCATCTTGCAGATTTTGTAGGATGACACTTTAAGAAAAGTAATGTATTGAGTTTTTGTGCATATATTCAGATATATACTTTAATTATATAGTAGCCTCCAATTTTATTCCTCAAATTTTGGTTTGGTAACCTTAAGATCTTTGAAATTGGTAATAATTTTGTTCAGATAGCTTGTTTCTAATTTTTGTGTGGAAATTTAACATTCTGAATGTATAGAATCCTATTAATTTATGTTACTGCAGTCATCATTAAATTGTTTTATTTAATCAGCACTAGGTCTTCAATATATGGATATAATACTATCTTTGAAGTTTCCTCTTTATAGGGTTACTTATTATCTTATGGAATAAGATGAAATGACTCTTTTTCTGTGAAGTTTTTCTTAGCATCATGCCTTATCATCTCTATTTTTAATTGTTTTGATATTATTTTATTTGTTGATTGTTACATTTTCATGAATTTAAACATAACCTTAATTCTGTCAATGATAATATACACAAATGTTATCATTTCTGGGTTTTAAAATAAATTTAATGCATTCATAATTCTGTTCCCATGCATTATTTATTGTTTTAATTGTATCAATATTTTTAACAAAAAAACATTTTCTGACCTCCTGTGGTGCAGTGGCTTGCGTCTCTGTGCATAGTTGTTGTGTGCGTGAGTTTACATCTGAAATGAGTTTCCTGATTTGTAGAAAGCCACTGATGACAATTAGCGGTTTATGTTATTAAGAATAAAATTAAGGCAAAAATGATACATTAATTATTCCTCCAGATTATTTCAACATAGTGATTACATTTTCAAAATTTCTGTAATATGAATATCTATGGTTTATACACTTTACTAATCAAAACTATTGTTGTTGTAGTATTAAATCCTAAGACTGGTCTGATACAACCCTCCATGATAACCGAACTAGTGCAAGTCTTTTCATTCTGTGTAACTATCACATCACATATCCTCCCTAATCTGCTTAGTGTTTTCCATTCTTGACCTCCCTCTTCTGTACTTACCCCATAAACTTTACTCTAATGCTAATTTTACAAGACCCTCATGTCTCGCAATGTTGATTATTAATCTATCCCTTCTCTTGGTCAACATTCTTCATATTGTTCACTCTTCCCCTATTCTATTTAGAACTTCCTCATTAGTGATTAACTTTTTCATTCACTTTAATCAACTTTTTGTTTTATAAATTTAAAATTAATGACCGATATAAGTGACAAATATAAACAATTTTGAACAAGAATTTAAAACTTAAAATAGACACTCCAACCAAGACTTGTGGACATAAGTGTGTAATTTTCTAGGTATTTGACCGTGAAGGAGATGATGGAAAGTTTGTGTCGGTAACGGTTAAGGCAACAGATCAAGGGGAGCCATCACTGGAAGGCGTATGCTCATTTACAGTGGAGATAACTGATGTCAATGACAACCCTCCCCTTTTTGACAGACAGGTAAACACAGTTTCATATTATTATATGTAACTATATCTTCCAAAATTAATATATATCCATATATTACATATGGATATTATTATAAATATGTATTTTGAATGTTGTGTATTTCTATTTTACTTTTGTTATAATACAATTAATACAATTTAATTATCACTGGGGTGGATAATTAATTGGCTTTTACTATTTGTAATTATCACATAATGATTTGTGGATTGTTTTTTAAATTTTTATTCAATATTCAATATAAAATCTAGAAATATATAATTGATTTATGAAATTTTTGCAACAACATGATTGTAATTGAAGTACACATTAAACTGCAAATAAACTTTGGAAATTGTATCTGCTTGTTCCAAATATATTATATTTCAATATAATTCAAATCTTACACCTTACTTTTCTTATCTTTAATATAAACAGTAACAAGTAAAGCTCATTCACAGGAAATAGAAGAATAAAATATTTAATAAGTTGATTTATATAAATCTACAATAACCACTCTTACTACAGAGCAAATACTCAATCTTTCCAGGAAAATTGGCATTAAGTTGATATTATTCTGTACTAATTTAACAAAGTTATAGGAAGGTAAATTATACATAATAATAAATACACACACACACACACACTTACATGTATATATATATATATATATATATATATATATATATATATAACAATTAATAAGGAAAAATATATAGAAAGTAGTGACTTACCTGAGATTCATAGTTGGTAGTCACATTATAAGGTTTGGAGTTCTTTAAATTTTTGGAGGCACCACCCCCTTCATCAGAAAGGTAGGAAGAAATTTCCAATGATTGGTAAGCCGATATATATGTATACCCAAGTCAGAATATGCCGTCAATCTATTTAAAATAATTAATAAGGACAAGAAAGAGAGACTGAAAATTGATGGCTTGCTTGAAGTGTACAGTTGACAGGTACCATGCTGAGTGTGTTTTATTTAAAAAATTTTTTTGGAAGCACGCCCCCATTATCAGTAAAAAGCATACAGAGTGATGGGCCTATGGCTCTGAATGCTTTTCCGAATCTTCTGATGATGAGAGCAGTGCCTCCAAAATTTAAAAAACAAAAACAAAAAAAACTTCAGTCATCATGGTGCCTGCTAACTGTACACTTTTGGTAAGCCACTAATTTATTTTCTCTCTCTTTCAGTATATTGAAGGGCATTATTAATAGATTTTAAAGTATTGCTAAAATATTTTGAAGTGAAATCTTTATTTAGAAGGTATCTAATTAGTTTAAGTTTGAAAAGCCCTTTAACTGTATGTGACTGCTTAAAATATTTATTATATTTCTTATTATTAAATTATACTTTTAGAGGTTTATATATTTGATAGATTTGAACGCATTGTGATATTACAAGGATTACAGTTCATTTTTCAACTCATATTTTCAAATATATAAAATAATCTCTATAATGCATACAGTAAAACCATTTCTGTTAGAATTGTTTGCATGAAGCTAATTTCATATTTTTGCAACAGAAATACATAGAAAATGTAAAGCAAGATGCAAGTATCGGCACCAACATTTTGCGAGTTTCTGCATCTGATGAAGATGCAGATAATAATGGTGCTATTGTGTACACTTTAAGTGCACCTTACAACCCATCAGATCTAGAATATTTTGAGATTCAACAGGAATCGGGTTGGATTGTTCTTAGGAAGCCTTTGGACGTAAGTAACTGTCTAGTATTCAATTTGATATGAGCTAAAACACTTATATTTCTCCCTGGAGTGAATGTTGTTTTGAGAACATTGAAGTCTAACTCGGAATGCATGTGATTCAAGTGTTTATATCATCTTAGCTTTGCTGCTGTTTTAACTATTAAAATATGTTTGTGATGCCAGGGTTTGATTTTGTTAACTCTACCATTATATTGTATTTTATCTGTCACATGATTTTCAGGTAGTTTAATAATAAATTAATCGTTAATGTAATAAAATTTCTCAAAGACATATCCAAATTGAACCCTGGTCGTAGTTGGGTTTCAATCCCAGAAGTAATTCACAGACGGAGTTGGAGTGCACATTCATCTAATACTAAGGTGATGATGAATTGTTTACAGACATTTCATAAGTTTTTGGTGTGCATTCAGAACTTAAAATAAGCCTAGTCTGTTGTTGCGGTTATGTCCATGTCTTTTAGCTTCTTGAATTATATTGCTTAATTTCATCACACGTTACTTTACGTTGCTCTAAAGCATATAATACTCACAGTAAATAATTGAATAAGTTTCTTTTCTACGGCACTTACCTTGAGTAATTTTTATTATTATTATTATTATATATATCGTATTTCACTGTTGTTCTCTTTATTCAGTTAATCTATGGACGTATACACACACTGTATATCCAAATGCACTTTATAAGTTATACAATCTGGACTTGCTAAACAAAATTTTTCCAAGTTTATGCTTGGATATACTTTGAAGTATATGTTTCATGTCCAATAAAATATTTTGAACTTCCCGGGATTTGGAGAAAATTTTTAATATTTTTTACATTTTATAGCATTAGAAAATGTACTTTATATTCAGTGTAGTGATCATTTAAATTTTTTTGTGATTACTAAGTGAATTGTATGCTGTATTATTAAGAATATAATTCACTAATTTTGTTAACTACTTTTCAGAGAGGTGTAGTGATTTTTGAAGCTGAAGCTCCGATTTTGCTGACATAGTATGTTTTTGTCTTGATATGTCTTTTTTTTGCCTCCATTTTCAGGAGGAGCTAAGCGATGTAATATACATTTGTTTGTGATATTTTGGTCAGTTGAGGGTATCAGAGTTAAATTTTTTTTAAACCTCTAAGAAGGGATTACTCTGATATTACTCAGCTGATGGTATATTTGTGACATTTTTCCTTCTGTGTATGGGGCAGCGTACCTATTTAAAGCGTCTATAATTTTTGGGCGCAACTTAGAAATCATCGCCATTTTTTCACCTCCTACCCTCCCAACAACATTTTTAAATGCATCATTTTCCGCATGTAAATTGCCTGCTTTGATAATATTGTTTATAATTTTGATACTCTTGTTTTATTTCGTTAATTGCACCATTTCTGTTCTTCGGAATTGAACCACAACAAGGGATGTTTTCCAGTAAGTAGGTGACTCCATTTCCGTTTATACATATATATAAATCAAAGGAATGGAAAGTTTAAATTTCGTGATTAAGTAGTGTTAAAGTAAGTAGATTAGTTGAAATAATATTAAGTTTCGTTATTCAGTGAACTTATTCTTGCTCAGATAAAGGCAATCTTGATCAATCAATGTAGTTCTATGATGAGTAACAAATAACTATTAATTTTATCAAATTTGCCTGTCAATGTTTTGCTTTGTTTCAACGGAGGTTTCTTAAAATCGAGTTAATTGTTAGATTGAAATATTTTATTTAAGTATACAAATAATTTGAGAAGAAAATTAAGTGTTGTTTATTTTTCCTTATGTTTATTTATCTTAGATGACCTGAAGGTTTGTAATATTTATTTAAGTTTGATGATTTATTTCGTAATTGGTTTGTTTCTTTCTTTCAATTGATCGTTGTGCTTGTTATCTCCCCATTGACCTGACGGCACATCTTTTCATGCCACTGTAGCGAGAAAGGTACCGTCTACGTGTCCGTGCCTCCGACAGGGGCAGCCCTCCCTCCTATGCAGATGTGGACGTTGAATTAGACGTCGTAGACAGGAACAATAAGCCTCCTCTGTGGGACGTGAGTGTATACGGCCCCATTCACATCAAAGAAAATGTCACAGTTGGTACAGTAGTGACTTCTGTGAAAGCCAGGTTTGTATCCACCAGGTCGCTGTAGTCTGTAAGCTTACTCACCAAAGAAGATATCTCTACTTCATAGCAACTGCGGGCTATCCAAATTGTGGGACACACTATTGCTGATTGTGACTTCACCTCAAATTTAATTCTAACTTCTATTTTCAGCCGTGAGGGTGGTTCAGTTGCTACGGAGGTTATTCAGGTCAAGTCTAGTCAGCCCGTGCGTGCCCCCTGTCCATCCTCACATGACCATCCCCCTTCTGGATAGTATGTAAGACTAATATGACTAACGGCGTGATTTTTCTTGTTTTTCCATTGACCATTTTTTAATATAGCGAGAAACATACAAGTTGGAGGCCATGGCTCAAGATAAAGGGTACCCTCCCTTGTCCCGAACCGTGGAAGTTCAAATTGATGTTGTGGACCGTGCAAACAATCCTCCAGTGTGGGACCATGTTGTGTATGGACCCATCTACATTAAAGAAAACATGCCAGTCGGGGCAAAAGTTGTATCAGTTAAAGCCAGGTCTGTCATCCGATTCAATGTTGGTTGCTCCGTGGGGCACGCCTGATATCCTTGCACGGCACTGTGGGAGTTGTATTTTGCACGCTAACTTCCCACACGTAATGCACGTCCAGAGTTTCTCTTGGTGTGTGATTGTCCATCCAGAACCCCTGTTACCCTGTACTTCTTGTCATGTATCAGACAGTTAAATAGATAATGTTTTCATGGAAAAGTAACAGTCAAATGAAAATTCATTCATATGATTTTTAACTTTAATGTGAGCTAGAATTATTATTATTACATAGTTAATAAGGAATTATTATTATGCAAGAACCAGGTCAGGTGTAAGGTTGCTTATTTTTAATTTTCTTTATATTTACATTTTGTTTCTGGACTATGAAAATTCCATTACTACCTGCCTTGGTACCTGCAATAAAAATTGAATTTTCATTTGACTATGATTCAGAGGTGAGAACTGTAATTGAATATTTTAAATAATAATAATTTTGACTCACAGACTTTTACCATTTTCATTCACTTTTCACAGTATACAAGATCAAATTTACAAAGCGGGTTACCAGGGTAAATATTATGTCTCTGATAATGCACCAAATGTTGTCGTCTTCTCTGTTTCGGAAGGGGTTGCACAAAATCTCACTTTCCATTACTAGAGATGCTGCTCTTCTTTCAAGCACTGGTCTAGATTCACATTTCATACAAATGCTTTAGTTTTAGCTCACAATGGACTTAGTTAACTACTATTCAGTGACAACATTTGGTGTCATTTTCTTAATGTTTTATTTTAGATCAATATATTTGCATAATAATGCCTAGTTAACATTGTGTGTGCCATTATGTTTAATAGAACTGGTATTTCGAATAGTAGATTTGTAGCTCATAAAAGAATTATAGCTTTTCATATGTGTTTGCAAATTTCTATACTGAGAATAACTAGATTGAATTTGATTAATGTTGTTAAATTGTTGTCAACTAGGCATTAATGAATATTATGTTAAAGCAAAATAAGTAATTGCATAAAATGATATTTTTAATAACATACTTAAAGAGAAAAATCATAGCTGGCTTATTTAAAGCATGCCCAGCAATTTGTGTAACAAAAGCTTTGTTATGGGAATGTCTAGGTGTGGGATTCACAACATTATCAATTTATAAGCATTGCTTCATTGTCAAACATTGATGAGTCAGGTAAATATTTTTAATAAAGTATATCAGCAAACGTTATGTCCTATTTTTTAATTTTTGTATTTCGTAAAACAATTTTTGATCATTTTTGTGGCATGATTTTTGTTAGTAGTTTTTGTAGTAAATTTTGTTGTACATCTTGTGGATGCCGAAAGCAAGTACAAGAGAAGCGAAGCCAAAATTTTTATTTCATACTGCATGTATGCATTTGTTCATGTGTGAAAAGTTGTAAAACAGCAATGTTAGACAGATATTTTTTTATTTCGCCTGTGCTATATTGAAGGCAAATCATAATTAGAACTGTAATAAACTTCAGCGCATGAATTTGCGATTGGAATTTTTTATTACAATAAAGTAATATATTTTGATTTTTGAATTGAAAAACAGTTTTTTAAAATTAGGCTTTCTGAAAAGATGGTGCACTTTAAATTAAACACAAGATAAACTCAGTTTTTGGAGATAAAAACAGTATATTTGTATAACATTTACAAAAAGTTGAAAACGGATAGAAAATTCATTAGTTAACAGTGAAGGACATAGGTACTATTTATTACGAAGTATGAATTAGTTTATATATTTATTTATATTTTTGTATAAATAATAATATAAAGCCCAGTCAAGGTAATAATGATGTAAAAAGTTAAAAATATATAAAGGTTTTTTTGTTTAATATTTCCACAGTTCTGGTATAGAAGGGAATCCGACAGTTTTCTATCGTCTTATGCCGGGATCAACAGCTCAAACTAATAAGTTCCATACATTTTACTTACAACAAAGAGCAGACAATGGGTTTACATGGGCTGATATTAAAGTGAATCATCCTTTAGATTACGAAACAATAAAAGAATACAACCTTACCATACGTGTAGAGGTAAGCCATACTGAATACTGAAGGTTATTAAAGTACTATTTACTTATAAACATTTGTTACTTACTACTTTAAGACAAAAGACATCCCAAATACAATGTAAATAAGATAATGGTGGACTAATGTGTAAATTGTTCTTTGCTCTGTTAGACACTACAAATAACATGTTATACACCTTTAAAGTTCTATATTTCCATGGAACCAATTTGTCATATGTATAATGTCATAAAATGTTATTTTAGAATTGTTGTAATTCAATAAATTGTAAAGCTAAGAGTAGTTTTGTTACATCTCCTAATGTTGAGGAAAAAAGTTATTAGTATTGTGATTCCTTTTGTGTATGTATTTCAATTCATTCAATTCTGTTTCCATTTTTAAAAACTGCAAGATGAATACAAGTTGATGAGAATATCTATATAATATTCCTTTATCATAATGAAAATTATTTTAATTCATCTTTCAGATAAAAAGACTAAGCATAGTAAGTTTGAGCCAAAATTTTGAGATGGAACATTAGATGATGAATCTTATTTATAAAATCCTCTCATCTCACATTATGAAATTCAGTTGGTTATTAAATATTAACATTTTTATGTTATCACTAAACATATTGTCATATATGAAATTCTAGTTACTACCAAATTTAAAAAGTAAAAATTCTGTGTTTGTCCTTATTCTCTTTTCTCATGAATATTTTTCAATCAGACACTTTCACAGACCTTTTAATAATAAGCTATTCATTTAATGAATTTGATATATTTTTTATATAGCGGCCCTCCAATCTCTTTAATTGCTGGCTTGTTCGTAGCAGCCGCTTTGTCTCAGACTAATGACAATGAGACTTCATTGCTTGTAGGCAATTTTATTTTCTGGCCCATTTACATCAATAATTAAAGAAAGCTCTTAAGGAATTGGTGTATTTATAAGAAGAAAGTCTGTCTGCTTTTATTCAATTTAGCCTCATTTGGAGGCAATCAGGACTAAATCATCATGATTATCTTAAACAATGAATTTATTTTTGCATATTTGTTTATGTAATGTATATATATATATATATATATATATATATATATGATTATCTGATGGGATTCATTATTAGCAAACCCCATCAACATATATATATGACTAAACCCCATCAACTTCGTTTGCGCTGAAACAATAATGAGGAATTAATAAATATTAAAATTTACCTGACATGACAGATAAAACCAATTTATGTATACATTATATAGACAATCCAAAGAAGTTATTATTTCTCAGGGAGTTAGCTCTCTACCAACGAGCAGCAAAATAAGATCAACAGTATAGGCAACCCGCATATACTTTGCAAGTATATATATTTATACTAATACCTGCTTCAATGTATTGAAATGAACTGTGCATGAATATTTAAGTTAAATCTCCTGTTTTTAAACCCTCAAATTTTCATTGAAATCTGTTGCGCCAGTTTGGGGCCTATTAGAGACAAACACACATATAGACACTTTAATTTTATTTATTGGTATAGATTAAGTTTTTAATATAAATTCCCAACACCAACTGAAATAAGTAATATGCATGAAGGTTCTTGGAATAGGACATGTTGGGTTTACAAGTTTATTTGCCCTACTGTAAAATTTTCAGAATAATGGTGCACAACAACTGGCTTCTGAAGCTACTGTCTTCATAATGTTAGAAGATGTGAACGATGAGATTCCTCTTTTTACCGAAAGAGAACAGGAGACTGTTCTTGAAGGTGAACCCATCGGAACAAAAGTGACTCAAGTTAATGCCATAGATAAAGACGGCACATTCCCGAACAACCAGGTAAGAATATTTTATCGAATTCTAATACACTTTCACACAAGAATTGTTTAAATGGAATTTGATTCTCATCAGTTTATTTCAAAATTTATTATAACATTTAATATTCAACTAAATATTTGAATAATCAATATTGATTAAAGTAGAAGTCAAAATTGATTAGTTATTTAAGTAACTAGCAAATTATAGTACTCTTTTTTAGGGAGAGGAAAGGGTTCTAAAAAGTTTAGTCATGCTTACAAAATCAATAAGAAAAGATGAAGCAGAGGAATTTAGTGATTATACTTAACTAACTTCCATAAGTGAATCATTAATGAATAAACCAGCCAAATTGTCAAAAATATTTGAATAAAATCAAAACTTCACATCACTCTTAAGTTTCAGAACCTCTTGAGGTGTACATTATTAATTTATAGATGCTATTTTTTTAATGTTATTTTTTATTAAAATATTTCTTGCAAGTTGACTAGTTTATTCATTTAAAGAGCAGTTGAACAGATTTACCTTCCAAATTTCATTTGGTTTCATGTTCAAGTGTCTTATCCTATCCCAGATGTGTACCTGCCATTGATGTCCACTTGGTTTATAACCCTTGTTGTATTTCTTCAGTATGTCTAATTTATTTTCTGACTTTTGGATATAGGACAGATTTATACACTAAATAAATTTAAAATACAGTAAATAAACAAGTCCAAATGATTAAAGAAACTGTTTCTAATTGAAATAGAATAGAAAGAAAAGGTTACTGGCCCGAGTTTCATAAACCTACTAGTTTCCAAGGCTGGACCACTTTTAACTCATTTACTGATATTAATGTGAATATTTAGGGCCTAGTTCAGATGTGCTTATTTCACATGTAGTTCATTCCTGTTTCATTTGACATGATTCAAAGAACAACTAAAACTTCACATAAATAAAAAGATGGCCAATATGTCAGCTAATAATTTACCTGAAGAAGTTCACAAAGTTGAACGAAACGTAGTATTTGTATTAATTTAATAATAATGAATTTATTTGCTGACCTATTTACTTGAAAGTCAGAAAATTATATTTGAACTAAACCTTAAATTATGTAATTAGATTAACGATCACGACTCAATTATGTTTGACATGTTTTGTAGTGGTATTCATTTATCTTTTCGGAATCGTGTCGCCTGAACAGCCAGATTACTGATCGCAGTTTCCGTTTCCGGTAATCGGTGTCGCTTTTTTACCGTCCTAGCTGCTTCGTCCGGCCCAGCAACCTGCGGAATACATCGAGATTGATGACTGTTTTGGCGGAAACAATGCCGCATTAGGTGGCGAGAAATGCGGGGGAGGAGGAGGAGGAGGGCGTGGCAAAAACGCGTTGTGCAGCGCGACGTTCTGTTTTCTTGTGAGAGGGTGTCAGCCGGGACAATAAATATATCGCCCCCTCCCAAAGTTCCGCCATTTCTCTCCAGCCGCCCTGCTGCAGAATAGCAGACCAATCTGTCTATTGGCAAAAAGTAGTTGTTTTCAGCAATGCATCCATTGCAACAAAGAAAAAGAAGTACTAAAAGGGAAAATTGAACAAAGAAATATATTTCGACCGATTTTCACACCTACTTTCCTGCAAGTCCTGCAGCATTCAGATATTAAAATGAACCTTTCTGGTGGAATAAAAACCAATTAGTCCACTTGCATTAGTTTTAAATAACTACAACTATTTCAAAATAGACATTAAATGTAATTCTTAAATGAAGACGATATTTTGACTTATTTAACGGTATGGCAATAAAATAAAAATTAATGGAAAAAATAAGGTCAGTAGGAAACAAATTTTCTGAAGTTGATGCTGTAACATCAAAGAATTAATCTTTAGAATATCAATGCAGCATAAGCTGTAAATTCGTTATCTTCATGTACAGTAAAATTACAAATGTTTCTGTGAATAAATTCCAAGCATCCTCCAAGGATGGAAGGGAAATATGTTTAAGATGACAAAGTTTATAAAAAATTAGGTTTATGAATTTTTTACCATAAAAAGAAAATTTTTAATTTTTTGCTAATTACTTATGCATATTGTAGGACGTGGTGTAGGATAAAGTTAAAAGGGTAATCAAAAGATAATGGGATATTTATTTACAAATGAACTTAAGTAGGAAAAACACTAATGATGAAATATTTACAAATTTTGAGGTTCGGCGAAGCAATCTGATCTGTTCATAATCTCAGGATAAAAATCGTGGGCGTCAAGGATTGGAAACCTGACAGCGTAGCTTCTTTGTCGTGTGGCGTCGCCTCTTCACGCTAACTTTATATTAATATCAACTATCGCGCTGCGGTATGAAGATAATATAAATTTTTTGTCCTTAATTGGCGTCATTATCGAGTTTGAGTGTGGCTTAAGACGGTTTTATACTTAATTGAACAGGGAAAAGGTAAAACGTACTAAGCTTATTAATCTTGCTAAGAATTGTCGAGCACACCCGGCTTTCAAAATTATTGGTTCTCAGTCAGAAGAAGTATTAAATCGAATTATTGTACGTTTCATAAAAGTAAGATAGTAAATAAGTGAATAAATTTTTTTTGAGGGCGGTTTCGAAAACATTGATGGGTTTGAAAATCAGATACAAGTATCAACCTTTGGCCAAATATATTCGTATGATCTGAAAAGAATAGAATAGTTTCATCAAATATTTGTGTGCGTGTGTGTGTATCAATACGGGTTAGCTTATTGTGTACGCCTTTTCTGAAACCGGTATTGTTCAATAAAAATGAGGTAAATGACTTGCCCTTTGCGAGGCAAGCTATTAACAACGTAAGCTACTTATTTTTCGGGTTAATTGCTGCTCGCTGAATCACGAGGAGTTGAGCTAAGCCCTGGCTCGTGACTTACAGCTTGGCTCTCAGTGCGTGAAGCTCCTTTGCTGCGCACTAACAATTAGCGCTAAATTTAGCGTCGCAATTGCACGCCACTTGAACATGGCGCTGAGCTCAGCGACAACCTACGCTTTCTTCGTTACGTCAAGTCAAGTCGCGCGCGAGGCAGAGGCCCGTTAACCACGGGGTAATGGCGCGAATAAGCGAAACATTCGATTTTGCATTACGACGAGGTCTTTAAAAATTCTCCATAAAATACCACTTGTGCCCGCCTTAAAAACTCAGGGTTAACTCGTATCTGGTTGAAGTCAACCTATCTCACGCGTGTAAATTCATAAAAAAATGTTTCATCGAGATGGGTTTAATACCCAAAGTCCCTTTGCTCCTTATTTACTAACCTAGAAAACAGTTGTTGGTTATTTATCCCTTTGAATTTACTTTCACTTTACTCTTCGCCCTAGCTAGAACTACAAGGTATTCTGTATCGGGTATAGTATTCACGAACTGCATGGCAGTAGCAAAACATTCGGAAGCCATAGTCATGTGGTTTGAGAAACAAACTAAGGCCAACTATAGTCCGCTTTAACCATTTCCTACTTGAATTATTTTTAAAAAATAAAAATTTTTGTTTTAAAATTCTTCTGTCTTTCGGTCTTAAAAGAAAAGAGGCGTGACATAATGATCGTTGGTAAAGTGAATGCCAATATTTGGAATGTGCCTAATGATATAAGTTAGCATTAATCTTAAACACAATAAAAATGACTGTGAATTTCCCAGCGCAGTGTGTGCGCCGCACTCGAGAGAGATTCAATTTTTGTATATTTTCTAAGTACTTAAAATATATTGTTACTTAAATAAAATGTTAAGTATTAAAAGTTATTTTGCGCCGAAGAAACAAAATAGATGGATCAAGTACCTTATTCTTATAAATGAAATTAAATTAATTGTTTATGTGTAAAAAGATATCAAATTTCGTACCTGTGTGTTTGTATGTTCCGCAAACAAATCTAACCGAGGGGAGCAATTTCAACCAAATTTTGCGCACATGTTCTTGTGACTGAAATCAGCACTGTGGGGGTAAGACTCGGCTACCACTCTTTGGGGCGAGGGTGGAGGTGGCGGAACTTTTTAAAATGCAAAATCGTCCGATATTTGCGTCGAATAAATATTTTTCGGGGTCGGTTACTTTTACGGTGTATCCCGCGACACTATTCGTATCCGTCCTACCCTAATGGCATATAGAACAGGATACATACATTATGCCCATGCTTGTATGCGTGCGGCGACGACGACGACGTTCGCGAGAAACAAAAAGTATCATAACTTCAGTAAAATGTCTTATATTTAAGCATTAATATAAAGTACATCGCCGGGCACCCAGATAGTAATAAATAATTAAGACTAGTTAATTAGTGATCAAAGAAAAACCTGGCTTTATTGTAACAAATTAACTAACGGACATTGCCTAATACAATAGCAGGGAAGATCATTGTGTTAATAAAGTGAACAGTTGATTTAGGTTCCAAATAACGGCTCCTTATATCACCTGTCACGTGGTCGTGTGATTTGTCCTTCAGTCTACACATGTGACCCTGTTGTTGAATTGTCATAATATGTTTATTCTGGAAACATTTACTTACGATTAATTGTAGGAATTTTTGATTCTATTAAACCGGAAAGAATAAAATGTAATGTGTTATAATTATTGATGAATATAATATTGATGTTCTAAGAGATGAACTTGCATCTCTGTTAGCTGAAAGCTTCAGGTAATTATATGAAATACTTAATTTTGGACTTTACATGTAACAGTTTGGAGACTAGTGATTTTTGCGTAACGTGAATATATCTCAACAATTTTATGAATCGTAACTTCACATTTTTCACTTTACTATTTTTTATATCAACTTTATAAACTTGTTTTATGGTTCGAAACTCTTTTTTTGGTCCGGCCAAAACACGGATGATAAACTGCTGAACTTTTTGAAATGTAAGCAAAGGGATTTTACGCCTCCGGACTAGGTAAAAGAGAGATAGAGCTTGGTCTGACTATATAAATCTCAAGTGTTGATGCAGGTCTAAGGCTTACTGATAACGAGAAACAAGCTAAACAGTCGACAGCCATTCTATTAAAAGCATTTCCCCTCGACTTAAATATATAATTTTTACTTGTTTTAGTTGTAAAAATTACTCTACACAAGACTTCCTTGTCATTCGTTAGTTTTTCTTAAAAAAACCAATTTTTTAAATAAACAGAAAGGACAGGAAATGTAAATTTGTCTAAAGATATAAGTGTAAACATTAACGACCATATCAGTAGGATTATAAAGAAATAACATTCAAACTAAACCAAATTATATTAATTTCGTTTCAAACCGAATTTATGTCGTTTCAAATAATAATAAAATTACAACTCAGTGGTTGAAAATATGTCTACTTTTCTTCACTTTTTTTATTAACTACGCTGTAATTGTATGACTGATTCAGGTCCAATAAAATTATATAATTTTTTTTTCTGTTTGCTTAATTTTCTTGCTGGATATAATAGTAACTGATATAAAAAAGGTATAATTTTTAAGTATGAAGAATAGTTTTCTCTGAATTAGAGATTTTATTAATGCGAGGGAAGTTTGTCCCCCCCCCCCCCTATATTGCTTTGATTGTGTCAACATTTAACCTTCTAGATCTTTAAAATCGTTATATTGCTTCTGTGAATTCTGAGATTTCGATTAAATTTGAATTTGAAATATTCTCTTAATATTACAATAGTGTTTCTTGTAACTTTGTTACATTGGGTGTTAAAACATGAATACTTGTATCCACACGTAGGATCAATTCCTTTTTATTTGCATTTTAAGGAGCTTACTCTGTGACGATTTCTGACGGTTAAAACTGTTATTCCTGGTTTTATTTTCCAATATCGCTTAATTTAAAAACTGTATCCTCTGACATTGCATAACCCATCTGGTGTACTAAAAAGTCATGAAGTATTTCTAGTCAACCAGATTTACTAGTTTATCCAAAGTGACAGGGAAGTGTGGGAAATTGAAAGAAATCTATATAATAAAGCAGGGTGAATGTTTGTTTGTATATTTTTGTACAGATTTAAATCCTTATTATTATGTAAACAAAAAAGGACCCGAAGGAAAACATTGTTGGGATCCTAAACCCCTAGCGCAAACTTGGAAGGAATTGTACTGGAACAAATTTTGCGAATGTGTCTGAACGAAACGTGAAAGCTGTGACGTGACCATGTACTGACGAAGGTAAACCGGCCATGTTTAATTTGCACGCAGTATGGCGTCTATTTGTTTACTGTGTCGTTCTTTCGCATTTGATCAATTATATTTTGCAATACGAACACCAGAAAATTTGAAACAAAATCGTATCATCCTGACTTATTTCATGTTTAAACTTTTGATTCCTAAGCTGATGGGTTTTTTAATGCCAGAGGAAACATTGTTTTTTACTGTATCAGAGGTTTATTACTTACTACTGTAACTGAGGTTAACGCACAATAGTAAATGAATAGATGTTTAGGGATTTGATGCCAGCTTAAGGTCTTGAATGATATACATGTAAAATTTGGTTTATCATTTGAAAACGCAGTATTCGAAAAAAGTAATGTGACGTCGCCGGAAGAATCGTCCATCGTTTCTTTAATTAATTCTCTTCATTGAGGCCAAACCCCTTTCATGCCGGGGAAAAAATAAGAAAAACACTCGGGCAGTGTTTTGCTTCACTCTGGCTTTATCCCCGCAGCGGTTTTTATTGTTCTAGTTAATCATTAATTATTTAGACAAAAGTCTAGTCTTGACTTTGCTGTCAAGCCTTCCCTTTTTTCCGCCCCCGTTGTTCCGTTGAAACGAGTTTGAATGGAACGTGCAGCAGTGTATATAATGTTCCACTCTCCATTGCGCGTACACTTCGACCAAGCATTTCATACACGGGACGAAACGAATCACGGACAAAATATTCTGTTCAGCGAATGCCAGTAGTAGCTTATCTCTTCGGCTGTGAAAATTTTTCCCTTGTCCTGTTTGGTGTCACGCTCAATTTGATTCACTTTGTTGCTGCCGCAGATACATCCGGTGATAGGAGGCATTTCAGTCTGGATATTCCACTTTTATAATATTTTTGCTCTCTTCCCGAGGAACTGCCAACGTTAATTCCTACATTAGAGGAAAATATATCTGAATAAAATATTGAATTGCCCTGTAACATTAAAAATAATTATCAAAATTAAAATATTCTCACCGAAACGTTATAAACCAAAAGGAATTGAAATTTTCAGTTGATTCCCCCGTACTTTACTTTATTGTTCATGGAAATTAGAAAATCCGTTTCGAAACGCCATTATTTCGCGCAGGGAATAGGAGTGCTTAGAAGTCCATTTGTAGACACAATCTCGTCTATTCTATTCTTCATTCATACGTTGTGACTAATCACGTATAGTTTCTTGTTCATCCTTTGCAGGAACGACGATTGAAATATTGTTGACATCCGTAGCACCTCACCTCTCGAATTTCTAAAACCTCAGGAGAATTGCACATCACCAGTGTAGTGATTCTCGTTCACGACAGGATGAATGATTGATGAGAAATTGCTCTTTACAGACACAATGGCCATACATTACCGTTACAATTTTCTGTGATTGTCCACGAATTCATATTTCCCTTATACGTCATATTAACGATGAAGTCGAGGCATGTTTTCGTGAAACCAGACTTGTTTCATCTTTCATTAAAGTATTGCATTTTTGTAGGGCATCCCACTCGTGTTATACCGTCACTTTCCTATCGTTACCTACTCCCTTTTAGGCAATAAAATGGTTTATTTGAATTACAAAGTATGTTCTAACCCGCCGGTTAGTCAAAGTCTACTTAATTGTCTAGATCACGTGAGTTGAAGGGATGACCTTTTTCCTAAGTAGGGAAACGGCGGATGAAAGGCGGCGGGAAAGGTCTGACGGGTCATTTTGTTTATGTGGTACTTCTGAAAAAGATAATAGCTTTGACGAGTGCAGTGACAAACCAAGGTAAACAGATAACAAAGTTTGGGAGAAATAAAGGAAAACTCGACAAAATCGAAGGAAAGACAATCCGCCTTCTGTTTTCTTTGTGAAATCGAATTCAATAAGTTTTTTCAATTGTTCCAAAACCCCGGCCTATTTTAAAAATATCTCAGAACTTTTTTGCATTATAACCGTTGCTCGCACTTTGCATAAAATTGTAGTGATAAATTTGTTTAGAAATTTTAATTCATATTTTAATGCGTTAATAAATTCGTACTTTTATATCATTTTAAGCATTTTATAAAATCCACAACATGGCACGCCATAACACAAAATATTGACATCACACATTGTCGTTACTCTTATTATTTTTTAATTTGCAATTGCTTACTTCGAGCTTCATTTAAATCGCGACTGTTTCCATATCAGTCCCTGAATGTCACACCAGTTATGGGTCTTTCAAATGAAAGAAAAATTGTTAATACCTCACACAGCTTATTTTATTCCGTTTCAACATTATTGAAAAACCCTTTATATGGTATGTATACGTAAGGTGATCCTGAAATATTTTATATTGGTTGAACGGATGACCAAAGTAAAATTATTCAAGTAAAATTTTTGTGAAACGTATTTTTTAAGGTTAACGAAATTTGAAGAGTTTGGCGCGGTTTTCTGAAGAAAATGATCCCGTTTTTCTCCGCCTAGAAGACCGTCGTTGGGGTATGGCTGACGACTTGCTCGGTGCAGCTTCCTTCATCCCTTCCAAATAACACATGGCTGGTTCCTTGAAATGTGACAATAAAATTAGTCTAGAAATTATGAAAGGAGGTAATTCGTTTTCGTAAACGAAAGCTAACGAAATAAAGAGACTGATATTCCTTGACGCCTGTTAAAATTTCCAACAATTGTTGAGTACGAGGGGAAAAGTTGGAAGATTAGTTTTGTGGTGAAGTGTTGATTATTTAATCATGATGTTTTCTAGTATGTGGCACCCATTAACTTCCTCGAAGTGAAATTTCTCTACGTAAATTAATCTATTTCCCCTTATCGCAGTCACCCTTTCCATGAGGGGTTTCATGTGTAAAAATTTAGCTTTAGCAATATGAAAATGAAAAAGGAATCCCGGTTTTCCGATAATATTGTAGTATTGTCAGAAGACGACATGGAAAAAATAATATCATGAACGTGGTCCTCGAGGAACAGTATAACGTGATGATTAATAGAGGGGATGGAGTGTAGTATGGGAAACTGTTATAACAAAGGGTGTTAAATTGGGAAAGGATATTTTGAAGGAAGTTAAGGAATTCTGCTACTTGGTCAGCATGATAGCAAAGGCAAGGAAGGCTTTCGCAAAAAAGAGAAATTTACTTACAGGCAATATAAGTGTGAATATTAGGATATCATTGTTATAAACGTTCATATGGAGCGGGGTGTTATATGGGTGCGAAACAAGGACGGTAGGAGTTGCAGAAACGAAAATAATAGAAGCCATTGAAATGTAGTGCTATTGGAGAATGCTGAAAATATGGGTGGATAGAATCAATAACGAGGAAGTTCTAAGCAGAATAAGGAAAGAACAATATGGAGGACGTTGACCAAGAGAAGGGATAGATTAATAGGCCACGTTTTAAGACATGAGGGTCTTGTAAAATTAGCATTAGAGGGAAGTGTGTGGAGTAATAAAAGAAGAGGGAGGTGAAGGATGAAATACACTGAGAAGATTAGGGATCTGCTAGTTATGCGGAAATGAAAAGGCTTGCGCGAGTTATTTTAGCACGGAGGGTTGCATCAGACCAGTCTTAGGACTGAATACCACAACTATACAAAAGGTATTCTCTTAATGTTAACTTTACAAGTTACGTAGGAACAGAAATCAAGAGTGGTTTCTAATAATAACAGATTTTTTTAAATGCATGGATGTTAAATATGTTTGAAACAATTTATTGCAAACTTTTTAACTTTTTGTGTGAGCCGAATATTTCTGTTTATCTTGTAAGGAGAGGACTGTTTATACCACGTGAAGTATGTCGTTTCATTAGTACGTTGTAAATCGAACTAGGTTGAATAATGTTCTAGGTTGAACAGGTAAAAGTTAAGCGGATCCGGTTAAATTCCACAGAAATTCAAAAATGTGAAATTACATGGCAGATTGCAAGAGGGAAGAATATTAAATGAACAGCTATAATTTTTCTGTCCCTAAAATGAGCGAATATACTTCGCATATAACTCGCTTGTGTGGAATTAAAAAAATGAGTTCAACGGGGAAAAAAGCGGGAAATTTTGCCCAGTGTTTTAATTGCCTTCGTGAAAACGAGAACGTCATTAAGGCGGTACAGGCTTTTAGTTAAATATACGGGTCTACAATTTCGGTTTATTATAACTAAATGTTCGTTTGAGTTTGATTGCATCTATTACATTACATTACATTTCCTGGAACGCTCTTCGACGGAATAAAGGGTTGATTTTGATGTGAGGTAAGCCTACCTTCAGCGCTCAGTTCATGTTTGTTCACTTGGAGTACTTCGAAGTAGCCCATTTTATGCAGCGCATTTTACGTCGGAATTTAATGGAAGCAATATGTCATCAGAGGAGAATCATTTAAGTAAATTGCTTTGATGTAAAATGTGCTCACGTCTGCCTAAGCTGTCAAACGTGGCTTTGACAGGAAAGGAACACAATTTCCGTAACGCTCGGCGTTGAACCCGAAGAGCGAACGTTATGGGATCGTAAATATTAAGCTGACAGGTTTCTACCGTCCAGGACATTTGGCATACAGGAAGAGAAGACCCAAACATCACGGGACACAACTCTTCTCTTTCTGCTTTCGGAGTCAACTAAACGTCCGCTGATAATGTCAAACAGATAGACGATCATAATTATCTTTCTTTAATCCTGGAATGAAAATTAGCCGTTTCATAAATGCAAAAGATTGCATTTAGAATAAATTAAAAACAATTATTTTCTTCACAAATTCTGGAGTACAATTCGACCATGACTTCATCTGTAACGATAGTTTTAACTTAGAATCTTAAGAAAGGCGAATATGATGTGCATATATTGTGAAGTACATTTATTCTCTACAAAGTCCATGCATTTACAGCTTTTTAATCATTATTGAACTCTGTTAAGAATTCAAGGAACATTTTAGTTTTGTTTCATATGATACTGCCTTACGCTCGACTGGATCCGTAGAATAATCCGTATTGAACTCAGTCTACACTGGGTTAAAATGTTAGCGTACGTGATGTTCTGAAATTCGTTGGTTTTTTCCGTGAGTTGATGAATTGTTTGAAGTAATTTGGTTAGTACAGTATACTTATTTGGTCATAACCCACGGAAGAATGCAGTCAATGAATTGGCAGCCATTAAAGCATAAGGATTCTTCCGAAATGTAAACCAATAACTTATGAAATTATAGCTGTCACGTTGAAGCGACGGCTGTAGAATGACATGTTCATTTGATTAAAGGCTATACAGAGAATCACAAGTACATTTTCAATTTAAAAGGAAAAATTTCTATCTGCGCGAAGCCCCATTTAGAGAATCATGATTGGACCAGGGCTGAAATCTAATACTTCTTGGTCCGGTTGAGATTTTTCGAATCTGCTTTTATAAATAAAGATATTTGAATTTATCCTTGGAGTTAGTCTCTAATTTGACGAACGAACCTAATAACGTTTTGTAATAGAAGCCAGTGAGGTATGTGGCTACGTTGCTATTTCTCATTCCCTGTCTCTTCTCTGTACCTGCCTTTCGAGCTGCTGCGGACTATAGTCATTCCTTTCACGGACGAATTCCAAACTAGAATTTTCAATGTCAGGATGTGTCCGTGTACAAGACACTCCAGTTCTAATAATGCCCTTTCTGATCATGCCACGTTCTTGTTTTTTCACTGTTAACTGCATAATAGTAATTGTTCTCTTTTGTCGACCTCCTGTGGTCTGGTCTCTGCATCACAACACAGAGGTGCCGGGTTCGAGTCGTGGTATGGTCTTGGAGATGTTTGTGTCGTCATGGTCACGAAGATTGGGGTTAAGAATCCTCGAGAATCGATACGCTGTCGACCCGGTAGTCCAAGGCCCTGAAAAGGCCGCAGAGCGAGGGGAGAAGAATTTTTGTCTTTTAAAGTGATCTGAAATAAAAATCTCTATCGGCTGTAACATTATAAGTCAACGACGTATTTTGTAAAGTAATGATGATGATCTTCATAATTTTGTAGTCTTAAAATGTAGCGCACATAAATTTGCGTGAATTAGTTAGCTCGATTCCGAGTTGCGGAATAAAGGTTGCGTTTGAGCACACTGAAATAATTTTAGAGATATTTAATCGAATCGTACGATTTGAACTGAGTGGTTATTAATGGGACGGATAGGTTGGTGCCCATGAACATGAATGAAATTCTTGCAAGGGACGGTTACGTTAAAGTCGACTAGTGAAATAGTATCACTTAAGAACACACACTGAAGCTTATACAGGACACACAAAATTAAAATGGGCATGTACATAGACAGGAATGAAGACAAAAAAATGTAGCCATGATGTTATTAACAGAGAAAAATATGTTCAGTTGAGGGATCATTTTTGTAGAAACAAAAAAAATCCCAAATTTATCCAGGAGTTAAAAATGATATAAATTACATAGAAATGTTATAACACGGTCATCGAATGGCAAAAAGCTCACGAAGACGCGCCAAATGCATTACGGTACGTTTTATCGTTGTATTTTTCGAGGCTGCTGGAAAGAGTAAACAGTACAAGCTGAGGTATTTTTCGATGAGACCATGTGATTGGATGCTAAACCGAGTAAAGCGTGTTAGTGAATAGTTGAACTGAAACACGTTTTTTCTTTCTTTTTTGTTGCATGGGAAGAATTCTTCGATTAAGGCTTTTGACCGAGGAGCACAAAGGAGAGGCGTACGAATCTGAGAGCGGCTGATTAAACCCGCACGAGCACATCCGCCCTCTATCCATATGTAATACGAGCCACGTTATGGAATCGCGGCCAAATTAGAAATTCAGATTTGAAAACACTCGGCGCACCCCGCAATTACACAGCGATTTAGACGACATGCGCATATCTCGCGACCCGGGAAAACTCTCAAGGTGGAAAGGAAACAACGATAGCAACTGTTGCTAGTTTATTACAGGCAGAGTCAGTTCCACATCAGCCACGGGAGGGCTTATTATCAAACACAAACGGAAAATAATGGTTTCATCAAATAATGATACTCTTTAGTATTTTTTTGTTTACATTGAAACTTGCTATTTGCAAAAATTAATTTAAAACTGACAGTTTACATTTAATTTTAACACAGCTCAGCGCTTCTAATTTGGAATTTCGTAGAGTATTGTTAACTTGGATTTTAAATGTACTCTGTTCCCTACATTTAGAAAAAGTACAAAAATTAGATCAGAATTAACGACCATGGGCATACTAAATTAAAAAAATATTTTCTGTTAACATGACTCTTCTCAATTAAATAAATTATTTGATGGATAATTAAATTTTCATATTTTTATTTGCATTAGTGGTGTTGTTTTTATTATTTCAGTCCGTTATAAATATCGACAAGATCACAAGAGTTGTTTTAAATGCTTGTTCAAGGAATGTACAACTGTTTGTTATACGTGTTGTTAATTATCTAATTTAATTTCCTTTCCTCCTTTCCATTGAGGGCCAAGGCCTACCGAATCGACTGCGGACTGTCATCTTGCATTACACATACCGAATTTGGAGTGACACGTGGTCAGCGTACTAATTTAATATGACTCAGTGTTAAATTACGCGTTTATTGATTAAAGCGCCACAGGTTTCTAATCAGTGTCAGCAAATAATTTAAAGCTCCGTTACTGACTTTTGTAAAATGTTTTAATAATACAACTAATTATAATTTTTGTTTAAATTTACAATTTGCAAAATCCTATATATATATATATATATATATATATACGTATTTATATAAAGTTATTCTTGATTTATGTTAACTTTTGGTAATTTTGTTTACAATTAAGAATCCAGAATTTTTAAAATTGTCAACGTCGCCTATCAGGGTTTTGATCTCTCCCTTGAGCATTACTCTTCAAGGACTTAAAATTTTAATATGGCTGTGTGGTTTTAGTACATAATTTAAAAACTGGCCATATTTAATTTATAATCATTGAAAAATAAATATAAAGTGAGGGTCAAACCCTAATAGAGTATTGGACAAAATTTTGGCCTCATTCTGTACTTTTTAATTGCTCAAAAATTCAAATACTATATACGAATATACAATTTTTTATATGAATATACCAAAATTTATTCGCCAAAAGCTTCTCATTTTTAATGTTTAAAAAATACAGAAAAAAATTGAAATGGAGTTTTAAATTATTATTTGAGGATAATTAAAACCCTGTGAGGTTAATATACATAAATAGAAATATAAGTTAAGGAAATGGAGTCTCAAGTTTTATCCATGTAGACTTGACTTTTTTCTAATAATTCTATATATATTTATTCATTTACAAAATCTCTCCTACATCTCAGCCGGATTATGTTGTACGGTTTGAATTTTTATTTTACAATCCTATCTTAAATTTTTTCTGTAAAGTCTTGCCTCAGCCGTCTTAAACAATCATCTTGGTTAATATCTGAATCTTTATGACCATTCATCCCTTTTAAATCAACCTCCAATTTTCATTGAAAAATAATTTTTTATCTCTGTCCTTTTCCTTGAAACTTCTGTATAATCGTATTGACTGGTAGATTTATAAAGCGTTCCTTTTTTAAATAAATGAAGGCTCCTCAAAATCGAATTATCTTCTACGCTCTGCAACAGGCTCATTGGCCGTTCTCAACATCTATAGGGCCTTGATTCCCAATTGTAAAATACACGCGCAAGTCTCTTATTTTCTCATATTCCAATACAGATGATATATGCAGCCCTTCTCGTGCGTTCTAATCGATCGCTATTGCCGAAGCCGATGTGCCAGGCTCTCTCCATTAGAAAACGTTTACTCTGCTCTCTAAGAATCAGTTATTCTGTCTTGACTTCGTTTACTGTTTCGTTTGTAAAATATTTTAACCTCATCGCTGCGCTCTTATTATTTTCCTTTAATATTAAAAAATTAATTTCATTCCCGAGAATGTAACATTTCTGTAAATTACCATTCATTATCCATAAATCGTATTCTTTAGTAAAAGTAATGTTTTTTAGAAGTCTATTTTTGAATTGTTTTGAACCTGTCTGTCTGGACTTATTCAGCAGTTTCTGGGCTTGTATTCTACATTATATTAGCGATATAATCGCTTCAGAATGTATCTTCGAATGTATTGACGCTTATTAAATTTCAGTTCACGTGGAAATTATTATAGCGTTCAATGTTATCGGTAACATTTAATGTATTTTTCTTGTCCATAGAAAAGCTTGTGGTATCGTTACGAATGCACCAAAGTTCCCAGGTGTGAAATAGCCTTTGCTTTTTTTGCTTACGAATGTTGTTTCATAAACTTGTAGATTTTGCCAATGCAGGTGTATGTCGGGAGTCCAAGAGGGGGCCACGAACTAAAAGATTTAGCCCCCAGAACTTTCCCTTCAGAGTTCCTTCCTCTGTACTGTAATCGATGACCAAGTTCTCAGTTCACAGTCCGTCTCGCTGGAGGCTCTTACGTAAAAGTCCTCCATCTCCACTACGACTTCATTTAAATTTTATGAAGCTGACGACCCTTGCGCTACGGAAGTAGATATCCTTTTACACGCCTTATATACACCTCGTATTAAACGTAGTAAATTGTACTTGTGTCAAGCGTAAATACGTTTCGCTCTTGATACGTTTCTACGTTAAACAGACACGACAATCTATTCCAGTAAATAGTATTGCTCCATTATTAAAACCACACTTCTAAATTTTCAAGAAACTATATTTCTTAAAATAAAGTAAAATAATTTTTTATTTAAATGAAATTCAACCATGTTTCCTTAGAATCTTGTGGAAAACGGGAGACAAATTAATTATTGTAATAATAAAGATATTATTTAGCAAACAAATGATACTACTACATTCGTTTAAATTTCATACTTATATGTTTAAATCAACTATTCTTAAATTTACTAATACTCCTACATTCCATAATTTCTATTGGTAACTCCTTAAATTTTTTTGTTCCTTGAAACGTTTACCGCTTTGTTTTAAATCTAACCTAGCCCTAGTTATGTCTAATTCTACTTTACTTCTAACATTGTATGGGTTTCTATCATAGTTATCCGCTAAATAATTATTAAAATAGGACGGTCAGAAATTATTGATTTATTTATACAAAAAAATCATGGTATCAAATTTTACAAAGTCCTTGAATGAATACGAATTCACTTCTCTTAACATCATTGTGACACTAGATCTTTTATCCTGACATAAGATAATTCTTAATGCCCTACTTTGCAACTTGTTAAGTCTTTCCATACATTTATTAGATATTCTATACAACACAGTACAACAAATAATTAAAAAGTGGAAGTATAAAGCAATTATAAATTACAGTTTTAGATTCCTTAGTTAAAAATTTTCCTACTCTATATAAAAATCCTAGCCATCTACTTATCTTTCTATTACACTACATGCCTATAGAGCTTTTTAAAATTAGTTTAATAGTTACATTGATCTTACTTCAATTGAATTGTAAGTGAATAATAAACCATCCAATCTGCCAATAACATCTTAAGTTTTAATTTTTGTCATTGCCTCCAAAAGTAAAAGGAAAAATTTACTTTAGGATTCGTGAAAGGATCATACTTTTACAGTAGTTAATAATTTTCAATATTTCTGTTCTGCGCAAGCCTTTTTATTTCTACTTAGCTACATCTCACAACCTTCTTAATCTGCTTAGCGGATTCATCCTTCGCCTCCCTCTTCTGTTCTTACCCCACACACTTCCCTCTAATGCTAATTTACAAGACTCTCATGTCTCAAAACGTGGCCTATTAATTTATCCCTTCTCTTGGTCACAGTTCTCTCTTCCCCTACTCTACTTATAACTTCCTGGTTAGTTACTCTATCCACCCATGCGATTTACTGCATTTACACACATTTTGAAATATTTCCATAAATTTTCATTATTTCATTCGTAGTACAACAAATACCTTTATTATTTGTAGAAGAATTAATTTTAAAATAAATATTTTCATAATTGTATTATGAACTTAATGCTTATAACTACTTATTCTCTTTCAATTTTTTGATATGCAGTTTATATATTTGTACTCCTGAATAGGTTTCAAAATATGTGACCGCTAAGTAATACTAAGTTTTGCCTCATTTAATTGTTTCTGACAAGTTCGATAACATATGCATTTCTTTTTAAATTCTTATAAATTTAACATGGACAATGTTTACATTGATAAGGTTATTTTAGGAATTTCTGAAGTTGGATCGTTACTTAATAATGATATAAATTTCTATGAAGTCTGATGTTATAGCTCAGAAAGAAACTTTAAGTGTATAACAAACTATATTTTCTGAGGTTGGCAAAACTGCCTCATAAGAGTTAGAGTAGGTCTCGACTCTCGGGAAACACTCGGAGATTAGTTGTTAGTGTCGCTGGTTCGACATGTGTGTGAAAACCCCTACAATGAAATTAATTCATCAAATTACAGAAAGTCGCTGACGACCATTAGGAGATTATTCGTAAAGAATCAGCAAACATTATACAATAATATTTTTGAATACTTGCTGAGTGTTCTAGACCTTGCAGCTTAATGTTTTGTGCATTGTCGCTTATTGTTCTGTTTAGGATTTTATTGGTGTTACTGGAGAATTTGTTTTGTGCGTCGCGTGATGCGTCTCTTTTTCCCCGTCGCCCTCGCCGGGGCAGAGTTACCCATCAGCGCGTCGCACAAATTATAACGCAGTTAACTTGGATTATGCCTTGTTTATAGGGGTCGTGTACGCGGCGCCCCTAATGGCCGTATAAAATACCCCTATAAAGGACGTGGAGAGAGGAGCTGTGTGCTAAGCCTCCCCGCGCGATTTATTCTCTACCTACTCCTGTAATTAAGTCGGCAGCCTCTCCGCCTCCACCTTAATCGACAACTCCTGCGAAGAGTCCACACCAACATCGGCATCTTCGAAGGTCCCGGACAAGTCTGTGCTATACAAAACCTCAGACGGAAATAAATTGCAGTTTTTTTCTCAGTTTCGATTTCATTATCAATCGATTTATCAGTTTCTACCGTCTCCTTGCTTGCAATCTCTTCTAGACAATCAGCGTAATCCTCATTCCGAACGCAAATTTCAGACAACAAAAGACTTGGAATGTGAATTAATTCATTTTACTATTAAATAGAAAATCAATTAATTGGGTTGAAGCTGTCGTTTGAGCCGGTCATTTTTGGATGTTTACACATTTGGTATACTTTCATCAAAAATTAACTTCTGGAGAAGTTCCAAATGTGGTAACGAAACGTCGATCAATGTTATTAAATACCGTCGTAAAACCTGGTCGTTTATTTATTTCATTATTGTTTAAATTTATAAAAGTGACATTTTCCTTCTTACTTCAGTTCTTTGGCTCATCTAATTATGTAGTCTTCTGATTGCGAAATAAATTAATAAGAAAACTATTACCAACAATTGATATCATTACATTATATCATTTAAAAAAATTAAATTAAGTTCCTTTCAGTTATTTTGTTATTTACTCCACTATTCTCGATTCATTTTAAGGCTCAACAGTTGTAATGAGGTAATATTGAGAGTGAACGGAATATTTATAGGATTTTGAAGTTGCGGGACCTGTCACGGTAAGGAAAATAGGAAGTTTGACGTAATTTGTGTGCAGGGCGACCCTTTTAACGAGTGGGCAGTGAAAATAAAACTGTAACAGAGCCGACGCCGAACTACATAGTATGTTTTTAAGATTCCGAGAGTCGTGATATGCGGTCGTAAGAAAACGAACGGATTAAAATTTTACTTTGTAAGAATTGAGAAAAATGTTGTTGGGAGAGAGACAGCAACTGTGGAACCGTTCGTTGCGAAAGGAGAAAATTGTAAGAAAACTTTAATGTTTACTGCGGAACTACTTGAGTGGCGTTTACGACGAAATAAGTATTTATAAGTGAAGTAAAATTAATTGCAGAGCGAAGTGTTTTAGTGTTTAGTGTGTGTGTCTGTTAAAGTGATTGGGAGGGAAGAAATTTAATTACATTGTGGACTCAATATAAGAGAATCAAAAATAAACTTTTCTTTACCGAAACTTGGTTGCATATTTGCCACTAAACCTTTATTCTATATCTCCCCACAAAATTGTAGCTTGGGAGAAAATTGTATTAATGCTATCCTGTTAAAATACCAAAACAATTTAACCTAGTCATATAAAATAAAGCCTTAAATTACAAAAAGCAAACGTTACATACGGCACTCTAATGAATTTTATTTGATTAATTCCGAAGGTCAAATCTATGATATTTTTGACCATTTGTAACATCCGGAAACATGTAAGCATGTGAATATCTAATTCTTATGTTTTTAATGAAAATGTATTGTTTCTTCCGTCACAATGTATTTTTTGATTTTGTTTACCTTTATCGTTGGAATTTTATTGCTGCCGCGTTTTTATTTGAGTCTGTGCATCGGGCGCTAATTTCAAGCATTAAGCTATTTTGATGAAAGGAATGAAGAAACCTCAATGTTGTAGCGAGATATTAGTAGATATTAACAGCTTTTGATTCTATTTTTAAAAGACATTGTATAAGGGCGCACATTATAAGGGAATAAGGTAATACAAATAATGTGCGAATTTAGGGCGAAAATGAAGAAGTACTTTAGACATTAAAATAAAGCGACTATGAATTCTTATTTAGCCGTACAAGTTCTGCATACGTTAGCATTCCTACTTGAGCAATTCATTCCTGAAGGACGCTCCTAACAAAAATGCTACGCGGATTGCTGCGCGGGCGGCTAGGGGTTGTTTAGAAAGCCTCGTCCACTACGGACGGACTGAAAGCATTTCCACGGCCTTCTAATTAGAGTAGCGCCAACTATGCGGGGAATTTAAAATGCCTGACGTCTTTGGCTCTCTCTCCTGGGGCTGTGTGCATTAGAATACCAAGTTCCGTGCGTTAGTGAAATGCTAGGCCGAGCTTTATGCATACGTCAGGCTGCGCATAGGCGAGGATGCTCCAATTCATGTCAGCAGAAAATTTTGTTGTAGACACTGCTTTATATAATATAAAACGTCTCACAGAACTAAATACGATTATTTCATACATATTGTGATTTAGTCACGGAAAAAAGTCTCGTTGTAGTGTGAATTCAAACAAGATTACACTTTCAAATAATTTTTCCCAATCGTTCCACATCGCGAGTTTTAACAATATATCTGTGTAAACCGCATTGCAAAATTGATATAAAAAACTAATTACTGAACTGTTGCATTTCAATCTGTTTTATTCTTATCTACCGTCTAAAATTTTGTTTACGTCCATTACCAATGCTATTAATTTTCATTTATTCCTAATGTCAGCAGCATATGTTTCAGGGACGTAGTGTTCTATTTATTTTTCACACATAAACTTGTCCCTTCTCTGTTCCGTTATTTAATTGTAAATTTTAAACTACCTAAGAGGATTCTATATTTTCATTGTCCACTGTCCTATTCTTCAAAAAAATTTGAATAAATATCTTCCATGATTGAATTTTTGATTTCTGGTATTAGAACTTGTTTTTCTTTTTCACAACTATTGTTGAATTTTCTTGCAATTCACCAATTTTTTACACACAAGTGTTTTCCTCCACTTACGGCTTTCAAATTGTGATACTTTACTTTCCAAGCTCAGAAACGTTGTACTTAATTCTTACCAAAATGCTTAGGCTTACTCAACGCGTCAAACTCTTATTTATTATAACTGATTAGGAATAGCAGGTCGTATGTAAAGATAGGATGTGTGGTAATCCGCTAAGAGTAGGACGAGACTTTTATTAGAGCAACTTCTTAGTGAACCAGCTATTATGAAAACAGTGTCGCAAGAAAACGTGTTCAGCTACAAACTGGTTGTACGGCGAAACATTCATTCGTAAAATTGAAGGGATGGTATATCTCGGAACTAAATACACGGTTATATTCCCGCTGACTTCACCTTCCACTCTTATTCTCCTGCGTACCTCACGCGCAGTGCTATTTGTCCTGACCCATACCAATATGAAATTTTGAAGACGTTCCATTCTATGATTTATGATAGCTGCAACTTGTATTACTGGGTGTCATGAGATGTCTTTGCTCAGAATCGTGTCGATTAGCATATACCAGCTGTCACTTAATCTTTCTGGTAGAGCGAGAAATGTAACTTATTTCGTAGTTGTACTGAAGAAATTTTGTACGAAAATTAATATTTTCAAGTCGAGAATTGTGAGAAATCTGTTTCAAGCCTAATTGGCTCATGTTTGTTCTATGGATCTTCAAAGTTTTCGCAGTCTTGAGAGGGGTTGAAAACATTTTTTTTGGGTGTACAGTACATGAGGGTGATCCTAAAACAGGCAACTCCCCTTTAATAGCATAGGAAGGGTATTGGAAAAGGGGTATTTGGAAGGTAGAACAAGGTAGCCAAGCGTTTTTTCTTTTACGACAAGATTTGTAGACTTCATTTCCGAAGCTGCATGTCAAAAAGATAACTTTATTTTCTCAAGGATAGGGTAGAAAATAAATCAGTAAATTTTTGAATTATCTGCATTTACTGTGATATTTCTTGCTTTTTTTAGACCTGTAAAAATCCTTCATAACTTCAAGGGATAATTTATATTTATAACTACAAACATAGGAGATGGAAACTAATAATATGGGGCGCAAGTTTACTTCAGAATTATTATGGTTTTGGTCACTATGGCGGTTTAAATAATTTTTCTGGTTATTAAAAATACTGCATTTATAACTTAGCGTTTTGTTATTGAATATGGTCGGGACTTTAATTTCTGGAGCTTAATAATTTGGGTCAAATACTGTAGGTCGATATTCTGAGAAAACTGAAGTAACGTAGACGTGTAGTTTAGTGGTGAAATTAGGTAGCTGCGGCAAGTGGAAAGGGCCTGGGGTGTTGGGTTCTGGAGCTGTCTGGTTAGCAGTTTCTCGCGGATGAACGATTGCACAGATCTCTCTCCCTCTCTTCCCTTCCTCCCCCACTCTGCTCCCGGGCGCGTCATGTAGACGCCTGCCTGCTTTTACATGGAACAGCTAAGCTCGTCCAACAATTGTGCAGACTCACTCGTATCAAAGTGTCTACGGCGGCTGGCAGAGACCTTGCTGAGCCAATCCTTGGGACCAGAACAACGGAGAGAGACGCACTTTAATCCCCGTCCTTATCAGTCTGCTAGATGTGAAAACTACTGCCGAATCCATTAGTCTTGCCTGGAAACGATGACACACATATCGTTATGGCTTTTGGCGAATTTGACCAAAGAAATAGACAAACTATGCCACAAGTGTCAAGTCAGGAGAATGACTATAATAATGCGTGACAACGTCGCATGAATTTGAATTGACGGCACAAGGTTAAATCGGCTCCCATTTGAAAAGCACTAGAAAAAAATAGAGAATTATAAGAAATTCCTTTAAAAAATCTGATAAAAGTTGTGGAATTTTCTCCTATGCTTCGTTTGGTGGTAGGATTGGAATTTCAAATTATAAATTTTATAATTGTTCTGACTGTACCTCGAATAATGAAGGTGAAAATTTTCGACCAAATTAGTCAATTAAAATTATTTATTTATTAAATTATATCACGACGTTTCGTTCCATTGTTTGGAACCTCCTCGGGTGTGAAAACAATAGAAAAAGTGAATAAACAATTCTTGGGTTTCCATCCGGGTTAAATGGAGTTTAAGCCACGACGTTTCGATGGCGTACTCTGCCATCGTTCTCAAGTGAAAGTGCCGTTCTGTGGTTTGTGCGTCGACTTTATAGTCCATGCCTAGGTGGCATGGCGCGTGTCCTTTCCTGATTGGTTCTTGGTCTCAGTAGGTAACGCCCTGCCTTCTCTGCTGGCTCAGGGACTTTGGTCGAAAAAAGTATTCCAAAAAATAATCCAAAACGTTGTATAGCCGTTCAACAACAAGCCTCGGAGATAGTTCGTGCTTCAGTAAAAATTTCTTAATAAGTCTTTGTGCAATCTGAGATTATACAACTTTTTGGAAATTTTTCTATTGTTTTCACACCGGAGGAGGTTCCAAACAATAGAACGAGACGTCGTGATATAATGTAATAAATAAATAATTTTAATTCTGACTAATTTGGCCGAAATTTTTCACCATCAATTTCAAATTATTTTAAACAACATGACACTTTAGTTGTATAAATTTTTCTTTAAGTATAAAAAAATTGTTATTAATCCAAATGCAATGCAACTATCCGTTGCCAATATTCAAGTGTTTTAATTTCGTTCTGAAAGTAAGCAATGTATTTAGTGTATCGTGTATTCTGAGAAAGTTGAAATAAAAATTAATTGAAATCTCTTCAGCTGATTTTTAGTTTATCTCGTTCAAATTGGCCCATTAACAGGGACTATAGTGTATTATTTTATATATGCATTTGCAAATTGTCAGGGATTTTATTATATTTGCATAAAATACTGACTAAAATAATGTATCTGAATTCTAAAAAGATTTGTTTTTCTCTAAATAATCAGCTTTACACGTTAGAAATTTTATTTTGATTGGCTTTTATACAACAAATAAGTGGTTAGTCTCATGTGTTCATTTTATTTTATGTATTTTTCGTAATGTAAAAACTAATTACGTAATTCTGTTTGTTACTCTTGTGCAAAGAATAGAACGATTCATAGAGCCTTCCCGCACCCCCTCCCCCTTTAAAATTCTCTTCCTATGTTATTAAACGGTAGGTACCATTATTGGTTCATGCTCTTGTAGCCTGTCACCCTAAAAAGACCTTGTCAACTTATGACCAGTATTAGACCTTACCGAATTCTTAAATCTAGCTTTCTAATTATGTATTCTACCGGGATAGAAATTATGAAGTCTAGGTTAGGTCTTCAGGTTCCCTCCTTAATTCCAAGTCTAATACAGGATACAATTATCACTCGCTTCTTATCGAATATTAATATTGGACGTGTCCTTCAGCGACTCGCTTTTGTAGCAAGTGTCTGATTGCAGGTGTACTACTACGTGGTTGATTCTCCGAGGAACGAGGGCAAGGACTTCTTCGAGATCAACCTGCAGTCTGGGGAGGTGTTCACCAAGGTGGTGTTCGATCGTGAGAAGCAGGGAGCGTACGCCCTCGAGGTTGAAGCGCGCGATGGTGGACCATCAGCTCGGCCCAACAGCAACGGACAACCCAACTCTGGTGAGTCACAACTCTCAATATTATACGGTGAAATGAAAGCGATAATGGTTGACTTTCGGATGTCAAATCAATTAATTACAGGTAAATGTTATCCTATATATTCTAGTCCACGGAGGATATTCAAAATATTGAATATTACAGTAAAATTAATGGCGAGTCATATGCTGCCAATTCTTGTAACTTTCGTGCTACAAATTCCCTTGCTCTATTTAGAATTTTATATAGTATTGTCTCATCATCCAAGCAACACATGGTCGTTTAAATCCTGAATGATAATTGAGTTTTTTTTTAAATATTTTGGTACTCCACGTCCTTTGTTCCGCCAATATATCTTGTATCATCTAAAAGGGGATCTGGTATAACTACTTTATTTATAATAATAAAACCTTTAGGAGATGTGACAATCTGAAATTAGGAAGAACAATCGGTCATGAAAACGTATTTATTTCCACCAATAAATCACGCGTTTAACAAAGGTCATACTAGTGAAATATTACGGTGACAACGCGTCGTATTTCTTGAGGTGAGTGAAGGTGTGCTGCGTCTGATTGCGTTATGCCGAACGTTTGTGGGTGGAGGTCGCTCGCTGACGCCATTGTCCCTCTCCCTCGAGGGATAAATTACGTCTGGCCACCTCCCCGGCGGCCATTAAAACGTCCACACCGATAGCGCCGCTAATCGAGACCGATAACATTAATCACTGCGTGATTAAATTTTACACCGCGCACTCCCGCAGGCCGCTCACGTTTCCGTGTTCAAGGAATCAGTTTCATAACATTTTTCAGGCTACGCCCTCCACATAATTCTCACTTGTCTTCCGTGACCCTTACCGCCAGCGTCGTTCCTCAGCCTTCTCGTTCAACTTCTCTTAAGGTTTCTCATTAATAGAAAACAAGTGACCACCATCACCTTATACATAAATGAAATTTATATTATTGAATCATGTTAATTGATGAACAACATAGTTACTTTATTTGTATCTTGGCTTTAAGAAGAATTTTTTTCCCTCTAAGAAACACCGATTGGTGTTCTACACATTAAAACTGGTCTGTTCTTAATACTTGGTTATTATGTACTAAATTTTGTCCAACGGTACTATTTAGGTTGCAATAATGTTCTGACTTCACTTTTCCCTCAACTCAAAAGGTTTGGTCCTCCTCGGTCTTCCGTAACTATGGTGATTCTCCAAATCCGAAAAACTTCCTAGTTTGCATGCTGCTGTAGTCTGGCCTCGGGTTTTTCCTGCAAACCTCTTCTTCCTTGACGGTTTAAGAAATATCGAAAACTAAATCAGAGGTAAAGAATTGCCGAAATATGAGATTTCGAACGTTATATTTTACTCTTCATCGACGCTAGGTTATTTATACGCTACATTATTGTAGATTTAACTGTTTCTGTTTTTTTATCAGAGTTCATTAAATTATTAAGAAGAAAAATTAATTGAAAAACAGTGCGATTTAGCATACTTGCTTAACACCTACATTCAGCCATAACGAATCATAGTCGAGTTAAAAAGAAAATGGCCGGGGCGCTCATTTCTTGTGACGAAGAGTATCCATTTCAAATAGTTCCTTTTCAAATATAGTTTTGGAACTCACAGCAGTACTTCATATACGCAAGTGGGAAAGACGTCATTATACATAAAAGTTGAAGAGTTCTTTAATTTGGAACTGCAATCAAGGACTGGCGAATGACTGAATATAAAGGCTGGAGTACTCTTACAGCAAAAGTTTATTTTAGAGAACACTTGAATGCGTGGCATGCTTTTTTTTCTAGTTAAACGTGTTTTGCGGAAACAGGTAATACGCTTCATTATGAAACTGATATGGTAAATATTTACAAGTATCTGCTCAGACGACTTGGTGAATGCGGAAAGATTTGTGGGGCGGTTACGTGCTTATTTCCTTTACCGATTTTTAATAAAGGTATGTGATTATAGTCTGCGATAGTTACATAACGAATAAGATTGTCGTGATTAAATGTAAGCAATCTAGGACATGTAAATATAAAATCACCGAGTGATAGACAATAATATAATGGTTGAGTATAGGACTGATAAGAACTTACACTCGATGATTTGGATGGGAAACCTAAGAGTTTCACAGAATATGAGGTCATTTGGAACAGTCATAAAAGTTTTAAGTTTCATTAAGTACTCTCATCAACAAAATCTAGATTTATTTCGACATTTCTGGGTACATTTATCCACTCATTTCTGGATTTACTGTCTGCATACTTTTCTGTCAAATAGTTTATTCAGTTAGAATTAACGTATTCTCATTTCTCGTGGATGATGGTGCTGTGGGTTTTATTGCATAACTTTCGTTGTCCACCGTTTCTCACAATTTGAGCTCAGCACTGAATCTGAGGAATTCTGAAGACTACCCATCACTATCATTACGGACTCTTTAGCCGAACTGTTTACACCATTTGTGTAGCCATTTTATTTGAAGTGTGTTTTGCTAATTGTGAGTAGTGAGCTGACTTTGAGTGGGTGAATTTCGCTCTCACGGGAGTTTGAGATTTGTGAAGCAGGACTTGAGACACGGGGCAGCCCTTGTGATTTGTGTACTGGGTCCTGTTTCAATGATAACCAAATACGGAAGAGAGATACATGCGCGTTTCGGGGATGACGGCCTAAGCCTGGTGTCGTGAGTTATGACTCCTAGGCTCTGTTTTCTCCAGTCGTTTGTAACAGAATTACGAGCTCCCCCGCTTCCGGACATCAGGATTCTCTGCGCGAAGCAGTCTGTGCCTTATTTATTTCGAAGCGATCGATCAGTCCCGCTGTGCTTCGTAACACACTAATGCTCGCTCGTCCTCTCTCTCCCTCTCTCTCTTTTCCTCGTCCTCGATGCGTGTTTGTTGATTTGATAACGCGTGTTCAGAGTGCAGACTGGGACTTTCATCCTTTCCTGGTCTCTTCACATCGTCGAAACCCCGGAATCTTGGAACTCCCTATTGCTCGGTTGTGTTGACGCACTTTTCCCATTGATAATTTTTCTCGATTTTTCTTTTACTGCCAAAATCTTTTTTGTACGTAAAAATACGACACGGGATAAATATTTGTTCCTTGTTAAGTATGAACTAATATTTGCGTTCAGAAACATAAAATCATTCTTATGCTTTACTTTTCTTTGTTTTGTTGGACGTAATTCCTTCAAAAATAAATTGTGTGACATTGAGGTTAATTGTCAGCAAAAATGTAATTAATTATCAGTTAATAAAATTACGACGTTTCGTCCATCTTTGTGGACTTCATACGGTAAATTTTTAAATGCAAAACATTAGACAATGTGGACAATTTTGTATCGCGGACTGCGGCCGAAATGGTGACAAAGTTGCTTATTTCATATTTGTAATTTATTCATTTTGGCAACAGTGCGCGTGCTCTTGTGTAGGAGGTCGGGGACCGTTTTTCTCTTAAACCTGATATTTTACAGGTGAAGGTCTACTTTTAAACTTTGTGCAGTAATGTAATCAGAAACTCTTCTAATATTACCAAAAACCAAATGTTGTCCTAAAAATTGTCAATCTATTGCAATAAAGAACGTCGACTCAGTTAAAAATAAGCATTAATAACTCAGAATTCTTTATATATTTTATAATTTTATTTATATAGTTCTTAACATTATCCACCAGTTTGGGACTTTTTAAGGTTTAGTGGTATGGAATCAAATTTCTTCTATTCTTAACTGAGACAAAAAACATTTTCAACAACTATAAATTGACAATATTACATGACAATTTACGTTTATAAGCTTATAATTTGTTGCAATATTTTGTTGGTTAATATGAAATGTTGCGTGTGGCATAATAGTACCTTTAATTACCTGTGTTATCCTAAAAACTAGCACACAATATTTTTTATTAATTTATTTCACATATAAACCAGTTTACTATTTTACATAATTTATCCATATCTAGCACCAATAGAATCTAAAACTTCATTAAATGTTTCCAGTTGCACCCACATCTCATATTTTATTGCTTGCCCTGTTGTAAAACATTAAGGATACCATATATTTAATGTTATATTTTTATATATCAACTCTTTGTCCTAAACCATAATATTATCAGGATCTTATAGTGCTTCATATGTATAGATGAGGTAGTGTTTGTCTTAGCTTTTTACTTTAAATTGTCCTTGTTAGAATACATTCTTATTTCCAAATTCATTATCGTGCACCTCATATAATTTTTTTTCTTCAAATGAATAATATTTGAAGACTACTTCATATTATCAATATTCAGTATTGGTTAATTTGAATAAATTCAAATAACTCCCAAGGTAATAGTTTCCGATTTATATAAATTGTCTTTTCTATGGTGAGATAACTGCGCTCTTGTCATGTGTAAAAATTATTGCAAAGTAGTATGTGAAAGTGTGAAATATGAAAGGACGGCGTTGCCGTAGGCGTCCCGCTGTACAATGGAGGCGTCATCGGCAGTTGGGGTTTGCGTTGTTAATAAGACTCGCAGCAGCCGTCAAGTCCAGGGAGGCGTCTGCACTAATTAAGTTCTCACCTGTCAGCTGCCATGTCCAGTGCAAGCCTTCCATTAAAATAATAACAATAAATTCATAGACCGCCAAGAATCTTCTTCTGCACCTGCCGCTGAGACAACTTCTTCTTCATATATATACGTTTTCTATGTCAAGCGTTTGCAAAATCATCTTATCGTAAACTTTTCCTCAGAAATGGCATCGTTCATGACAAACAATGTTTGAGTAAGACTGGATCCATAGCATTTCCCAATTTCTTTTAAAACTCTTAGTGAAAGAAATAAAATAAATTAGGTCCTCTGTTGGTATTGCTTCCGTAGAGAATATTTACAAAGTGAAATATATAAATATAATATATATAATAATTTTAAACTTCTGGTGACGTAATAGTAATGTAGCACAATAAAACGACTTCTCTGATTTCTTTGCACGCTTTTTCATAAAAATATTTATAATATTTATGTGAATTTGTTTAACACAATTAATTTATGGCAATGATTTCGTGTAGCTTATTTTCTGCGTCGTTAATATTAGCGATGAGCTAAGTTTATAAATTGACAAGCTATACCCGATAGACGCCATTTCACTATCGACGCCATTATTTTTGCAGCAAAATTTATCGTTTTATGACTATTTATGTTCAACATATATTTAAAATGGTGGAACCTCGGTTTTCGTCCGAATGCGATCGGAAAATTACTTAACCGATGCAACTTATTTGGCATTCCTTATTATTGACAAATTTAAATTTGGCCTATTTTTCATAAAGGTTTCTCGGATTTATTATAGGCTTAGTAACCAATTTTCATCCTTTCCGTGAAGTAAATCCGGATTATATCAAAGGCCGTTTTTAGTAAATGGTCTACAGAGAAGTTCAGAAAGACTTGGGGGGGCTTTCGATTATATTTTTATTTTATTTCGTGAATCTTGAATAGATATTGTATTCTCTTACAAAATTGAATATTTCAATCTGCTGGTTTAAATAATTGTTCCTTCCAGTTACTCGAGCAGTTTCAATGAACTGAATGACGTCGTATTTCATGACGTTACATCATTTGTTAATATGTAGGCGCTATAACAAAGCAAAGAAATTAATATCCTACTTGATTTGGGGTTCTTTGTCCTAAAATATATTTATTCGCTATGAAGTACCATTAGTTTTAGGTGCAGTTACCGTGTTTAACTCAAAATACGACTAGTTGCACGTACGCAATCGTAAAAAGTCTATTTAAAAACAAATTGTTGATTATTGCTGCAGAAGAAAATAGTCCTTCACATTGCAACATGTCAAAAAGATTATAATTTTCGTATAGTTTCGCAAACCGAATATTTAGTTTCCTCGCAGGCCCCCATTTAATATATGTTGAACATAAATAGTCAGAAAACGATAGATTTAACTGAAAAATAATGCAATCGATAGCGAAATGGCTTCTATCGGCTCATCTTGCCAATTCATAAAGACAACAGTTAAACTATCATTCAAAACGATGTTTGTATGACCCTACATTCAAGTTTTACTGCGGTATTAATTTTTTACAATCGAAATATGTTAATTATTGTCTTTGAAAGTGTGTCGTAATATTTTGGTGCAGTGGTCAAGTTCGTTGCCTCGTATCTCGGAGGCCGCGAGTTCGAATCCTGGCAATGGTGTTGGTTTCCATACAGTGGAACCCTTACAGCTAACATGAAATGAGTTCCCCGATTAGTAAGAAGAAAGTCGCTAATGACCTAAGCAGTCGATGCCATTCCAAATAAAATTTAGGGGGGAAAAATTCAAGGACAATATTGAATATGAACATACTACATACTATTTGACTGTGTAAGAACTAAAGAGGCCGGAATTTAATGCAAGGGGAATATTTTATTGTCTTAATATCAATGAATCTCGCAAATTACATGAATTATAGGAATGCATTATGCTGATAGTGATAACATCTGCTTACTTATTTACCTCGGCATGTAGTAGAGTCTTATTTGTAGGAATAAATGCAGAGACTTTTAATTTATTTTTTTCATCGTGTCTTATTGTTCGAATCGCTGTTGTCGAATCTTTCAATGTAGCCAAGACATTTTTCGCGATATCTCTAATTGGCGAATTTTCCCGTAGGGAGTCGATGCTACTGTACTTATTTGGACGGACGTGACGTTTCTCGGAAGCCAGTAACGACTCCTTGCAGTCGGAATCTCTGGCACCCCGGGGCTATACATGAAATATACACCCAATTTTCGCGCGCTGCTCATCCATAAAATGCAAGTGTGTCCCATCTCGAGAGATAAAAAGACGCGACGCCGGGACATGGAGACTCGCGTCGCCATTATGAAACATTAACAGGCGTCCGTGTCTCATGTGACTAATGACTGCGCCGACATCGTCTTGTCTCGGAAACGTTCCTTCTAAACACCGCTCCCCTATGTTTTCCTGCTCGCAGACCTCGTGACTAACCGTGTGACTGAATAAATCTCACTCAAACGGTGAAATGTTAAAAATTACAGCGTACTTCAACCGTTCTTCAGGCACCTATTCGGAAAACTTCATTCATTAGAACATTATCACACGGCTTGAATAGAAAACTTTACAAGGAAAATACAAAAAATGTCCGAAAGTCATAAATAGAATAATTTAATATCATGACCTCCACAGTTCATTAATTAAAATATTATAAAATTTGATGTTGCTGCTGCAATCCCCGGGGCCGAAAACTTTACAGTTATACTTTTCATTTACAACTTTTGAGCACCTATATCGTCATATATTTTTCAAAATTTTTTAATCTCACTTTTTTTGTAAATTTTATTTAACTTTTTGTCCAGGATTGTACAGTCTTGTTCATAAAGAGTATAGTAAACAAAAGCAAACACACAAAGACACTTGACTTTTTATTTCCTTGTTGAATATGAAAATCCGTCATAAATTATGAATAAATCCACATTAATACAATTTACTCTTGATTTGTTTCGAAGTTATTCCTAAATTCTTCGTTTGCAATTTTAATCCTTCTAAATAACGACTTTGAATTCTAGATTTTTATTGAAAGAAATTGCAATATAAAGAAAAAAATTGGTAAACGTTACGATCATTTTGTTGTTAAAAAAATTCCACCTCATTCGGTCCTCAAATCGACCATAGTCATTTGTAATTGTAATATAAAAATTAGTTTATATGTACGTACATAATGATTTTGTAATGTATAAAAATACATTTATCACATATAATATGTAATTATTACAACAAATATACGACTAAAATATTTCTCTGTGACTATTTCTATTATTTTGTTGACTGGATCAGGTGGCTTTCTTAAAGGTAAAAATACTTTAGGCGGAAGACAAGAATGGAAAAATGTCGATTGGTCCAGGCACTCTGACCCCGGACCTCCCGTTTTCCGGGCGGGTACCCTACCAGCGAACTGATCCGATTCATCATCCCTCCACTAATCACATTCTTCACACCCTGCTTGAGTTTCGGTTGAAACATTTCTACTTCCTTACTTAATATTGTAATTCGTTAAATAGTTACAGTACAAAACTTTGTTTATGATTAAATATTCAGACAATGCGGTACAAACGTTGCAGTAATCTGCAGATCTCAAGTTTCAAAACTGAAATTTAAATACTGTTACAAAATCTTTAGAAATGTAATAATAGATTAAATTTATGAAACGTTTTACAGTATTTTCACATGCACTAATTTTTTTATCATTTTCCTTGTGCATATATATTTTACTAAGACCAGCCCACAAAACCACTAAAGTAAAATGAATATTCTGAATTTTTTTTTGGAATATATTATTTTTAATATTCAATACATTACTTTTGTCCACTTTTTACCAGGCTAATGGCTGCCGTGTATTTTTATTTCCCCTTTTTTTTCTATCGCTATCACAATGACATACAGTATTATATATAATCCATTCGGATATTTTTATGGTTAGATTTGGCTCGTTAGTTATTTGAGAGCGCTGTCATCAATCGGGATATCTGCTTGATCAAATAAAAACAATTCTAAGCCCTTACTGTAGAAAACGTTTAAAAGTGCAACTGACGTTCGTTTTAGATTTGCCTTAACCTCAAAGTCGTTTGAAATAACTTAAAATGATATATAGTTAGAGCAACGTATTTTCTGAGTCTTATGAAGGGTGGAATTTAGCTACATTCTTCAACCGATACATCTTAACCTCGTATATTTTAATTCTGAATTTGTTTTAACCTGAAAAAATGGCAACGATCGACGGACGCACGATTGCAGTGCGCCGTAAATTTATTTTGCCAGTGGAGTTTTTAAACTGGTCCCGTGTTTCGGGAGAGATATGATAGCGCATTTCTCGTTCCGTACCAGAGTACGGCGATAAAATACGAGGATCGATCGGTGACCTCTATGGTAGCGTCGCTTATGGCACGAGACTTGTGTGTTTTGGAACTCGGCAGGGTCACTTTGGCGACCTTTGGACGGGCAAGGTTCAAAGTAAGTTTTCCTTCTTTTCCTTACTTCTTGAAAATAAGATCCGGGAAATATATGTTTTCCATCTGTTGAACGAATCGTTTAAATTGCATGACCCGTGTAACGGAAAAAGTTTAGATTAGTAATCCTTAAAAGCAATCCATACCGTCATGCTTCTACTTAGACTAAGCATTAACATGTGAAATTTAATACCTCAAGTTTTTAAGTAGCACCATTTCCTTCTTTTCAAACCAAACATTCAGTTATATAGTTTTTGTAGATTTAATGTGACCTTTATTTTTCACATCACATTGTGTTAGACCGCCAAAGATGAATAAATTTTTCTACGACGTTTAATGTAATTCTTTACTATAGCCAAAAACAGTCGTAGCGTTATCCCTTCTTGTTTCCACGAAATTTCGAACATTACGACTGTTCTTCACCACCGAAATCAATGGCACCATAAGATTATATGACAAACGGAAAAGTTCTAGGGTCTCTGTGGTTATCATTTTTTATGGGTTTTATCGCTCCACGTAGTCAGCTTTAACGTTTTGTTTTATTTATACTCAAAAAATTTGGTTAACTTGAGCCGCAAAATGGACCGGAACTTACCTTGAAATGGAGTGAGTAAACTGATCGGAAATTGCAGCCGTGGAGCTCTTCGTAAAACTGCTATATTGAGTGCTTTTTATCATCATGGAATGTGCTTGAAAAAGTGGAGGGGGGTGATTATACTTTATCATGCAGAAATTTGCACGCCTTTGTTACTATTTTACGGGAATTGGAATTCCTCGTCTTATTAAATAGATATTTTAATTGTTAATCGTTTTAGCCAATGTTTCAATCATTGCTAAATACCATTTAACGACTATTTTAGTATATTTTATTCTAAAATTTTATTTTATTAATCAATAATCGTCAACGTTTTTCCTACATTTGGTAGGCTCATGCAGTTTGCTATGAATATCACTATAAAGTGCTCGTTAAATGCCCAACCTACCTGATGCAGGTTTTCTAGGATTTGTCCTTCATCTCTTTCAGGTGAATCACCCGGTAGGATCCTTAAACTATAGCCCGGGGACCCTACTCATTCTTCTCCCTACCGCATATCGCCTTTTCAATTCCCTTCCTATTCTGTTAAAGGAGAGTTGCCATTTTCTAGATCACCCTCACGTAACCTGATGCAAATATAAAATTATGTATTTTTATGGATATTTGAAGGTGTTCAATTTTTATAATAGTTCTTTTTTATACGTGCTTACGTCACGACGCTTCTATGGCGGGCTCTGTTTGAAGAAGACGAAAGATTCCGCCGTCATAAATTTTCCTTTGATTCATAAAACAGAAAATTGAAAGTCTATTATAAGTTAGTGGGAATGCTCGATTGAAGCCGAGTAAAGCATATAGTTCATTTTTTATAAGAAAGACAAGAATGGAAAAATGTCAACCGGACCAGGGAATAGAACCCAGGGCCTTGCGATATCCAGCCGCATGCTCTACCAACTGAGATAATCCGAGTCGACGTCCGAGGACCGACTTAACACTTCTCCATTCCGTAAAACTAAGCTAGGTTAACCTACCAATTCAAAGTTGAAAGTTGTAGAATGGATTTCATCTTTCAACGAGATGGCGTCCCTCAAAATTTCCACAATTTTGAACGAGATTACGTGTATTAAACGTTGCCATGACTGGATACGCTATGTTGTGGCCGCTAACCTGGCGCTACTCCAGTAGCTACCACGGTGTCCGGTCTCGATGCCTTGTGTTTTTTCCTGGTAAGGGTTAAATCAAGGATAGCATTTGTGTTCCATCTTAACCGTAAGAATAGCCACCGACTGTAATATCAAGACATTGTAAAAACAGCAAGAAAGTCTTTGATAGTTTGGCTTTAATTTACTGTATCATTTGTTGCGTTATATTCACCTTTAACGATTTTTTAAAATTATTCGTTGCCTTTTATAATTATCCTTTATTTATTTCATACTTACTCTATATAGTTTGCCTGTTTTCAAGTCAAGGCTTCGGAAAATCTTGAGGCGCATTTCATTAACTTACTGCGGACCATTGCATTGCCTTTGGATTAATAATACTTTCTTTCATAATGTCACAGATTCTTGATACCTTTTCCAGCATTCGAATGCTTTGAATTCTGTGATCTTGTTACATCTGTAATTTCTATTTGGTACATTGAAGAAACGTTTTCCCAGATCTGAGCCTTGAGAAAAGAAACAGCCAAAAACGTTCCCCAATCCTCATTTCATTCACCTCACTCCATAATAAGATTAGTTTCACGGTGCACAAAGGTGGAATTACCTCCTGTTAAAGAAAACTCGGTACAGATGTCGCTAAGTAGTAATGTAAAATGCTCCTTTCTTTAAATAATCCCTCGTGAATCTTTAAAGTGGAATAGACGAGAAAGACCCTCCCTCTACTTGTATATCCGGTTATTTTATAAAAGCGAAGGAGATTAAATTTCACTTAAATGTCTTGCTACAACACTTGGAACCAGTAAGCGTTTTAAAATGTTTTAAAAAATTTCTTATTGAAATAAAAAAATTTCCGCTTAACACTTGTAGACTGCTTTATGCACTGGAAATTTTATTCAGTTTGTAACTTTGCGATTATGCGATATTACTTCAGTTGCCTTTTGCAGAAGACAAGGTACCGTGAGTGAATAAGTGTTTTCTATTAGTCCATAGTATGTAGGACTCAAAAATTACGAGAGATCAATTTCAGAATTTTTGTATGCGTTCTTGGCTATTCCAGTATTTCTCCCATGGAAACACGCAGGTATGTGGTTGTAATGGTGCGCTTTGTCTGAGCTCGGTGAAACGTCGCCGTCGTCTTCGGGTTTTTAGGGAGGTGGCGAGTGGGCGGGAGCTCTAGAATTTCCAAACTAATAACTGCCTGCTGCCAAGTTAGCGCGGTCCATGAGAAGCCCCAGAGGGATCTCTCTGGAATTTAATTACGACTGCCTCCTCAATCGCAACACTGGCTGACGTGCCTGAACACGTCACTCCTCTTTTGCTACCCTTACCAGAACAGCCTAGTGTCAATATTCATTATATCTTGTGTCGAAATTATGTGGCGTAAAAGTATGTTCTCGTAGCAAAGCTCCACAGAAATTTGATTCAGAACGAAAAACAAAGTTTCTCCCGAACCTTCAATTAAGCGAAAAATATATTTGAAAACTGATACTGCTTCAAGTTTGCGGTGGGATCTGCCATATGCTCCGCAACAATGGGAATTTTACGTTCTATACTTTGTACTCATGTTTCACTCAATTCTCTTTTCCAATGCTTCCAGTGTTACAACCTCTTTTTTTGCAAGTAGTTTTCAATTCTACCCTTAATTATAGACTGCCTTTTTCCATTCTTATCCTCGATTGCACCCTTCATTAGCATCAAGGCTTCACGTATTCCATCCTGGATTCATCCAGCACTCCTTACCTCGTCGATACGTTTTAAAACGCTTTCATTCCTTATTTCTATACCAAGTATTTCACTTAATCAACGAATATTATTTTCCCAATCGTTCCGAAGTACAGTTTTATGCGGTCCGTTGTTGTGTAATATTGGGACCTATTCAATTATCAAAATAGGAAACTTTTACTCCTTATGTTATTTTGTTCCTCAAAGATTTACACTTTGCTTTGCTTTTAAGGTTTACTTTTTCTCGGAATAAAATTTTTCATTTTATTTTATATCGATTCAGAATATTTGATTGAATTCTCTCTTCTCCGATTTGCTTACCTATTGATTATTGTCTCTATTCTTTCCGGAATAGCGACTACTCCTAAGTTTTTTTAAATAAAATTAAATCCACTATTTTGGTCTCTTAAACACTTATCAGAAATAAAATATCGAGAAAGAAGGCTTATCTATAACATCTACAGAAGGCTCTCAGCAGTAATTAGAAGCCAAGAAAAGAGGTAAGTCAAGGATGCAGTCTGTTGCCCATGCTCCTTAATTTATATATAGAACAGGTGATGAAGAAAGTTATTACGGAATATGGAAAATTAATCATATTGCAAGGAGAAGAACTAAAACCCCTGCGGTTTGTCGATGATATTGTACCATTAGGGGAGGAAGAGTACATGAGGATTAATAGAGGGGAAACCAAGGTAGTGGGGTATAGTAAGGAATAACAAAGGCTGCTAGATTGAAGGAGGTTAATGAATTCTGATGCTTGGGCAGCATATAACTAGATATGGTAAAAGTATAGAAGACATAAAGAGTAGGTTAGCACAGGCAAGGAAGGCTTTCGGGAGAAAGAAATTTTCTTACGGGTAATGTAAGTGTGAATATTAGGAAATCATTGTCAAAAGTATTCGTATGGAGTGTGGCGTTATATGGGTGAGAAACGTGGACGTTTCAGAAAGGAAAAGAATAGAAGCCTTTGAAATGAGAATGCTGAAGATGAGATAGAATGCTGCAGAGTATTCTTTAAGAATTTGAAATTTAATAGGGCTGATTCATTGACGTTTAGGCTGTATACACTATGCTGTTTTATCAGTTGCCATTGTAATAAGAAAACTGAAAAATTCATTTCTGTAATTTTTGTTTCTAAAATCTGGAGCTTTAAGCAATTTTGACAAAGTCAACTGTCACAATAGTCAATAGTCACAAAAAATTTTACATAGCTAATATTGAATTCAACAAGAATTGTTTTATAAAATATTTGACAACAAATTATAAAAATCAATTGTGTTATTCTCTATTTATGGTATATGAGTAAATAAACGTGACTTGTTGAAGGTTATCTTAATGAATTAATTACACATGCTATTTTATTAAATGAGAATTTTGTCAAATATTCGTGTTGAATTGAAAAAATGTTTTTTATACGCCTTTTCGTTACATATGAACATGGTAAAAATACCGAAAGCTCCTGGATTAAAAATTAAATATTAGAGAAAATTATTAAATATTTTTTACAATCTAGTCTGAGAAAAAATTTAGATTATGTTTTGGGACTGGATAAACTGATATTTTCATTTAACTACGCTTATTTTTTTCTAATATACTATGTGTTTTTTTCATTTTAACAGTTGATATAAAATTCAAATTAATCGTTATATTTACATTTGGAGAAAGTAAAACTGCGGAAGCACAATGCTTTTCTATCGTATCTTCCACCGTGTGTTTGTTCAGTTTTCCTCCGTCCTGTTAAAAAAAAGCTATTTTTGTCATTAGCGTCGACTAATTCGTGCATATTTGTTGTCTTGGAAACAAACATAACAGGTTTAATGCTTCTGAAGGAATTGAAGAGATACGGTTTCCCCGAAGTAAAAAAGAGATCTTTTGTGGTCGCATCCAGGTTGTGTGCGTGAGTTTGACATGTGCAACGGTGACTTCGACGCTACGCCTCAACTGATCACAGCTCCACAAAGAAATCCAATACGATGCGAAGGCCTGGACGATTCTCTGCGGTTTAAGGCGAAGTCTTCACCCAAGCAGGAAACGAAACGTGTTTTCAAGCTGCCTCCGGTCTTCACGAGCTGTGTCCTGCTGTGTGAAGGAATTTTGTTGAATGCTGCCCTAATTAATGACTGCCTTCGCCCGGGGTGTGTCCCTCTCTTTCAGTCAACAGCAGACTTCAAAGCTGTAGACGAGCGTATCTTTTAATTAAGTTACTTTTCAGTGTTCCAATAGCTTTGAAGCGAGACTCTTTTCTCTTCACTGGTGCTCACCTCTTCTGTAACGCTTACACAATCAGCTTTATTATTTGCAACTGTTTTACATCATCTCTAATTTGCCACCTCTCTCACACTACAAAACTTCGGACTCATCTGCTGGCAGCAGACTTAGTTCAATTCTGGCCAAGTCTTCCCACTAACGTTTCACCGTCTCATTTACCAAATGGCCGAAATACGTTCTCCTCCTGTGCACTAAATTAGTACTTTGTCAGTCTGCCACTTAGTGATTTGCATTCCATGGCTTTTTTCGCTTTTTAGAATACTCTGTTATTTACTTACTATGAGTGCCCGGCGATGCCCGGAATTCTATTAGCCCGCTACAGTATTTAATTCGACAGGAATCTCTTCGTCGACACGTGATTTAGTCACAGCGAGAGCGTCACATTGTGAAAATTTACGTTTTCACGCCCCCCTATATTATGAGACCTGAAAAGGCAAATAAATACAGAAATATACACAAACATTCAATTATATTAATAAGGAAATAAGACTTGAAACATTTATTCGGTTTGCTTAGCGTGAAATAATGTATGTAGATATGTATATATCTATTTTTTAGAAACACATGCTACTTCAGGGATAGTCGATTTGGTGGTTCTTCTCTATGATAGCATAGGAAGGTATAGAAAGTGGAGGTAGAGCAAGGTAGCTAAGGGTTAAGTAGGGCCCCCAGACTGTAGTTTAAGGGTCCTACCCGGTGTTTCACCTAAAAGTGCAGCACGGAAAACCCTAGAGGTACTTGCTTTAGGTAGGTTGTGCATTTGAAACTTCCCCTCACGTCTTTCCGATGACGGGAAGATATAATTTTGGGCGCAGCTCGCTGACTGGTCCGGCGGGGAGGAAGCACAATAGGAGGAAGTCAGACACTACGGACATTCCTTTTTTTGGGTAACAGGCTACATGAGGGTGATCCTGAAGCAGGCAACTCCCCTGTAATAGCATAGGAAGGGACTTGAAAAGGGGGGATGTGGAAGGTAGAGCAAGATAGCCCAGGGTTGACTAGGGCCCCCAGGCTATAGTGTAAGGATCCTATCCGTTGTTTCAAGTAAATGTGATGCAGGGAAAAACCCTAGAAAACCTGCATCAGGTAGGTCGGGCTAGTGGGTACTACTCCTGCGCCCTTCTGATGACGGGAGACTGGATTGCTGTGGGAACGCAACAAACCCGCCTCCGTGCCTTGTTCAGTATTGAGAGGCAGTTGGCCGACTGGTCCAATAGGATCAGCGAACAACTCTTACCGTATGCCGAAGGTCTTCGACCCCCGTACATACACCTCTCAAACTGCCAAGGTCGTCTCAGCCTGCAGGAGTCTTAAATTAACTACCTTGGCCATGGACCAAGGTGGAAGGGAAAGAGGAAAACCAGCAGGAAGGAGGAAGTCAACCTCCACCTGGCTCTCACTCATTTCCCAGCAGGATATCTTCCTGCTTACGTAAACTCGGACATTCCTTAACCCCCCTGGGCTTTATATTACTTGCCTCAATCATTCGCACTGTGACTTATACAACATTTTGCATATTTATTAACTAATTAAAATTTATTAACTAATAAAAAATAATTATTACTTACATAAAATGTTAGTTATCTCTTTTGACAAGCTGCGTGAGGACATAATTAATCCTGTTACAAGATCTGATTTGTCGCTTAAGATAGAAAGATTTATCTTACTAGTTATTTCACGCACTGTAAAATAATCTCTGCTATTTTTAAGAGCATTAAAAACTTCACTAAAGTCTTTTGAAAAAATTGAATTCCATAAATTTTAAAATATGGACGACTGTGTGTGTAGAACAGAACCATTTTCCTCCGTTAGTTCAATTGCAGACCAGCAACATGCCTTTCTTTTTCTTGTTTGGTGAAGTGCTCACTTTATCCGCAATCGCTGCTGTAGGCGAAATAAAGCAAATATTAGCCCAGAGGCAGAGCTTATTTTGGCTTTGAGCTGTAAAGTTTTCTCCGCGAGGCAAGGCAGGTAGACCGTGTTTGCGCGATCTGTTTGTCCTGCCCAATAGGCGGTGCAAAAATTACACTAGTGTGCATAACAAAGGCAGGATGCTGGAAACTGGCTTCGTACGAATTCCCATTTTAATTAATTTACCTCTTCCATTCATAGTTTTTAGCTTTCTGAGAGAGAGTATCAGACTACGATTTGACGTCACAGGAAAATGAACTAAAAGTGAGTAGGAAGTGAAGTTCTTTCCGTTTTTACCTTGATCTAATTTCTCTTTTAAGCACTCTTATGTTTCTCCCTGTGTTTCGCAGCATTACAGTGCTTCTTTTGAACTCAACTTATACCTTTACTGCTTTGTTTCCCCTTCCATATCATACTTTCCTTTGCATTTATAGGGAAGTTACTACAGTATAAAATACATTTAAGTAGCCTTTAAAAAGAAAACTACAAAATTCAATTTATAATCTTCGACAAATAAATTTTTGTTCCACAAAATTAAAACGATCGATAAAACAGCAAAGAATGTCAAAAAAATAAAGAAATAAAAATTTCAGATATGATTTAATAACATATAAATGAAAAAGTAAAACCATACATCCGTTTTGTATACGATTTTTGACTAATCTAGTGTTACTCTTGCATAAAGGTGGTTAACCGCTGATTATGGACAAGTAGTCTGGAAGCTACTGTATTTAAAAACGAATAAATAATTGTTTGTATATTTTTGGACTGTTTTATGCTTTAATTTTTTTCAATTGCTAATTAATGAATCTTTTGTTAGTGAGTGTATAATTATTAACATATAAATGTTTAATTTCAAAATTTAATAATTAATGTTGGCAGAATCTTTTTATGAGCAACCTTGATTATTAAACTTTTACTTATTTTAATCTGAAAAGACTTTATTACTTAATGATGAACACCATCTATCACGTCCTTTGCTATTCCGCCGATAAAGTACAAGTAATAGGTCTATTGGTGGCACAGTGAATAAAAAAAAATTGGTTTCGTAGTGAACTGTCACTTTTGGTTGTTTTCATTCATTTATAGTTTAAGTCAAAGAAATGTAACGGATACTGTATTTTATTTGGTTTCGGCTTATAAATACTGTTTCAGCAGCGATTCTATAAACATTGTCGTATTCCAGTAAAACTGAACGTGAATATATTATGGTGACGTAAGGGTGCTGTCGAATTATACGACTTTATACAGTTTATATCGGCCAGTGTTAATATAATAACTGAGGCGTGAATTATTGTGGAATTTTCCCGATCGAAGTTACATTTCTCCCCTGGGAGTTATTACAGCGTTAGACACGTTTCTTTTGGAGCCTGCAGAAGACCCGAAGGTAACTGGCTACACTGACAAGTCAACAAACTGGGAAGGCGCCGCTCTTTATGACGTCAATTTTTGTAAAACGGCCGTGACACCGAGACTTGACGCGTCTATGGGGAAACTGTGGAAGAGGACTCTGAAAACCTATCGAAAGAAAACTCGTGCGACCTTTACGACGGATTTTATTAGTGGCGGCTCACGGATCTGTGAGAGGAGGCTGTAACCCAGTTTACGCCCGTCGCATCAACACCTCGGGCCCCGAACACATGGCGAACAAGTTGATGACACCTGTCGACGGCTATTTAAGCGCAGCTGCCGAATCAGTCGACGTTGCCTCACATAGACATAGCGCATTCCAATTAAAAGAGAGGAAATATTAGAAAACATAATTTTAACATTCAACGCGTCTCATTTACATTTCGCAAAACTCGTTAAAGTCGCTCGACGACAGTCAGCTGTCGACAAAAGCCAAAACGACGACTTTTCCCGGGGGAAATGCCGACAAGTATAACTATCTGGTACACTGGGAAAGACGTCAATATTTTATCTAAATTTTAATATAGGTAAATTAATCGGTCTCAGCCAACGTAATTAATTCCTAGAGTGGTAAGGCTACATGACGGTAATCCATGTTTGGTTGGTGGTAACAGGCTACATGAGGGTGATCCTGAAACAGGCAACTCCCCTTTAATAGCATAGGAAGGGAATTGAAAAGGGGGGATGCGGAAGGTGGTGACGTCTTCCCTTTAATAACATAAAACGTGAACTGAAATGCGAGAAAAAAGTAGCCAAAGCTTAACTAGTGTCGCAGGACAATATTTAAAGAATCCTGCACGGAATTATCTTTGAATTGAAACGGAGCAAACCCCAAGTAAGTCGGGCTCTTGGTACTTGTCTCAAGTCCTTCCAATAACTGTAGTGTAGGTGTTAAGTTTGACATAACTTTAAAGCAGTATTATGTTTAAACTAAAATAAGAGTTTCGTCACCTTGGTAATTAAAAAACGGTTCAGACTTGTATTTATAGCTAACTTAAAGAAAACAGAGAGTATAATTTTTATAATTTTCGAGATATCATTTCATAGTTTGGATATTTTACGTTTTTCGTACCAGTGTTTGTTACAAGACGCTTAAACTGAATACTATATTTTCACTATACTATTTTTCAAAACTTACAAGTAAAATCTCTCACTAATTCATAAGTGATCTTCTGTTGAATGTTAAAGTTATTAAACACATAATAAGTACTAAAGATGAAAATATTATTCAAACATCATTCATATAAATTATGTTGCAATTGGATTTAGATGTTTTGAAAATTGATTTGCTATTTCTTGCTTAATGATTTCCTAGTGATTTCTTCCTAAAACCAAAGTTTTGTTCCTGAACAAGTTGTTCTTAGACTTCATTCAAGGAATAATTTAATTTTACGTAATTGAAAAAATATATACGTTACATACATGTGTTGGTAAACACTACTTTTGAGTATTTCGTTGTTTCAGATTTTTTTCTTCCAATTCTTCGTTATTAGATTTTAAATTCAACAATGTTATACTGTCGTGGTTAGTTTACACTAAGCAAGAGAAAAGGCTGAAGTCTTACGCACGAAGAAATTGTATTTGGTCTGTGTGTGTGCCCTATCCTTAGCGTGTCGGATGTGCATCAGTAAACGGTTATACAATTATTTTCCATATTTCCCCCGTTCGCGGTAATTGAATCGTCGTCGACCGTGACCGAGTCACTCGTAGTTTTTCTTCGCGTCTTGCTTGGCCCCTTGTAATTGCCGCTGCAGCGCTTCTTTATCTCAGTGCGCATTGTTATTCCTCTCGCCTAAAACAATGCTCTAATGACACAGTAGGGGGCCTTTACGCTGGCGACGACGTAACTGCCACCTGGAGGGTGCTACACCGTCTAAATCCCACCTTCGTGTCCTGACAACAGCTCTGGAAAACTTTCTGATAAAGCTTTTATCGTACCGCGACATGGAGGACTCCATGACATTAATCCTAAATGGTGTCTTGTTATTCAGTTAAGCGGTTCAGATATTTACTTAATTGATGCATAGACGGCATTTGCATCGTGAAAATTACTTTCCAGATAATTTTTGTAGAGTAAAGAAGTTATTTACCTGGAACTGCTTGATATTTTGAATATGAAATGTAACCACTAAGAAAGAATTTTTCAAATTAAAACCCTCTGATTTTATAGGGGATTATAGGGACATTTCATCAACAACAACAACAAAAAGGTTGAAAAGGCTAATTTTAATATTCCATATGATATGAAAAAATATTTACGAAGCTTCTACCATTCTTTCTTTGGAATGAATTCATTCTTTGGTTTTCTATTTCGTTATCATAAAATTGTGTAATTTTTTAAAATTTCATTGCTACCATTGTTCAAATTGTCATTATATTGGAAGAATAAAGTGTGCTTGAACTTAAAAAATAGGCAATCACAAATTCTCTGTTGGGTGATGAACTACTTGTTCATGTTTATTATCGTATTTGTGAAATAATATTATTTTCATAACAAAATGGCTATATCTTGAAGAATACAGGAGATTAATGACGAAAAAATTACTCAACTATAGGAAACAATATTTATTAACTAGAATACAACAAAACGTTTCGTTCCTAACAAGTGGAGTAAAACCAAAAAAGTTATTGTTTGAGAGATAGTGTGAACAATCTTCACATTTTCTTGTTAATCTCGAAAGCAACAGGCCTTAACATAGGTGCAGTGAACACGCAAATCTATTCAGGATATTTAGTTTATTATTAATTTATGTAGTTTTTCTTATGATCGTTCACACCTGAAGTTCCAAAGTTAGGAACGAAACGTTGTGTTGTATTCTAGTTAATAAATATTGTTCCCTACAATTCCAACTAATTTGGCCGTGATTAATCTCTTGTACTGTTATTTTAGTGTCTTAAATATTCACAGGGCTTGCAGTAATTAGTCAAAATATCGACTAATTTCTAAATTTTTATTTAAAATTTTATTGTATTGTCTGTTATACGGCTCGTTAATTCTAATTATAAATATTATTATTTGTTTTTTATTACATACTGTATATTTATGTTTAAGGCTTGAATTAATATCAAAGGGTAGGTATTTTTTTTCAATTTAATCCACGTATTAAATTATAATCTGTGGAAGAAGTTAACACAGGCAGATTAGAAAAAAAATGTCTGATTCGTGATGCTGTTTTGTGTACGCACGCATTAATTTCTAATTTCTGTAACGACTATTTATTTTATCGAAAGCGTCGGTTCATATCTAGAAGAGTCATATGTGGTTGGATAGTTTTCACGTTGTAATAATTTTCATTTCTAGGAACTATATTATTAATTTACTGAATGTATTCCTATGCCAGACTCGAAGCGATTATAACTGATAACGTCATAATACTTCACGTATCCCAAGTAAAATTTCTAAACTTTCTTTCCGGGTTAATTCGTGGATTCACTTGCAACCAGATAAACTACTGTGTTACCAAATGAATAAAGTTTACATGGATTTTTACAAATATGTTAAATAAGTTTGAATGAAACAACACAACAGACACGTTATACAAATCAAACGTTTTTACCTTTGGTTAAGTGATTGTTACTTAATATCCACTGTTATAGGCTTCCCAACCAAAACAATATTCTCTATCGTTTAAGACTCATCTCTCTCCATGTATTTTAGTTTCGAATCGGGTAATCTTTGTTACAATGTTCGCCATCTCATCTCCAGAGGCGACACACATCTCCGCCAAAGGTGATATCTTCTCTTTCTCCGTCTTAGGCAAATATATGTTTCCTTTGTAGTCATACCACAACGTACTTTCACAAATATCTGGTTAGTAAACAAGAACTCACTTGTTTTTCTATCAATCAGATCAAGCGAATAGTTACAGGTATTGAACAGGACATCATAAAAATATAAATAAATATATTTCGCCTAGGTTTTTGTATACTTATTTATGATCTCCAGCTACGCAAATCACGTGTGTGCCCCTCTTTCTTCATATTTGCAGTCATACCAAAATATAAGTTGGATACAATACTGGATATGCCACGGAACTAAGGCCGTATATTACAGGTTAGAGGCCTATTATAATAAACCTTTGTGTGATTAAAAGAGAAATATAAGTATATTATAATAGTTTACAATAATCCTCTCCGTATAGATTATTTACATGTTTTTGCCTCAGCTACAATGCACTCTCCATTTTATTCATAAATGATATAAGATGCTATAAACGAGTAGATTTTTCTTCACGAAGACAATAAAGAAGGAATATAATTTCTAAGTTCTTTCATTTTTCAGTTTAGGTAATCTGATATTATGAACCTGCTACATTTTAGGTTAATCGTAATGCGAAATAAGATTTTATTTAAAAAAAAGATAAGAATCGTGTTGCTCATCACGGACTGTACAATGAATAGTCAAATATTTTGTACTTTTTTCGTTACTGACAGTCTCATGACCCAAGTTCCTGCAATTTATTAGGCATGTATGGGTATCAGTATAGTTTTGTAATGTCGATTTGGCCAAAGACATAGAGAACGATGGAGCGAGGGGCAAGTTGCCTCAATTGTGGACAGAACCGACAGACAGACTGAGTGCAATTAATAACAACTGGTGCGGAGTTCCTACTAATTGCTGTCCGCCCACAGAAACTCGCTAAATTTACCGCCATATTAGCGGACGGGGCACGGCACCTGGAGTCGGTCTAACTGCCCGAACATGGTCGTCGCATTCGATCCATATCTACAGCAAGGGTGACAAACAGCAGCGTCGCGACGCGTTTAAGCTGTGCCTTGATTGACCAATCACATTAATTGGCTGTTTGATTCACGAGCAGTTACGGGCTCTGATCCCCCGTCAGTCTCCGAAAACGAATTGCCCCTCCATGCGTCGTATATTTCGCTTCGCCTATCTAGGCCAGCAAAGGCGGTCTTCCTTTTTATGTTCCATTATTCCCCAGACGGCAATCACATAAAAAGATACGTCATGGAGAAAGCGGTCTTCAAGTGCCACACGTACGGTGTCCATGAAGCGAATCATATTACGTACCGATCATCGATGTTCCCGACTACTCGGTGTGCTACACTTCAATCAACGTGCGGTCAGTCAAACCAGAGCGTAGCAATCAAACAGTTTTAAGTTTTGAGCGTTAATCGCACGAATGTACCAACATTATTACGATTTGTTAATCAAATTATTGGGAAACGATAACAAAACTAAAAACTCATCACATGTATACCAGTATGTTACTTCCGTAGTTATTATTGGCTAAAACCATTTCTGGCTTCGTTCCATAACATTGATCGTGTATTGAATTTGTTTATCTATTACGGAATTTACATTTTAATGAAAGCAATGTTTATAGTATTCGTATGTTTCTATTTCACAGATCCATAGACTAGAAAATTCGTTAATTTATATTTATTCTGTGGCATGAGGGATAATATAACACAATATGGGTGACCAATAACTTTTACTTTGTCTCGTGTGCGAAGTAATGATATGCAATCTCGCGTCACTGGTTCATGCATGCAACATTACTTAAATCTATGAGACAGTGACTTTTGTTGTTGTTGTTGTTTTCAGTCTGCAGATTGGTTTTATGCAGCTTCCCGCGGTAATATATTCAATTGCTAATATTTTAAACTCTGGCCAGCTATTGCAGCCTTCATCCACCGTGATTTGTCTAACATATTCTGACCTTGAGCTTCTTCTATTCCTGCCTCACACACTTCCTCCCTCGTGCCTTAAAATGTAACCTATTCGGCTGTTTTAGCCTGCGTCGTCCATAAAGTCCCCTCCTCTCCAATTATACTCAAGATTTCGTGATCCGTCAATCTGGGAGATAATATCCCAAAATGCATGTCGTCACGTTGTCTAAACACGTGATTCTGAATTGTGCGAGACCTTCTTCGGCCTCTGCAAAGATCAGACAATCTAAACACTATACGTCGAAATGGAGTAATGTAACAATCTTTAAAGATTTGTTATTTATGGAATGTGTAAGAATGACTAATGTGTTTTTAATTTATTTTATGCCTGAACTGTCGACAGCTCCTTGTGTGATTTTATGAATGTGACAGTATTTCTAATAACAATACATTGGCTTGTGAACTATAAAAGTTATTTTTTTTAAATCTGAAACAGACTGACGAGTTATAATTATAATTGAAGAACTTAATATTACTGCAATGATCTTTTAATTTACATTTATTCTGTAGTATCAGATATAGGAAAGACTGGTTGATACCTTCCATTATGTAGAATAGTAACTGTCACTGCCTCATCCGGCGGAAGGAAAGTTATGCAAGCCCGGTATACAATTTTTTGTCCATTTTTAAGTTTCCACCACTATTTCTGACTTTCTAGAGACGGAATATTAATTATGTGAATTCAAATATATATTAATATTCGAGAAGAAAAAAATTCTTTTTGCTGAAATACTGACATTAAAATTACTAAATGTGTTAAACATTTATCAACCGGGTTAATTATTCATTATAACGCCTGAACATTGGCAATCAGATTGGACAGCCCCTGGAGCCTAAATATAGCGAATAATTCTCCGTACACCATGTACCTGACGAATGTGGAGATGAATTTCGCCGAATCGTTGTGTTAAAATTTACAATTGACCCGGTTGGTGATCCGAGAATCATTTATTAAATCAATACACCGGGAAAGCTTACGTCGTTTTGTTATTAGATTTAGATTTATTGTTGTTTCCATTAATCCTCGATTGAGGAAATATGATACGTCATACATTAAAAATGAACAAAATAAAGTACATAATTGAAGACAAATAAACTTAAAATAAATTAATAAAAGAAAATGTATATAGACAAAAGTCAATTAAAACTTGTAATAATTTTTTTACTTTCTAGGAATTATTGTAGTGTCTAGGATTTCCCAAACTGTGTTCCGCAAAAATGTGAAGTAATTCTATTTACACTATGGATTGTAACATCAAGTTATAATATCAGTTAATCTGTTAGTAAGACGAAACCTCCGTGACAGTCAAACCAATTTATTAATATTATGCCTTATATCGAAAAATATATGCAATTCAAGGACCCACAATCATCAAATTCTTTAATTTGTATATATTATATTACCGGTCTATTTTTAAAAATAATTATTAAATATAAATGAATATTTTAAAAAAATTTTCTAGTAGATATTACCCAACATAAAAATAAACCAAGTGTTCCGTTACAATGTCCGATTTTTCGAAGTGTTCCATTGCAGAGAAAATTTGTGACTGAAAAAAGTCATTTCAGCCTTTGCGAAGGTGCCCATAACAAGTAGGAATTTTTTTCAATTATCGATTGCCGTAATTACAAATTTTAATTACTTTTACGTGTGATTCTTTTTTTTGTTGAAATAATTCAATTAACGTCTTGGATTAATTATCTGAAAACAGGTATGAATACACAATTGTATATAGGCCGGAATGAATATGGTTTATTGAAACTATCGTTTAGATGTGGGGGAGACGGAAAATATCAGAGTTTCAAACGTCATTTGCGGTAATTATTTTATTGACTGAATGACGAATGTGTCTGACGTACGTATAATGAGAATTTTAATGCACGACAGGAGACTTAATTGGAGTTTCAATGCCTATAAAATAGTTACCCTACGTCTACACGTTTAATAAAAACTGTAATAGTACGACGCCTGTGTTTTTTAAGGACATTGTTGGTTTGTTTTGTCACATGCGTCACATTTCTGGTACGCAATAGTATCGTGAGTTATGAATAGAACGTTTCCTAGAAAGTAGATTCAGGCAGGCGTAAAAATATAGAAGACAAGCGAGCGGACCGTCCTGTATTGAGAAGGAAAAATTGATGTGAAGTGCTGCGGAGTGCTGGGCGAGGATCGTAGCTGGCAGATATTGGGTGAGCGTGCCACATCTAGAAAGCAGTGCATCAAAGCGCGAGCCCGCGGCACAGCTGCACAAAGCAAAATATAACATCGCATCGCGCTTTCGGTTGTTCCAAGACGACAAACGCGAGTGGGGGCTTTCAGGTGCACTCTGCTAAATATACAGGGAATTGCCCAACGATAGCTGTTCCTGCCGCCGTGCATGTTAATGCACCTACACAGTGACCTCAGACGCCCAACTGCGGGCGTCTAAACCATAAATTCACTTCACTTACTCTATATCTCTCAGGAATTTCACTAAAAATAATTGGGTGCTCGTTTGACTCCCAGTACGATTTATTGGTGTTCTCATTACTCGTCGGTTGAGGAAATAGAATGCGTCATACATTACAAATAGCAATTATAAGAACAAAATAAAGTGCATAATTAATTACAAATAATCTTCAAATAAATAACTAAAATAAAAAGGATATAGTTTTAAGTCATTAAAAACATTACACGCTCACTAGAGAGCACAAACACACACTGAGAAACTCAAAGAAGCGCATAAGAAATGGAGTTTTCACTTTTTGGAGCTACGCGATCAGAAAAGAGACTGGGATTAAGACTGTTACCAAACTTGGAATGTGCCATGGCCTGAATGGGCTGCAGAGCCAAGGAAGAAAAAATAAAATAAGAACACAAAGAAAGGCATTGGGTCGTCTATAAAATTATGTCAGGCTTTGATCTTTGTATTTTGGTCTCTTGTTTTCCATCATGCGAGTTCTCTTTTCTCGCCCGTACGTTGAGGAACTATGAGACTGTCTTTTCTGCTGCGTATCAAAAGGCTTGCAGCTGTATTTCCTGGAACTCTGGCTAACGCGACACGACTTACCTTTATATTTTACCTACTCTCGTGTTTTTTTCTTCTGTTTCCGTTATGACTTAAGGAGCACTTTTCAAATATGATTGTCCAGTGCGATGCGTATTTGCATAGTTTCCGCAGGACATGCGACGCGGTCTTGTGAGTTTGATGTTGGCATTCATGACATGTCTCTGATATTGGTGAGCTCGTAAATATGTGTTGATGACGTGTGGTCGCCAGAGGCTGGCGTCACTCGAGACTAACAGTGTTTTCTTTACGACGGTCGGAGCTGAGCCGGGGATGATTTATAAGACAACAGCCGCGGCATCTTGGGCGGCTGCGTGCAGCTCCCCCGCATGCATATTGCAGGATCGGCGCTCATGAATACGTCAGCCGGAACCTGCATCAGGAAGAGCCCCTGCCTGCCTCCCTCCGTCGTCTCTCACGTTGCATTCATATCGTGCGTGACCCGTGTAATTAGATCTTACAGACCGGACCCAACTATCCAATCCCACCTGCATTTCCATACATTATCCGACTTTAATTGATGAAATATAAGGCTTGTCTTTCAGCTAGCACTGATCGTCACTATTATTGGGCTTTTCCTACTAAAACATAATCGAGTTTACAAAAATATAGTAGAAGAAAAATCGATTTTTTTGTGTGTGTGTGTAATGTAATAGTGGATTGTTATTGGTAACAGGACGTAAAACCCTGTGAACATTTCCATTAATATTGTTTAGTGATTTTTAAAGCTTTTTACAATCATAATTTCATATGAATGGTACTGTGTCTATTTGTACAATGATTACGACAAAACGTCGAAAGCTCTCAATTTAAATAAATGATGGAAGTGGAGACAGACAACATAATTTTAGTCAAGCGCAAGAATTTTTTTGTGCAGAGTAAATGAAATTTTGGTCTTAACTAATTCATAGGGAAAGTCGGGACGTAACGGGAAACTTATTGTTTAACAATTTTTGTAAAGTTACGGAAAAAGAAAAAATAACATCGTAATAGTATAAATTTATTACCTGATTAATCTAATATCAATATAACTTAAAACATCTAATTTAGAGTTTTTATGAATTTTTAAAAAGAAGCTTCCAAATTTCTCATTCTGCCTCCTGCCGGAGCAGAACACGGTAGGATGTTTTGAATATAATATTAGGCAATTAATTAAATTTAAGAAAAATCTCAACACCTATTGTATTTTCTTTCTCATACTTATTCATTGTGGGGGTGATTGCTTTATCAGTTTTTACTTTCGCAAAATTATTTTCTTTGTAACGTCTCAGCCACAGTCCGTTCCTTTCTTCCATAATATATTCTTTTTGTGGACAGCATCCTGTAACTCATTCTTATAAGTTGAGTCTTATAGATTTTCTTTTTTTCTTGAGGAACACATTACATTTTGCCTTGTAAAGAAGTATCCCGTTCTGCCGCGCATCTTTTCTTAGTTTAAGGTTTTTCAGCAAGTAGATATAAACCTGTACTAATATATAGCATTAAAAAGTACAACACGAGAGGTTTTGAGAATTGTCTTCTGTCGAAATGCTGCAAAGGCTATAAGTCACAGATGTAAGACGCCAAAACAAGAGTTCATTCACAAGATAGAGTATAAATTCGGTCAAGTCGGTTGTCAGGACTTCTTCCTTCACGAGTTACAAAGTTCCGTCCTTTAGTACTAACCTCCAGCACTATCAAGTAAAAAGAGTAAGGTATCCCGTTCTACTCCGCTATTCCGTTCCGCCCCGAGTTCTCCTATAACTAGTCAATTATGATAAAGTCTAGAGAGCTCGTAGAAAACTCTATTTTCAAGAATAAAAATTTGAATTATAAACGATTAATAATAATTATATGTACAAATATTAATTTACAATTCTTTTTACATATATGAAAAGTAACATTGGCTGTCATTTAATTGAAAAAAATCAATTTTTCCTGTGTATCGCATAGTTATAAAAACACAGTGAAGAAATGTTTTATCCTAAAGTTTTCGAAATATATTTATCTAACTTACAATACTGTACAAGAAGCAGGGTAATTTGCATTTAAACGTCGTACTTGTGCATGTTTCATGTTAGCTCCTAAATATTTATTTTGTCTGGTATATTAATTTTAATAAATAGAAGCAGATATATAATGATCGGTCCGAAGGATGATTAATAAAAAATAAAAATTGTAACTCTACACAAGGTGGAGTTTAATCCAATTTTTAAATTTATGCTTTGTGACGCTTTAATTCGTTTCAGGGTCAACCGTAAGCTAATAAACCAACAATTGCGTCAATATAATTAACTTCTACATTGAAACTTAAAAGAGCAGAAATATGCACTTATTTTATTGTTTCACTAAAATGAATGAACCAAACCATACAGCTCTTTGTATATTATATTCCGACATTGAACAACGCGACTTCCACATACGAAATATTTACTTCATTTCCATGAAATTCCGCAAATGGAATCTGCAAATATGTCATCAAAGGGCAACTATGTGCTTGGGTTCTCATTGGTGCACATTTTGCATGTGATAAATGTTGTTTTTTATATCATTTACATGTCATATTATATTTTACTTTCCTGCTTTTAGGGACTCGTTATTTATTTCAATGAATCTAAAATTGATGATTTTTTTATATTCTGATCAGCGTGTTCGGGAAAGGAAACTTACCGCAATATGTTTTCGATCTGTGAGAATCATGGAGGAAATCTGGTTAGCAGCACTGGTAGCGATCATTTAGCCTCACATGACAGTGTTAATCTATATTTAATGTGAGCGGGGACTTGGCTAATTTACACGGGGAATCCTAAGCGGCATTTTAATGAATGTAGAATTCATCTTACTTAAAAGTCGATTATTAATGCAGTGAGTGGAGACGCAGAAGGCTCCACTGAAAAATGAAATTCCCCTTTTGTGTGAGAGTTAACATGTACGTTGTTGGTTAAAAAAGTTACGGTTACCTGAGTCCACAAACTCTGTGAGGAAACTGCCGATAAATGATAAACTCATAGCAAATGTTTACAGAATTTAGTTAGAGTATCTACGTGCATGTTAAACTGAAATATGCTTAGGGGGAAACCCGGATAAAAAGTATAAATATTTGTGTCATATGTTAATTACTGATTGGCAAACAGTTGTTGTGCAGTTGGGCTGTAAATTAAATGTACGTACTGAAATAATATTTCATTTCGCATATCGGTCTGTATTTTTATTTTCATTATGAATATATTGACATTAGATTTTTCGTATTTTCACAGAGTACAATACAGCGTAGTAGCATGACGTGTGTAGTGGAAGAAAGGTGAAAAGAAGTTACTGCCATTATTTAAAACATTCATTATACTGTTACGAAGGAGATATACAGAGAGCCATAAGTTCTTTTTCTCATACCCTGTACCAATGATCCCTTAATTTCTCAGGATGATTTTTGTCAGGTACAAATTTTTCTGAAATGAACGCAATATGTTTCCTTGCGTCAATGTTTTCGATATAATTACCTTACCAAGATTCGTGTTAAAGGGAGCTCCAGGCTAGTCACACTACCATTGAACCGTAGTATTTGACACGACTAGCTATTTACATACAGTACAACTAATCTGTCTGGAGCATTTAGAGGTAGAATACCAGATGTACCTACGCTTCTCCATTGCCATATATTCGAGGAAATTCCAATTCAGTAATAATGCAGAAATATAGAAAAGAGTAAGACAAGGATGCAGTCGGTTGTCGATGCTCTTTAACTGTTATATAGAACAGGCGGTGAAGAAAGTAAGAAAGGAATGTGGAAAATGAATCACACTGGAAGGAGAAGAAATAAAAACCTCACGGTTTGTCGATAATATTATTTTATTAGGGGAAGCAGAAGAAGACTTGGAAAACTTAATAAATGGCATTAACGTGATCCTGGAGACATAGTATGTCTCATGAGGATTAAGAGGGAGAAAAAGAAGGTAATTGAGTGTAGTATGGGAAACAGTGGAATAACAAAGGGTGTTAGATTGGGAAGGGAGATTTTGAAGTATGTTAAGAAATTCTGGTACTTGGGCAGCGTAATAACGAGAGTAGGATAGCACCGGCAAGAAAGACTCTAAAAGAAAAAGAAATTTACTTACGGCTAATATAACTAAGTTATGAATATTTAGAAATCATGACTAAAAATGTTCAAGTGGAGTGTGGCGTTATTTGGGAATGAAACTTTGATGGTAGAAGTTGTTTAAAATATAAGAATAGAAGCTCTAAGCAGAATAAAAGAAGAGAGAACATCATGGAGAACTTATAGACATGAGGATTTTATAAAATTGGTATTAGTGCGAAGTCTGAGGGGTAAAACAGAAGAGGGAGTCAAAGGATGGAATACGCTAAACAGATTATGGAGGATGTAGGATGTGGTAGTTGTATAGAAATGAAAAGGCTTGTGCAGGATAGGCTAGCATGGATGTTTGCATCAGACCAGTCTAAGGAATGGTTACTACAACAGCTACAAAATAGTTAACTTTGTAAATAATGTTTTGACTACAGATAGTTTTAGAGAAAGGTATCGAATTTACTAAAGCTGAGAACTAAAAGTATAAATTAAAATTTCCATGTATTACTGAAAAAAATACAAGGTAGTGGGCAACAGCGTATCGTACTTTGTCACGACCAATCAATGCTATACTATGATCAAGATTTAGTGAGGTTCCAAAAATTAAAATTCCTTTTTGTTGTTAAAGTAAGATATAAGTGTGTTAAGGTATACATTAACTTCGCGTAACTTAATAGGGCGAGTAGAGAAACTATCTTTCGTGATTCTTTGATATTGGAAGAGATTTATAATAAATATGGGCAGGTCGATATGACAAAGAAAAAGATTTCCCAATGTTTTACGATCCCATTTATTAAAAGTAAATAAATTAATCTTATTGTTCTTTATTCAAAGAAAATTATCTAGGGATATATTATTTTCAGCGTGAAGAATTTGTGTTTCTGATTGCAATGTTAGTTATTCTTGGGTAAACATAAGCTGTATTCATAAGGTTAGTGAGGATATTGTAGTTTGTAGCATGTGTGCAGTGCAGCTAGGGAGCACTTTCCAGGTTCAAGCACTGGACCGACTTATAACTAGCAACGTGTTACGTAATGGAAGCTGTGCAGACGGGTTAGTCTGGAGAGTAATACACACGATGTAATTGGCTCATCTCTTTTCTCAAAATTGCTAGTTCGTATTACATAGCCCCAACCCACCGCACATCCAGTAGTTCGCAAGAAACGTCGTAAAAGTTTGGCGTCGGTGTTTCGCAGCTGCCGGACGTAAAGACTTAATTGCGGAGTTGTACGATTAGCGCCTCGGATAGTTGGCTAGTTTCTGCGCCACTTGGGGTTTAAGAGCGTCCTCAGGATATCCCGGCTCTTGACTCAACTTATCATTGAATCACGACTACAGCCAAACAGCTCTTCTCCTCTAATCTCATTTCAAATTCTTGTTCAAGGTAATTCAAAGGGATGTTTATCCTCTCCAAATAAACAAATTTCAGGGAATTTCGACTATCGATGTTGTAACTTGGGTCATGTACTTCGAAATTAAAGCCATATTTTTTTTTAAAAAAAACAATTGTAATTATTGGCGATTTATTTTAGTTTTTTCGTTGAATTTATAACATTTTTTGTAGAAATGTTACTCTATATGCAGTTTCTTACATACATACAAGCACCTACATTGCCGTTGCTTCATTAACCCATTTGAGGTTATAAATCAAAATTCAAACAAAAAAATTACTTTATTCGAGCTACTTTTGTTGTGTTTATTTATGTTTTTCAATCAATACCTAAAACAAAGCAATTAATTGGTATGATTTATCCCTAGTATTGTTCGGGTAATTTAACTAGTCTTGTGTCAGCACGATGCGCAGTGGACAACTCCCTCCATAATATATTGAGAGGGTAGACAGGGACTCACTTTAACTGCCATCTTGTATAAACAACTTCTTAGCGTAAAAGCAATTCTGGGAACATTGGCGCTAAGAAATATATTGCAGTGAGTTCAGGAAATTCGTATAGATAATAAGTATTGGATGTGTCCATATCCCATTCGTATGAAGACAGTGTTTTTAACAATGTTATTAGCGTTCCGGCAGTCCGCTGAAGATCAAGTTCCTCATCAAACGACAATACTTCCCTTCCCCTTCTTCGTCACTTACTGAGAATGTAAACATGCCATGCAGAATTTCACCAACTGTTAAGTACTTGAAAATTACTCGGTTGGTGAAAAATATTGTTGACCATAACACAAGTATTAAGACGTAGAGTACACTACAAGGAAAACAAATTATATCGTTACAGACATTTTGTATTAATAGCATTAAGAAAATAAATGTAGGTGACCAAAATTTACTCCTAATGGAATACATACTCAGAAGTCCCAATTCACTTATTTAATTCGGAAGAACAACGAACAGTTTCCACATGATTGAATATTGCTATGGAAACGGAAACGCGTCCCTAAGACAAACCCGGTTATTCACCAAGCATTTCAACTGGATAATGTACGACTCGCGTTAATTGTGGAAGTTTTCTTTTCGTCCATATGTATTATTCTATAACTCTTGGCTTTTTTGACAGTTAACGTGCGTATTTTACAATTATCTCAATTACTGTGCTTTTATTATTTTGTAATTCATCATTTGAAATATTTAGTGGTAAAAAGTTTTGTATTACCATAGTATTGATATCCGTTCTCAATAAAAAGAATTTAGTTATACACATTGCGAGTCAGCGGCTTCTAGTTTGCAACATCAGTAGACTGGTGAACGTAGTGTGAGTGAACGAAGTAGTCCATCTTTAATCCCATTCCTAAACTCTCCACATTTTTTTTGATTGAATCTTTTACTGAACATTCCGTTCCGTTTCTTAAAAAATTAACTGCACAAAAAATCAAATTCTTAAACTCTGCATGCCCTTATATAGATGTTTGCATTTAAAACGCACTTGACTTCCGTCGGCTAAAAAGAAAACTCCCAATTGACCTCATCCTTCCTCCTGATCATTCAGGCAGCACCTAATTCACCTTACCATCATGTCCGCAGACCACAATAATCAGTTCACCGCCTGTCTACCCTCACCCACCCACGTCGTATGCCTCTCAGATACTCACAAAAATAAAGAAATCTAACCCATTCTGCTAAAGTAGGTTAATGAAAATAGATTAACCTACCTTCACGTTATCATGTAAATTATATACTCTTTTATTTTTATGTTCTTTTAATATTGTATATACTGAATCATTATTGTCCAAACTGATAATGTGTACGATAAAAGTTTTTCATATGAATAAAAAAGAATCACACTCGTTTGTTTCCAAAAATTGTAAACAGGCAATTTTAATGAGTCTGTCAAATTGAAAATGTAAATATTGTGTAAGATAAGATAAGGTCGTTCGTCTGCGTTAATGGTGATATTTAATATTTGAGAAATTAAGCGGCTGTTACACGGTCCAGTACCAAAGCGCAAATGCAAATCACCGTGTCTGCAGGGAAATCACGAAATTGCACCTCGTTAATAACAGCAACTGAGAATACAAGTACCTGCTAATTAGTGAGTCGGATTGATTTATTAGTTGCTTATTAATTGCCCTAGTTTTAGAAGTGGGCTTCGGACGCTGGGACCCGCTTTCTAGTTGCATAAAATATTTGCATCAATTAACGCCGTTGTTTACCAAAAACGACTGATGGGATGGGCGGATGGAGGGGGGGGGGGAGTTGTAATTATGGCGAAAGAAGGGCACCCGTCACCTTTCTCAGGGAATCTCGTACTGCATAATGCATGTAAGAGGATCTGTGACCTAATGCACCTCAAGCCAGAGAAATCCGAGGGAGGTGTCATTATCCTAATGCATGCATAACGTCTGACAACATATATGCACGGTGAATATTAATTACATCTCGCTGCAGCTTTCCATATGGGTTATAAATGTACTATCGATGAATTTATTTATTGTCGAATCCATACTAATTGACTCCAACTAAACATATCCCCTTTAATAGAAAGTTATCCATTTATCGTAATTTAATTCTGTAATACTTCAGTATATGTATATGTATAATATGTAAGAAAAGCACAAACAACTAAATTTTTAATTTATTTATAATTCTTATATTTATTTGTCACTCATTAAGAGAAATAAAATGTTATGATACTTTCACCGGGAAATAACTTGGCAAAGAATCAATATGTGAAATCTAATACTATGAACTCTTTTGAACTCTGACCCTTTCCATAACCTCGGTTCCCTCAACAATATTGTTTATATTTTATATACTTACTATAAATTATTATAAAGTGTATTGTACGTATACGAATGACAGTACATTTCGTGATAGATAAAAGATATCGCCTTTCCCGAAACTTGGAGACGAAATGTTTTAATTAGAATTATATTGTTCTATTTCTGACTTTTCTAATTCCTTAAATCTAAGCTGCGAAACTTCAGTAATTCTTCTTTGGATATATTCCGAACTTGTTATAGTAATTGTTAAATCCTTTTTCATTATTTCAATCTTACACATACTTTGCTGCGTTTTCATTTTTGCGTACTAATAAGTTTAGACTAATCGCAAATTAAGACATTTAATTTTATCTACATTTCTCACTGGTCTCACAGCGTTTTTTAACTTAGATTAGCTTCATTGTTGTCCTGAATTTAATTTTAGTGTTGTCAGAAGCATTGTTAGAATGGCAATGAGTTAGGTCAATCTACCTCGAAGTTGTAGCGTTAAAGTGCCCAGAAAATTTGTAACGGAGTTGGAGTTTGCTCTATGACGTTAGGAATGTCCATTCAGAATCAGTGCGTGCTCAGAAGAAGCAAGGATGTGTCCTCAAGGGATATAATGTTATGATAGTCAAGCAAAGAGGCCGCAGAGCTTTTCCCCAAAGTGACTTACCTTGCTCATTTCCTGTGTCCCGAAATCTCATTGCAGACCGGATCTTGCGCAATGTCAGTGGTTTGGGAAACCCTACTCTAGACAGTCGGAAATTTGCTGTAGGAGCTGTTTGAGAACAGGGCCAACACTTGCCAGCCAGATTTTTATTCGAAACATGGGGATGTGTGGCTTTGGCGGTAAACGGTTTGTATTATTGTATACTCCCAGTAGAAAATAGATGATAGAGGATGTATTTAATTTTACCAAGGCACTTTTTTGAAGTGTTAATTTTCATGTGGAACCAAGTCCAAGTGTGGGATGAGGCGACTCGGAATTAAAGTTTTCACGAGACTGTTCCCGGAAGAAGTTGGTAGCTGGAAGCAACTATCCCGATGATAAATCTCACCCCGACTCCCACCAGCCTTCGGGCCAACTTTTAATAGAAGTAATCCGATAATAGCTACTGCCAACGCTTTCCTCTCACGGACAAGATTAAACACGGACCTTTCCGACGAAGAAAACAGAAGGTGTATTAGCCACGTTGCTCAAAATGTCTCGATCAAAAACGTAATTGTCCACAACTATTGTATTAAAGGTAACTATTGATTGAAGGAAGTTGATTCGAATGTTGTCCATTAATTTAAATGTCGCCTCTATCCTTGTAGTATAATAAAGTAGGGAGTGCGACTGGGCTGTCGTATACACAGGCACTTTGTTCCGTTCTCACTCCATGAATTCTTCCTCCGATATTTCGCGTATTTATCATGTGATATGCATATCCAACTCACAACTTCAGGGCGCCAAATAGTTTTATTAAAAAATTATTTAAATTGTGGATTTATTCGACACGAGCATACAGTTCCTGGGCGTGGTTTATCAAAATACAAATGTTCATCACACCGCCTATTGAAGATTTGTTTGCTCTCAGTAGTATTAATAAATTTTAACTCTTTAAGTCACGTGCTGCCCCCTATGGTCTTACGCGTCTTCCATTTGGGGTTCCATGGCCAAATACAATTAAAATAAAACAACCCTCAGAATCATCTCCACCTCCCCGTGGTATTGTCGCAACTCTATAATTCACAACGACTTTCAAATTCCCCTGATGTCCACCACAATAAAATCATCCATATCCTCCAGAGTCAAAAGCTCCATTGATACCACAGTAATCCACCCCCCCTCCTCCTCCTCCTCCACACAACACAGACTAAAAATAAAATTATCCATCGACTCTCTCACTCCGTTATAACCTAACGATAACGCGCCACTTCATTCATCTTCACTCAAAAACACTTCATTCAAACCAGACAATCCCAACTTGTACATAAAATTCACCGCCCCATAAATTCTAAAGCATTAATAATTACACTTTAAAATAAGCCAATTTACGTCCCCCCTCTACATAGCTCGGTATTGCTTCGCTATTAAATTGAATGTCTCTCGACATTACCAGTCATTCAACTATTAATGCACGATGTATAAATACGATTCCTTTGCTCTGAATCCCATTAAGGGCCTTGGCTTATCGGACTGTCATCTTACGTGAAAAATTTCAATTTTGGCGTTATACGTGTTCAGCGTAACGATTCTCTAGCAGTCTAAGTCCCAGTCTCCGTGAATATGGCGGCACGAACATCCAAGCCCATGCCAGGATTCGAACCGGGAACCCCTGAGTTTGAGGCAGCGACGCAAGCCGCTGGACAACACGAGGTCGGAGTGGAAATACTATACCAACTGTGATATGTTCGGATAAAAGTTCACTTCAAGAAAAGCATCGTCATGTGGTATGACGATAACTGTATCTCGGTCAAGCCTAACCTCGACGCATCTTGCGGCACGTTACAAGGCCATGGGCACTCGCTGACAATACAGAAAAACAATCTGACCATCCGAAATATTGTCTAAGTCACTCAGGCAATTCGTAGTGTCGATATTCTCTCTGGAATTTTCGCGTTTGCCCCGACGCAAGCGAGAATAGAACGGGGCCGTAAGATGCATCTGGGTGAAATAGTCATATTATTTATTTCTGTGGCCTCATAAATATTCCGAGTCTAGAAATATATTTCCTTCAGCTGTGTACTCTAGTGCTATTTTATTATTTATGAACAGTGGGATACTTAAACAATCTTGGGGCAAACATTTTGTGTTCTTTCTAAGTTCGCATGGGAAGACCGAATTTCCTTATAAACATTTCGCCAATTTGGAGTGATATATTTTATTTTTTTTGGGGAGGGGGGTTAACAGGCTACATGAGGGTGATCGTGAAACAGGCAACTCCCCTTTAATAGCATATGAAAAGGGGGGATGCGGAAGGTAGAGCAAGGTAGCCAAGGGTTAACTGGGGCCCCTGGGCTATGGTTTAAGGATCCTACCCGGTGTTTTACCTAAAGAGAAGCAGGAAAAATCCTTGAAAACCTGCATCAGGTAGATCGGGCTTGGGTACTATTCTCACGTCCGTCTGAATGACGGGTAGACGAGTCTGCTGTGGGGTCGCAGCATTCCCTTCTCCGTTTCTCTACCAGCTTCAGGAGGTAGTTGGCCGACTGATTCAATGGGATTAGTGGACCACTCTTGCCATATGCGGAAGGTCTTTGACCCCAGTACATATACCTCCTAAAATAGGTGAAGGTGTCTCGGGATATGAGAACTTTGATAAAAAATACCCAGAGAGAGTGCGAGGCATTCCCGACACAACCATGTGAGCCCCGCAGTCACTCTGGGCTGAAGCGCCTGAGAGGCTCCTCAAGGTGTTGACTAGGTTTCCTAACCAATATTATTCTTTACTGGCGAAAAAAGGACAGCGAGAATTTGATTATAACTCTTAAATATAAGATTTATAGTTCCACCGTAATGTGTCACTTTTGCGTTTTGGTACGTCTTCTACTTTATTCGTATGTTTTGTTAAGTTCTGTATAAGCGTTTCTACGAAGATAATTTGCTTCCTATTATTCCTTATGAAGTCAGTGAGTACGCATTGTCATTTTTAATTAATTGAAAATTGGGTTGTCGGTTGTTGAACTATTTGAGTTCTTAATCGTGGGTGAAGAAATTGACGTAGTGAGTTAATTCCAATGATCGAAATAACATTGTCTGCTGAAGGTTGGGAAACCCAAGTTTAAATTGGCTTAAGAGGAAGTTCAGACCATTTGATTAGGTTCTTAGGCTGTAAGGAGTTTCCTGTAATCGGGATGCGGACTAATTTCCTGCTTGGATTGCAGGCTCTAAGCTGAAGGATGGTTGAACTCGCTATTCGCTTTAATAGCTGGTCGACGTTTACGTTGAAACGAGCTCCCATTACGACCTGTTGTCCTCAGCTTAATCTCTAATTCGCTTGTTTTATTTGACCATCTGCATGAAACGCGACTTTAAATTTACCGCAGCCAGGTGCGGCCAGCCGGGGGACTGTGCGTCGCCGGAAATTGCTCCGGGTTCGAATCCCCGAGAGAGTGCACATCTAGATTGGAATTTGCGCCCCCAGCGGAAGGGACGAGCAACAATGTATTTAGATTGGGGGTGGGCTGCGTCTTGAAACGACGCCCCTCACGTACCATCGTACGCTCTCTCGATCAATATTGACCTGAAGGCGTCTTCTGTGCTGCGTTGTTTCTACTTGCATACAGACTTTTCCAATTTGCCGTTTGTCATATCGCCTTTAATAATATTCCACGTGAAAGATACATTTTAAGCGCTGCTTATTACAAATGAATTACTAGTTTATTGAAACTGATTAATTTAGCCTAATCTAAATATTTAAATTTCCTTTTTGGGTAACAGACTACATCGGAATAAGTGTTATCAACCTACATATAAAATAGTAAGTTGCATCTGTGCTACAAGAAAATAAGACGCCGAACTATGAGCAGGAAAATATGACTTATGGCTTCTTCGAATTGCAGGAAATTTATGGCGTCTAGAAATTTTATTTTGTATTGCACGTACATGAAGTGTTTCTAGAATATCATATGGTCAACGCGTGAATACGTTTTCAATTTATATTTATAGTGTCGTATTTCGTAGAATGTTCCATACGCCGCTGTGTTCAATACAGGTTTCTGTATCTCTATGTTATTTGTATTAGAAGAGTAGAATCGTAGAGACGCCAAGAATTGTATTATCCTGCGGGATCAGACTCGCTTAGGGAATATTGAAGTGCATCATAAATGCATAGCTACTTTATGTCCTATTGGCAGCGGCTACTCAAACCTGATTGTGTATAAAATTCCCATAAAGTAGTGTGTGTGTTGACGGTGTCAAGTTGAACATGCACAAGAAATTTTAATATGAATGACTGGAAATCGTATTAATACGCAAATTTGCGGCCTCCAACTAAAGATGTTTAAGTATGTAAACGGAGTTACAATATTTAAAAGTTTCTTATTCATACATGGGCCCTTACTCTTGAAAATACTCTTCAAAAATTGTCCATTTCTACGCATAATACGTTATTTCTTTCTGAAAAGAGGCATTCCCTCCTTTCATTTTCATAAAAGTAAAATACTCGCGAAATACGCCTTCAAATAAATACAATTGCAGTATAAGATACTGTTCATGAATTCAAGAATTCAATTTTACGAAATAAAATAGAAATTCTTAATTTTGTATTGAGAACGTCAAAACTATTCGCTTGCTTCAGGTTTTTTAAAATTATTTAGATTGTCTGTAAAACATTTACAGATACGGAATATACTTTCTTTTATCAGTGAAAGGAAACAAAGGAACTATTAAATTTTTTTTATTGCTGAATAAATGACAAAAGTCCCTTTGTTGTGCCCTCTTGTCGGTGAAATTGCCGCGCATTACACAGTTGGTTAGTAAAAGTCTTCAACCTAATTCCCCATCGTGTAAAATATACATTTTAGAAGTATTCCATACTATCATGAATCGATGAACTCTGCGGCATCTTCCGAATATGATTTCAAGGAACTCAACTCGATAGGAGTTTTAATTACTATTCGTTGAAAGACGTACAAGTCTTCTCCCTAGGCGACGAGTTGGCAGTTTGATTTAAATCAATTAATTATAATTGATGCTTCGCGTAGTCTACAAATTTAAAAACACAAATGATTGGTAATGTTTCAAATCATTTGTGTTTTTAAATTTGTAGATGACTAAGGCAATGCCGAAAGCTCCTGTAAAATTGAATACATTTGAAAGCAAAATTAATGTATAGTTTTGGTTAGTTAAATAGTGTGACTGATAAAACTTGTAGATTTCACCATTAATCATATATTAAAAATAAGTCATTTAAAAAATTCATTCAGAAAATTATCGCAACTTTTAATATTGACAAAAATAATATGATTCTGTAAAGAATGTTTAATGAAGATACAAGTTTTTCTCGGAAAATTGTTTGTACAAACAGTTTTCAGGCTTCTAACCGAGTGGAATTGAAGTAGAGTGACGTTTGGATGACTAGCTCTGTCATTATTTTCTGTCGAAGTCAATCGTATAAAAATGTTTATTTAAAAAATATATATTGCAGCGTTTTTATGGCAATATTATTGAGAGTTATTTTGTGAAATATTTTGAAAACAGTTTAATAATAAACGTGTAATCAGTATTGGACAAGGGCCGAAGATGCACAAGGTGTCAAGAAAAGTCTGAGGCAAGATATTCAGGACTTACCAAGATTTCCAGACTTAATTTCCTGTGTCTTCTTACTCGTTTATGTGAATAAGAACAACTATAACGAATATAAATGTAAAATTACTGATTTTTAATACATTCCTATTGTGACTGATTATAAAGTGACGGAGGCCTAAAATCAGGTATATTAAATTAATATTTCCAGCATATGAGCGTGTTAGTTCATCCAGCAGATTAAATCTAGAAGCCTTGGAAAGTTCTGTCTTTCAAGTTCACTTTCTGAACGAAGCGTAACTTTTGGGTCTTTCCTCCGAATTTAAAAGCACCGTTGAAAGGAAAATTTTCAAAGAAATTGTCACAATTAAGGAGTGGTTGGAACGGGGAGGGGCGTTTAATATTATGTCAAAGCGTGTGTTTATCAGGCCATCGTCGGCCGCGTTATGGCTGATTGTTATTAATTGGTGTGTCGACGCAGCGACTAGAGGGTAGCGTTGGCGATTTGAAGAGTTGTTATCGCAGCATTCCAGGCCGCAGCGTCTGCCGTAATGAAGAGCGCGGAGCCGTGAAGGCACGTAGGCCCACCGCCTTCTTTGCGACCGCAATAACACGGCCCAAGGAAATTGCGCTGGGAAATGACAGAGCTGATCGAAACAAGTCTTCCTGTCTAATGCTCTTACGGGGCGCATTACGGGGGCTGACGCGCATTTGCTTCCGCCCCCGGGGGAAATTGATTTAAGCTCGATGCTCTTTGCCAGTCTGCGCCATGTAAATCCAAACGTAAGACCGAGGCGGCGCTCGTTAGTGGCAAAGACATATGCTTCAACTACGACTACCTCTTCTCAGCTATTCACTCCCCGCTCTAATAGCAGAGCCCTTAAAAATGGCCAAACTTGGATACAGAAGCACTTGACGTCTGGGACGTTTACTTCCAGTTGCTTTGCCGAATCCATCCATTGCCACGTTTTAACCGCTGTCTTTATTGCATCCCTTATCACAAAATATGTCTAGAATTGCAACTCGTATCCATTTTATCCTTTACGTCTCGCTATTTATCCATTTTTACGATCCATTCGTCTGATTTCTAACTTGGACTTTAATGTTATTATCTTCATCAATATTATATCTTATTAGTTGCTACACAAAAATTTCTCCATACTTCTGATCCAAGAAAATTGAAAGAGTATCGTTTCAAAAACATTTCTAACAAAATCAATTGATAAATACATATTGTAATGATCTCTTTTATTATTTAGTTATTATTGCGTTAAACACTAAATTATATTTAAAATGGAAGTGTAAATTCCATAATTAATTCCAGTTTTCTAAAGATTATAAAAACATACAAATTTATTAATATTAATTATAACAAAAATAGAAAATTTTTATTCGATACATTTTTAATTTTGGATAGTTATATTTTTATGTTTTTATTTTATTTTAGTGAAATGTAATTAATCATTGGATTTATACTTCCATTTTAAATATAAATTTTACTCTTAATTAACTAAATAATAAAAGTGATAATTACAGTATGGCGACGACCAACTTGGGGAACGATTTTTATGTAATGACAAAATCACTCCATAAATATTATTTTAAATATGTATGAAATGATTTACTCATTACAATACATATATATAATGGTTTACAATTAATTTCAATCTTGAATATCATTGTAAATCTTTCGTCATATGGAGTTCCAATCAGTAATAGATTCATAATACTTTTTTTGTCAATTTTACATATTTCGCATTGTAAGTCATATGTAATAAGTTGATTTTTTAAGAACCAAGTATTGTGTTAGTTTGTACGAATGCTGTGTATACTGTGTACTGATGTTTATTGAAAAAATAACATTCTCCAAATATACAACTGTCAATGTTTTCCTTACACATCACAGTGCTTCTTCATATAACGAAAGCACCGTCAGTTCTTTTTGTAAGGGTTATTTTAAACGTTCAAATTTGTGAATTCAGACCATTGATTCGTTTCATGAATTCAGGGAGGGAATGTGACGCTCTCAATCTTTCATCAATAATTGTGTAAGGTGATCAGCAATAATGAGCGATGGAAAGGTGTGGTAGTAGACTGTTACAAAGGTCGTGCGATTAAGCCAACTGTCTGTGACGAAAGCGGCCTGAATAATTAGTTCTGTGCCTCTGAGTAATTACACATGAAACCATGTTTTTTTCCACCGTAGACGTAAAATATTTTTATTTTTTTGAAAATTTTCATTTCACACTTGTTTTGAGATAATTTTAACCATGTGATGCTGCACGGTCTGTGGTAGCGTTTATTTTTCTGTGACGCTTTAGGACGTCATCAAATAAAAAAGGCTTTAAAATTATTTCGTTTATGAATAATGTTCAGATAATATTTCCAACGTTTTCAGTAATTACGTAACTAATGATATCGTGTTTCACGGTCTATACCAATTATACTTTGTAAATTGAAGGGTATTAGTGGTAGTAATTAAATATCCAATAATCACATTTAGCAATTTTGTATGATTAGGTAATAAATTACACCATTGTTCAATTAGGAATTATTAAATAAGTACAATAAACAAATTTTAGGGCCAAATATGAAAGAAATGGAAGTGAAGAGAGTGCGGTTTCAAGTTTCTTGCCTTTGCGTATTTCCTGTGAGTGAGGTGACCTGTTGCGACCCTTGGCCTTTCTTGGATGTCTTACGGGCAGATCTGGAGAGGAGACAAGCGTATAAGCGTATGCCTCGTTGGGACCATGAGAAGGGCCTGGATTTTTGCTAACGGGCTGAGCGTAATGAATCTTGGCGATCAAGCGCCCTCCCCCTTACGACGAGCGTTGTCCGAAGCCAAGTTTCGCTCGCCTCTTGTTAGCCCGTCGTAAGTTAGTTACGGAGAATTACGACGCTGCAACGTAATCAAGCCAACTAGGCTCCGACGTCGGCTGATAACGTTGCTAGGGATTCGAACCAATTACACTGCGTTGCGCGCCTGCGCTATAGCAAAAATAACACCCCCCCAAAATTGTTACTATTTCTCATTTCGGCGTTGAAGAAAATTGTCTAATTCAACGTAAACAAAAATTGTTACTTCTTCTCAGGATGAAAAAAAGAAATATTACTTTTTGCCGCAGCTGTACGTTTTTTCTCGAATAATGAGTTTTATTTGTGAAGTTTCGTAGGTTTATAGTACGGCATATACAGCATTTAGTTTCAGTGTTATTTCCTATTAAATGTGGTACTTGGGAATATTTCGCAATGCAATCTCGCAATATCCGAACATGTAAAGCTGCGACTGTAGGCACGTTCTACACTCAGATTATACACCACTAACGATAGCTGAAGCAGACCTCCTACATCACACATTCCGCTATTTATGAGAGTTATGAGGATTACTTTCACTTGAATATGTCAGCCTCGTTGTTATGTGTACCAAAACGCCGATGACGTTATAATACGTCTCGTATCCGAAATAAAATTTCTAATATTGTTCTCAGAATTAATACATGATTTATACTTGCAACTAATGGGTAATAAAACTTTTTCGGTCACTGTTTTTAGGGTTATTTTATTTTTAAAATGGTAGCTTTTTACGAAAAATAGGGATAATATAAAATAGTTTGTAAGTACAAGATATGGAAATGTTTTTATATAATTTTTAAGAGCTTAGATCTGATATTTGTATAAAGTATTTTAAGAACTAAATTGTAACCAGTATATTGATTGATTTGTTATACCATTAGGATGAATATGGCAGTATAACTGCCGAAAGCTACCATTTTAAAAATAAAATAACTCTCAAAACAGTGATCGAAAGAGAGTTTTATTGCACATTACACCATGATTTAAACGGTCAAAGAACGCAAAACTTGCAACTAAATTAACTGCTATACTACGATATGAATAAAGTTTACATGCATTTTCACAAATGTATTAAACAAGTTTGAATGAACCAACGCAATTGACACGCTATACAAGTCAAACGTTTTCACCCTTAGCGACGTGATTATTACTGAAATCAACTGTTAACAGACTTCCCAACCAAAGTATTTCCATCAATCTGTGCCTTTCAAGGCCCCCCCCCCCTTATCTCTCTCTTTCTCTGTCTCCATATATTTTTGTTTATATCCTTTCTTCCTCGTCTGTGGGCAAATATGTTTTTTTTATTTGTAGTCATACTATACACACGATTGAAATGGGTAAACCCTGAGTACGGTTTACTTTGTTTTAATAAAAGGTAAAATCAAATCTTTTGCTAGCGTTGTCAGTTTTTATTATTTACATTAACTTCAGAAATAATATGGGCCACTCCAATTGACTAAATGCAATTAAACGAAGGATTTATTGCGACATTTAATTTACAAAAATTTTATTGTTCCTTTACAAAGTCAATGATGTCAGTTAAACCAGGTCCCGTATGTTATGATTTTTATTATTACCAAACACAGCATGTTTGACGAGTTTCTACTCTGCTGTATGACGGTTATTTGTTGGAGGCTGATTGACTCATTTAAATGCATCCAAACGAGCACTTTGTGAAGGTTAATTGCAAAGCGAGCCCTTTTTTTTGGAGGGAGTTATTTCTATTACTCCCTGTGATGGAAGGGATCGAATTGTGCAGCTGTTATCGCTGTTCTCTGCACGGCTGATGGAAGCTTTACATAACCTATCAGCCGCCAGCTGAACCCGCTAAATCCATGGATCTTGTTAGCCAAACTGGAAAATAACTACATTTCTTGTACATTATAAAGAACAGTTTGATCCTCGTCCGTTACCTGTTAGTTGATAAAAATATAGATGGACATATTTTGTCGTTTGTCTCTGTGAATACTTTTTCCTTTCATGATATTTTGTGATAAAATGATTGATAGTTGTTCTGGAAAATTTCATCACTCTACACCCGTTAAAAATAAGTACTTTCCATTTTTACGTAACCTATACATGTAAATTTATTTTACAAAAAAATTTCATATCGTGGAAATAGTATGCTTTGATACATCATGGCAAAGCGACGTGTATTCCATTTACAACATTTTTTTGCCGTATATACTAATCATTATAATATATATTCAAGTCAAAAAGGGGGGAAATCACATGCGAATTGCTAAAAACAATAATCTAACTGTTCACAGAGATCATGCGCAGTGCCATTTACGTTGTATCTCTTAATTTACAGAGAATAATTACTCAGCCGTGTGAATTTGCGGAACTCTTTCAGCCATAAAATTATTAATTGTAAACCACAAAATATTAATAGATACTGTAGTGTTGTTTCACGTTACAACAGCGACGTAACAACCACAAATTCTATTGGACCAGTATTAGGAGCTACACAGTTGCGTCATTAGGCTCGCGTTACAAATTGTAACAGCCATTGGGATGCGCACAAACCGTAGTAACTAGCAATGAGAACTGGTCCAATGTGGAGCTGCGTTCGCCAATCACTGCAGAGTTCAACAATTGGCTCAACGAAGGTACAGTGTTTTAACTGTTCTGCCAACACATTCCGTTTAAGTTTGAACATTTATCGTTTCTAGTAATTCTTAATTTACACGGTCCAAGGATATATACAAACAATGTAAAGTTTTTTTAAGCGTGAAGAGCTCCAAATAACTCGGCAGTTTTACGACGGCTTGAATGCCAAGTTGGAGCGCTTTAAGAGAGCCTGGACATGAAGTCTCGCAGATTAATAGCACGTGTTCATGGCCGTAATTATTGCAGCCGTCCCTGGAGATCGCACGCGGAGTAATGAGATGCACCGCCCCCGCTTCGTCCGTGTTTAATTGGTGGCCGCTGATAACCGCCCCGCCCGCCCCCGGGGTTGTCTGCCCGAGAACCACATTTCGCTAGTAATCGTCCTTCTCCAGGTTAATACAAAGAAGGCTTAATTCGGTGGAGAATGAAACGCTCCGAGAATTTTTTTCTTCTTTGTAGAGGCTTCATGTAGAAGTGAAACTCGTACCACGGATCCTTGACGGGACGAGCTTTTTAAAATAATTATTTTAAGGAAAGAAATTCAAGAAAAGCTGTAGGAATTTTTTTCATCAGCATACTCGGTTAAATTCCTCCTTCAGCCAGGTTATAACAACTTTTTTCATTGCTGCAAAACAACTTCATCAGAATAAAAATATTATCATTTATTTCTCAGATAAGTAATATTATTTCCCCCAAAATTTGGGCCTTACAATTTCCCATAGACAAAAAAACAGTCTTTCGTAAATGATCACGACTCTTGTTGTGGTATTCAGTCCTAAGACTAGTCTTGATGCAACCCTCCATGCTATCCGATCTTCCACAAGCTTTCTCATTTACGCGTAGTAACCATATCCTACATTCCTAATCTGTTGAACGTATTTCATCCTCGTCCTCCCTCTTCTGGTCTTACCCCACACACTTCCCTCTAATGCTACTTTTACAACACCTTTGTCTTAAAACGGGCCTATTAATCTATCACTTGTCTTGACTAACAACCTCTATACTATTCGCTTTATGTCTACTATACTTGTACCATCCCTCGTTATTATGCTTCCCTAGTATTAGTAATGTCCTCCTGTGGTGTGGTGGCTATCGTGGCTGCCTCAACCCAGGGATCCCAGCTTCGAATCCTGGCATGGGTTTGGATGTTTGTGTCGTCTTGGTCACGGAGACTGAGATTAAGACTGTGAGAGAACCGATACGTTGACCACGTGCCACTACATATTCGGAATGTATCATGCAAGTTGACAGTCCGCAGTCGACCCGGTAGTCCCAGGCCCTCAATGGGCTGTAGAACCATTGAAGAAGAAGAAATATTAGTCCTGTATTTTAAGATATATATATATATAGATACTATCTACACTATGGATGCAGGAACTATCTACACACACAAGAACTCAAATAACATTTCCAGCCTATATATGAGCAAAGAAAGAACTATTTATTAAAGTTTTTTCATTGGGTCACGTCCAGAGTTTTGTACTTTTGTACGGCACGCGTAACTATTCAAATTTCATCATAAGTTTACTGCAGAAAAAAAGAACAGTTGTAATACAAATATTTAATCAGAAACTGAATAAGTGCAAAAATCTGGACGAAACGTCGTAAAATAATTTAAAATGATTTAAATGAGTAGTGTTCTTTACTAATGTGTGATAATTGATTTATTGTAATTTGACTTACGTTTCTCTGTATAATATTCCACGTTTTGTAGACTGTTCGATAGGTTTTACAGTTAACTATATATTATTGTGTCTCTCATTTGTCAGAGTAAATGTTGTGGTCTTTAGTTGTAAAACTCTGCTCCGTAAAGAGAATGAAAGTGCATCATGAGGAAGATATGGCGCCGCAAAGTCGCTAATTGCGTTGGACCGTCCCGTTAATGCTCTTGCTGTTTGACCCGGCCAATGCAATCGCATCGGCTCGTTGGCTCGAGCGCTCATTTGATTATGGCACATAATGCGTCGCTACTAGACGCTCGAATCAATTTTGATGCGTCCAACACGATGCCGTTTAGTGGCCGCTAATGTCGGGGCATAGATGGCTGCAATTTTATTCCCGTCCTGCTAATGCGGTCTCCTACTCGAAATTCATTAGTGCCGTTAAAGTCTGCAGGAGTACACGCTGAGTGGGTAAGGTTATCGGTTGTCATGCTGGACAATAATTTCATTATGCAAACATTAATGTTCCCGCTACCATATTTTGTCGGTTCCCAACGTTGTATCATGAAACTGAATTCGGCCGAAAACGTACAGACGTATAAATTGTAATACAATCAATACATACAGTAAATCCCCCCTAACTATAAGAAATTTTAACTCTCTCATTTCACTCTGTAATGACCTTCACCTAATTCACTGTGTGACGTAATGCGTTTTTTATCTTTAGTCAATAAAATTCCTTATTACAACACTGAAAGAGTTTGTGATCACTCAATTACAGTTAGATTATGCACAGCACATTTCTCAAAAGAAAAATGACTATCGTTGTTTAAAATGGAAACCAAATACATCACAAATTTGTCGCAATATGTCAAATATCCATTATTTACAGATGTGCCCAATACATTTTTCTACTTAATAAAAAACCGCTTGATGTCCACAGAAATAAAGTCTGTGTCATCCTTTGTTCTGATTTAAATTCCAGTGACAATAAGGCAAACAAAAGTCACTCAATACCGAACATATTTTAATATCAAACTCCAACGGGCATTCTTTAGTCAACAAGCAAGGGAAATTATTGTCTGTTGGCATCCGCCGGTTGATGATGGAAGCGGCAGTAGGTATTCAGCTGGTTTCATGATTAAGATGAAAAATAAATTAGACACACACTCAAACAAACATGCCCTTGCAGAGATTCGAGCCCGGGGACTATATGATACGAGGAAATGTTGCTGACCAACCGGAACGTCACTGTTAAGCTATCTTATTGGATTATTCTCACATAACGAATAGACCAATTTATTCGTTTTATCTTGTTTTCTGTAAGCTCAACTTTTATTTGTCTTCCTGTGACAGACGTTATGTATTTTAAACAAAATTTCCTTTTTGCAGCCAACTTTTGGATTTGGTATAATGTTTATTAATTAAATTAATATTTTAAATGACGCCAAAACAGCCAAGAATTAATTAAATAAAACCAACAAAAATGAAATACAACTTCAAGTTTAGGTCCTAATCCGGATCCTCTTCAGGTTGAACTAAAATTAACATTACACAAAATTATTACAATACAAAGATATAAAAGTACAGCCAAAGAATACAATAAATACAGACACTTTGTTAAATTTTAATGTTCTTTGTTTTTTTATTTACTGATTTCTTTGGCTGTACTTTTATATCTTTGTAAGATATCAATTATGTGTGTTTTTAATTTTAGTTTAAGCTGAAGAGGGTCCAGAACAGGACCGACACATGAAGTTGTATTAAATTATTGTTGGTTTTATTTTTATTAATATTAGTATGTTTTTGGTCTCATTAAAACAGTAATTTAGTTAGTAACTATTATATATTTTTTAATATCAAAAGTTCAGTTAATTGTTTTTCTTCTCCAGTTAACATAAACTTTTTGTATGTAAAATTAATTAAAACGGGCAAGTTACTGAGGCATATTGTGCCATTTAGTAGCTTATGTATTGACTATTGAAGTTGGAATAGAAATAATATTGTCTATTTTATAGAGTAATGAATTCTGGAAACGATTTTCAACGAAGCCATTTATAATATACTCCTTATACTTTTATTAAGTAGATGATTTTGGATTTTCTACTATAGCTCACAATCATGTGGTTAAGTAATTAGAAAATTTTGACTTTAATCCATCAGGATGGTCAGTTATTGTAGAATAGTAAGAACGTAATAATTTCTGTTAGATTTTTAAGATGACTGTCCGGAGTGGTTGAAGTGCTCCGAAAGTCCTGGATTTGAGGAAATAGCCGGTTGTTGTTAGTGGCAAGATAATCTTGGGGGGTTATCAGATGGAAGCGAAATCAGTTTTCGATAGTTGTCGACCTGCAGAGAGAACTCCGTCCTTGCTTGGTAGAGACGCGGATTGGAGCGTGGCCGTAAATTGTGGATTCCTCGACAAGGAACTGCGGAAGGCTTTCGGGCACAAAGCTCTACGGCCACTTAGGAACTGAGTCGGCACCAGGTGCTCTTCAAACAAGTCGCATTTATCACATTTATCTCGATTACTTGATATAGCATAGCAAAATTACATTACTTTTCTGAATCTATTAATTCTGAGGTTTATTTAAATGATTTGTAATGGTTTTTATATCACACTGTATAATGACCATTTGCTGAATCCATTTATTCTGTCAGATAAAATAAAGTTCAACTAATTTTTGGGGGCAATTTGAATATTGATAATTTAAAGTTCAGAATATTAAAGATAATATTGTCTTTATTAATTTAAATTTTTACTCCTTCAAGGAACTTATAATTTTTGAATGATTATAAATTTCATTATATTGTGCTGGATATACCAAAAGGATTTTATTTGAAGTTAATAGGAGATCTCGGAGGAGAACGGGATAGCGGGATAGAATAGGATACCGTATACTTTTTTTACTGGATAATGCTGGAGTTTAGTAAATTGGGGTGGAACATTGTAATAGATCAAGGAAGAAGGCCTGGAAGCCGACTTGACCAAGTTCTGACAGAGCCTTATGAATCAACTGTTGTTTTGGCCTCTTACATCCACGACTTTTTGATTTCGCTTTTATATACATGAAAGGGCACATTACGACGAAATATCTGTCGGAAAAAAATTTAACTGTATGTTATTTGAAAATTTCAGGTATTTAAAACCTATGGATAACTTGCTACAATATAATTTTCATCTTCTTTGCATGTAATAATTATTAAATATAAACGCACACAAAAGAATAATTTATGATTACATATGAAGACGATTATAATTTTATGGCATTATCTAAACATTTTAACCTTGAAAACAATTTCACCGTTTTATAAAGCCACATTGACGCATTATTGTTTGTGAGAATATTACCCTCACTTTCCCATCTCCCTGATAATGTAAGACGTAGCAAGCAAGTTTTATATTTAGCGACAGCGCAGTGCTTGTTGCTGTACAGCGTAACGAGATTTCTCACTAGATGCGTCGCGGCCGAGCATATTCGGAAGGGGCAACAGCCTACGGTACATTTAACACGGCGATGGCATGGAAACGTTTAACACACAACAAAGCACATTTGTTGTTTAATTACGTTGGCACCATTTCCCCGGGAAAGGCTCACTTTAGTCAAGTCCTAAAGTAAAACACCCCGAAATTAGGAGTCACTTATAAATTTAAATGCAATCCAGGTATTGAACTGAATTACGTTTGTAACTATGAAATTTATTTTTGCGCGTTGGTGGTAATAATTATTCTGGCGGAATTTGGAGTGTTTTCACCAAATCTCTTATAATTGTTAACTTTTTATGTTTCATATAAATACTAGAATATTTCTCATGTTATTTCAAAACGTTATTTTGCAAATGTCACATTGAAAATTTTTCTACTCTATTACATTTAAATTTTTATAAAAATATTATTATTACTATAAACTAACTGTTGAAATTTTGTTTTTCAGGTAAGTGCACCTCATGCTGCTATATGTATGTGCAACGTCAAAAATGTTTGGATACTTTGTGGTTCGTTCGTAGCCTTTGTGTGGTAAGCTATAGTATTTTAAGATTTATATTTCTACGTTCGATTTGATCGTATGCAGCTCGTACGTACGTGTTGACCTCAGTTCTTAAATTCCCTGCGTTATCCTTCTGTAACCAATCTTCGAGATTCAGTAAAACTGGAAACATTTTTTTAATTTCATACAATGACTATAGAAAGTTTTGATTTGCAATATAACTTTAATATATATTTCAATTAGTGTTTAATTAAGACAAAAAACAGACCTAAAGTAATGAAACAAAATTATATTAATTTAATACAAATACATATTTCGGTCCTGATCTGGACCCTGTCCAGGTTGAACGTAAGTTAACAAGAATCATATTTATTACATTACAAAGTTTTAAAATCACAACAAATTTAATAAACCGAAGAACGTTAAAATTAAGGAAACAGTCTATCAGTATAACTTTGAAGCATTATATTTCATAAATGAAGGCATTATATATACTACTGTGCAAATCAGTGTCCGTTTTTACATCTAGAGTATTATTATTGCGGTCAATGTTAAGCATTTCAGTAATTTTTATTTGTTTTTTGCCTCAAATAAACATTAATTTAGACTTACAGACGTTATCATACCAGCGGTATTTTCAAATGCTTTAAATTTGGGTTTATGACCGAAAATGACATTTTCATAACCCCATCAGCCAATTTGATAAAAATTGTAGGTGTAAATGTGTTTCAAAATCTTTCATTCCAGACGAAATATTCAATTTAATTTAGTTTTACTATCAAAGTGTAAATAAATAGGATAAAATTCTTTGGATTTTCTGATAGAAACGTTGTTATATTGAGCAATTTTTAAGATGTTTAATAAATTTCTAACATATCTGGATTATTACTTTCGCAGATATTTTTAAGTAATAACTAAAAGCTTTTACATTTTAATTGGGACCAAAAGTAATAAGAAATGTTTTTCAAATTAAATGTATCGTAAATTAGTTTTCGTTCTTCCCCTAATTGAATACGTACTCCTATTCAGCTGAATCGACTCAAATAGATTTAAACTAACAGTCACCCAAATATGCTTAATTTTTATATGAATAATTTACCCTAACTATATTTACAATTATTTGCTAGAAGAGTTAACTAAACTTCTAATTCACTCATGAATGTGATGATATTGGACGGATTTATGTACTACAGAAATGTCTGGATAAGTGAATAACATAAATGATTCGCTTTTGTTTCTATCTAACTTTATGATGCAGAAGAAAGAGAGGGGACGAACGAATATACCAGACAGGCGTCGTTACTGGATGCGAAATTAACAGGACGCGTCGGAAAATATTTGACCCAAGCTCTCTGTTTCTGGTATATTTATTTCGATGCAGGAATTATTCCACATGTGCGCCTTGCTCCAACGCACGCGTCGAATAAATATAATCGTCCCAGCTGCGAATGCTGGCATGTGTGTGATGTGTGTGACGTGTGTGCATGTGCGACGGAAACACTTGTGACCACCCACGTCGGCGATCTGCCTTGTCTCACTTGTCCGGTGCAACAGACTATGAACTTCCGATCGATAACATTTAAAGTCGCCAATCCTATCGTCCGGAAACTTGCATTTAGAATCGAATTCTCGTCCAGCAAACTCGTGTCTGATGCAGTTCGCTCGGCTCTTGTTTGTCATGTTTGATCAGGCTTTCCAGTCGCATATAATCACTCACCAAGTAGCCATAGTATCAACAATAAATGTTAACAAATAGTCCTTCCTCGGCCGCGAAATGATAATGGAGTGATATGTGACACACAGTAAATTCACGTGTAAATTATGTCAAAGAAATATTATAAAATAATAAAATATTATATGAAAATATAACAACATCTTTATCAGTTTAATTTTAAAGATGAGGCATACTACGTTTCGTCTCTGAGTTGAGACTTATCAGGTATTAAGATTTAGCTGTTCATGGACCTCAGTCCATGACTCGTTCGGCCGAAAATAAGCTAAATTTTTGCACATGAAGTCTCAAAGGAGAGACGAAATATCTTTCATCTTTTAAATAAATTAAACTGACAATGATGTTGTTATAATTCATGTAGTTATTTACTAAAATTTCAGATAAGTACTTATTTTAAAATATTAAACATATATTTGAATCTTTAAGTTGTTACAATTTTTGAAATATCAACTCAAATCGATAAAACGTCGAGAACGTAACGCTTTCGTTTATGGTAACACGTCTTTCTTTATTTTTCATATTAACATGATAAACTATCGACTGCAAATGTCTTCATATTTGAGATCATAACTTTTGAAGATGCAGTATGTTTTACAAAATATCGTAAGATGAAGTTAAGGCAAATTAACTAACGAAAGATTAATTGGTCCCATTTAAAGTGAAAGTGGAATAAACACGACAGAAAAATTATGCTATACGAAGAAATTTTCATTTATAAATAAAATATTATGAAGCTGAACGAATTTACCTGCTGGACACCTACTCTACAAGTGTCATGAATTTTAAAAGGAAAATAAAGAATGTAGTAAATGATTATGTTAATGGGAGGAAAAATGTTGAATTAACTCGGAGAAGAAAATTTCATGGTTTTTTTAAGCCTTGTCATCAAGTTGATGTAGCAATGTACCATTTCTAACGGTGTTTCATTTGAAGTAATAATCTGAATGAATTAAAAATTATTTCAGTTACAGTTTTCTGCAATCATTATAAACAGCTTGAAGACCAAATGCGTTGACTTACGGTATCAATAATTTCGGTGGTTTTAAATCTCACATGTTTATCTCAATCCTTTTAGTTTATAAAAAGCTGGAGAAATGGGGCACCGATGTTTTGTCATTAACACCGGCAGGTTATGTTTGTACTGTAACTAAATGTTGAGGTTATAGTTTGAAAATGAAACGTTAGTATTTCAGGTTTAATTGTTACAGCATTTTCTCAAAAAAAGAAGTTGTGTTTTTTTTTATTCTACTATGAAAGTATTTACATTTTATGGTGAAAAATAATCTGATATAAAAATCTCTTTGAGGAATTTTGATGCGTGATCGTAACATCAAGTGTATGTTCATAGAAGTCTGTGTTCGATTTGTTCTTTATCCTCATGATTATTAATATGAATAAATATTTAATCGAATACAATTTGCTAGTCATAATTATTCTTCATTCTGCCCTAAACTTATAGTTTTACAATATGATTACAAGTTTGTCTGTATGTATTCTATGTCGACTGGCAAATTCGTCACGCTCCAGTTGTCAGGGTGTCTCGAATTTTGAGTTCTGGTTAACGCCGACGTTTGCTGAAAGCGTCAGTCCCACGAAGTCATCCAGTCAAGGAAATGAATGTCTGAGAAACACAAATTGTTTGTTTATTGAGACGCATCGAGGTGATTCTGAAGTGACAAACACTGCGGCTGCTTTGGAAGCGTGATGCTGCGGTGTAGCCTAAGAGTTGCTCGTAAGGGGGTGGTGCAGGAGGAGGAGGAGGGGGCTGATAAATGTACTGTCGTATTTGAATAGCACACGACGCGACGTGTAAACTGCTCAAGATTGCGCCTGACGAATGGCGTCTGTTTCCTTCCTGGCACAGTTCCCCACTGCTACATATTCTGCCTGTGTCATTTCCTACCAAACCTGCACTCAGGGTTCGAGACTTCAGGGGAATCGGAATCCGATACACAATCCTCAAAACTTACCCAAATGTAACCAACGTTTGTAAGTTACTTCATTATTATATTATTTCATTCAGAACGTTACATATAAACAGTTTTATCGCTTTAATTCATAAATTCTTATTTGAAAGTGAATGAATGATATGTCAATCAACTATGATGTTGTCTATATATAGTAATTTCAAGTAGTAATTTCGGCTGGAATGCCCGAGTTGCAAGTGGCAAGGCGTTTTCCTCATCCAGAGAATCAGCAAAGGCCTAGTCCTGCATCTTCATAAAGTATACAACTGTAGATCAAACTCCAATTTTTTTATCTCATTTTCATTGTGATATATATGGTATATATATATACTCCCCACTAGAAAATTCTTACAAAAAATGCATAATTTTACGAAACACACTATATTAGTTAAAATTCTAATCACTCGTAATATAATTCAATTCTATCAGTATTTTGGTTTAGTAATGTATTCTATAATAGAAGTCAAAGGAAGTAGAAATACTTTTATTGAAGCTCAGGTTAAGAGAGTATCACTAAATATAGAGGAAAGACAAGAATGGAAAAATTTCGACCGGACCCAGGACTCAACGAAAGGACCTCCCGCTTTCCGGGCGGGTACTCTTCCACTGGGATAGAACGAGTAGACGTCCGGAGGACCAATCCTTAATGAAATTCTATAAATTAAATTGTGAGAAATGTGATTAATAAATTATAGGTGAACCTAACTTTTTTTTTGCGAGGGCAGGTGAAAATCTTCTAAATACACTATCTCAGGCTCCGCACTGGATAGTAGTGTGGGATTCTACCCACTAAAAACACCTCCCTTTCCAACGATGACTGTGTGTATCTTCCTGTGGGACCGTCGTTAGACATTACTTCACACGGTGAACCTAGCTTAGGTTTACAGGAATAAGGGGATGTTAAATCGGTCCTCAGAATAGCTCAGTGGGAGGTCCTGTGTTCGAGTCCTGGATCCTGTCGAAATTTTTCCATTCTTGTCTTTCTTCTCATTGAGCCTACGAGTAATCTTAAATTCAATTTATACCAATCATATCTAACATGTTGGACTTCAATTCTGTGAATGTGGTTTCCTTTACCTTGTAATAGTGTGCAGACTATATTAAATATTTTCAAATAATATGTTAAATAAAAAGAATCGGAGTTTGGTCTAAAAAAGTCCATCCGTAGTCACTAGTTGATAATACTATATAGATATAATTATTTATATGCAGGCCATTCCGACGCATTCTGATTGATGAGATTGCTTACATTTTCAGTTCATTTTATCGGTCTCAGTTTATGACACTATAATTAAATTTATTTCGGCAAGTGTCACTTATTAACATATTCATGAACCTCAAATTGCTATCATTCAATAACAGAATATTCTATGGATTTTTTCACGGACACTTTATTACATTATGCACTGTATTTACATATTTATAATTATTTTTAACAGTCGGATGTATCCTAATGTAAAAAAAGCTTTATTTACGAAGTACCTAAAATATGTAGTTATACGGAGTTTTTGTAACCTTGTCCTAGACTGTGACAAAATTTACGTTTTTGTCTCCGATATCGAGAGTATGAGCCACGTAGTGTGTTGGAGGAGTGCAAAAGAGGGCGGAGCGAAGTGCTCGGGCCTCGTGAGAAGTGGAACGAGCAAGTGTTTTGAGGGTGTGAATGTTTTCAGACTCGTTCGATTGTGGTCTGTTCTCAGGCAGCAGAACAACGACGCTCCATTCTCCCGCACTCCAATCAGCGGCGAAAGTCTCACACCCCCGCACCCCCAACAGTCAAGGGTCGCAATACTTATGAAATTGCAATAATTCATATTTTGCTCGAATTATAGTCAACATTGAATTTAGAAATATTATTTCATTCTTGGAGTCGTCTGGAGATTGAATCAGTATCGGAAGCGAACACGCAGCAGTTTTTCTTATAGCTTTAAACAGTTCACTTTGAAAGTGTACGGATTAATCTAATAGTTCAATATTCTCAAAACGTCTCCCTTGCCAAATTTATCTCTTCTAAATTTCAAGTCCTTAACAGTTTACATAGAAAAATAATATTATTAACATCATTTTGGTATATCTTATTTTCCTCCTTGACTGCAGCAATGTTATACGGTCTAATAAGCCTTGAGATATTTACATAACACACTTTAACTATCCTAATGCATTATTTCCTACCTACTTGCGTCAATTTATCATAACTAAATTTCGTTTATTGCATTACACGTATCTTTAAATAGATCGATATAGGTTCTCATTGGAATAATTTTATGGCATTAATATTTGGTTAAGACTATTTGTTACTTAATATTGGGTTAACATTTTCCGTACATTATTTTTTGTAATGTTTTCCCGCTACTTTGTAAATTTGATCGGTTGATTCCTCCACGGGTTTTAGCGTCCATAGAAATCCACAAAAATATAAACAGGAGCAACAATGAAGTTAATATTGTACATATATCTCCTCCTTAGTTTTGTAATGTCATTTTCATACATTAATTGCTTGTAAAGTAAATATGGATGTAACTTGGCTGTTTGTTGTATATTATTTACAATTTGAGGATGGCCATTGGCTGAAAATGTTTTTTTTATTATTGACGATGCAATATATTAAATTGTAAAATATTTGAGGACATTTTAATTGGCTGGAAATCTTATGTATGTGAAAATATTTCAATCTGTGACGGAAAGTTTTAGTCCTTTTGAGTAATTTACGTGTATATCACGAAACGTAAATATCGATTACTTATCGCGTCGTATAATCTCCAAAGCACTTGAGATCGCAGATGTCGTGCAAAATTTTGGTGTTCTTTTGCGAGGATTGAATTACCTTTTTTCTCTCCTTTCGTATCACAAGTTATTATCAGCGCTTGGGATTATGTTCTAGATGAAAGTCGACCTAAGATTTGATACCCAATATCTTGGAAGTTGCTAGCAGCTCTGTCTGCCAAGTTAGCTTAAGATGAGTAAGTTTAACACTTGTAATGAAGTATTACAAACGTTTACTAAAGTATTAAATGCTAGAGAAAACGAGTTTCATTGGAAAACAAGTTGAAGTCGTTTTATGAGAAAAGGCGAGGACATTTTGATTGAATTGGACTCATAATATTGAAATTATGAGTATTGTTTCGTTATAAGCCACTAAAATGGCATAGCAAATATGAAGTAAATTACGGAAAGAAAGATCAAGTATTCTCAATGTAAGAAACTCTGTTTGTCTCTTTGAAAAAATTAATTCACCATTCTTCTCATTCCGGATTGTTAAATGCAACTATAGATTTACTCAGTCATAGATTTTTGATTACATCATGTATATCACTGTAATTAATTTTCAGATGCATAATGGCCACAACTCGTGCTACAATCATATTAATTTCAAAGCAATTTGCAAAAGTGGTTTTCGCACTGACAATATTTTTTTTCTTCTTCTTTTAATGTAACAATACCGAGTTATACCGTAAAAAAACGTAATACGCATTTCGCAAATGACTTTAATATAATACCTAGCTTTGGATTTAAATGTCGAAAAGCTTCACATCTAATGGAGATATTGCCGTGTGTTATATGCTCCATAATCTCCTGCATTGGAAACCTCACAGTGCCGTGATAGAAATAATCCCGTCTCTTCGCAACGGGCTTACACCACGATATCGGAATTTCAACCCCCTCCCACCTCCCACCGCCGTCTCATCCGCCGTGTCTCAATTTCTCGTGTAGCCTTTTTTGTAATTTGATTGTGAAGAGTTAGAAGCCGGAGAAAATATAATTTCGGATTGCAACGTCGTCTAGTGAAACACGAGCGCCACGCCATTACATAATTGTCCACCCATTAATTTATTTCCTTCGAAGAGCTCCGCGCAGCAGCATAAATATGGCGGCTGCATCGGCCATCTTGCCACCTGCAGCCGTGCAGTCGAGTCTGACCAAGGAAGTCGCGGGCAAATTAATCCCGCCGCTAATTAACATGACAAAAGCCCCCGCGACGATAAATCTCGCGCTCCCCGCTCCCCGTTGACAAGAATTTTTACTTCCCATTTACATCGGGGACTTCCTCCCCGAAGATACCTTCGCCCCCGTCGCACCGTGACGCTGTTTTGCGCTGCTGCGAAAATGCGGGCGCCCCTTTCGTCTAGGATCGCGAAATTTACGACCGACCCTGGCAAAAATAATGCTTTCTGTTGTTGAAGCCACCGGAGAAAGCGGAACGCCTTCACATGGCGAATACCTTAAATGATGATTTAAGTCACTCGCTTTCCGTGTCGATAAATTTGGCTTGAGACACGACACAGTAAATTGAGCTTTGTTTATGCCATCCGTCTGCTGATGATTATCACCATTACTGAAAATGGAAGGAATCTAGATAAACTACTCTAAATGTGAAGTCTATAATAACAAATATTAAACTATTAGGAAACTTACTGTTTCACTGTTGAATGTGACCATATTAATGTCTAAAGGACAAAACCCGGGATATCTGGTCATATCTGTACATTATCATAAGTCTTCGGTCCAAAGAAAGGCAGTTAGTAAAAATTTTCGTCTTTTGGAAATATTTCACGTATAAATGTATTATAATTAATTTATAACGACGATAAAGCGATATGGGGCTTATGCCGAATCAATCGTATTCTATAGATTTTTACGTCTGTACTTAACTTTGTCAGTGCCGACGAATTGATCTTTTGTTGAAGGAAAAGTTGCGCCACCATTTATTTACTAGTATGTACCGAAAATGGCTTTCGTTTTTAAATTTTCTGTAAGCGGTTAGTAAAAAATACCATTTTGTATGAAATATACTTATAAAGTGTCGTGGAAACAAAACAATAACACGTACGAGGAAGAATATTTGATTGGTGACTGGGAAAACATGATACATAAATTGAAAGAAATTTATGAACGGAATATTGAAATAAAATATGAAGTGTGTGTTCTTGGAATTTCACCGTCTCCGGCTTGACTTGAGTACGAGTTGAAAGTAAGCATTACAGTTTGACAGGAGAAACCCTTTTCCTTCGGCACGGTATTTTCTTCGACCTCGCACTGCGATGTTTCCGAGAGTCTGAGACAGAGGAAAATAAAAGTCTGGCTTCTTACAGAATCACGCGCATCGCATTCGAACGCCGCGTTTCCTTTTTTGATCCAATTCAGAACGCGACCCCGTCATCTGTGTCACTCTTTTCTATGCTTTCTGAATTCATAATCGCTTCAATCTCTCTTCGCTGGTAATAGGTAAATAGTGTCAAAAATCCCGCGGAGATCATTTAGATGTCGCATTTATATTGAGTCTTGGTATCTTTAAGACGTCCTCTTAGAACAGGGCCATTTAAATTATGAATCACGTATAAATAAAATAAAACAAATTGTTGCTATTTTTATATATCACAGGTGTGATTGTAAATCTTGCAATGAAACGTTGCCTGGACTGTTGATCCGACACCAGTTTTGTTCCCGTAATTAATTTAATAATTTATATTTATTAAAGTAAACTCATTCTTTATTTCCTTTTCTGAGGTGTCTGCCAAATAAATCCCCTATTAACCTCCTAGTAACTCAAGACGGCCAGTTCTCATAAAATCTACGTTGCTATATAGATGAAGATACCTGCCGTTGCCGTAGAATCAATTGCCTGATCCTGAACTGAATCGACATTTTTCTCAGTTTTCTCTTCACTTTAGTCTGGTAATATATTCCACGTTTCGATGAGGGCCTGATTTTGCCTCTGACACTTCCCTTTGGTTCAATATCCATTCATTCTTCGTGATTGACGCAACTATCGCGTAATACAACCGCACTCAGGAACAGTTAGACATCATAAGAACAATTAACGTCTGTGAATGACATATACAAATTAAGAATTAACGATCTTTATAAAACTCTTTTACACAAAATGTTGAATAATTTTTTACCTAAACTAGACGTTTAGATCATCAATTGTGGTCCTTGTCAATAAATGAAACAACAAAGGATATGAACAGAAATATCATACATAGCCAATATAGCCAAAAGATAAACTTAAGAAAGACAATTTAATAAATAATCATAATATATAATGGTCGAAACGTATAGGTTTTGTTACAAATTCTTCACCATTTTATGTAATTATCAGTTATACGGGTCGTTATTTCTTCATTTGTGTAACTTAAAAATTAAGACAAAACTTCCACTGTCAGTATTTAGTTTGTTTCTTTCGCCGGCCGTGAATAAAACGTTTTGGACGATTACTTGTTGAAAGGAAACAGGAGTTCTGTCGTCGGATGTAAGCAGAACCATAGTTTTGGAATGTAGCCCAGACGCGTTTATGCCCCTAATTACAAATGTTCCACGGGAGAAAAACTTCTTGGGACGATTGCGGGTTTGAATTCTTTCCCTTCTTCACGTGTATATTCTCTCCGCAACTTTAATTACAGAACTTCCGGAAAAAATTATTTTTATTCTGCGGCAAGGGAAGTTCCATAATATGGCGTGGCTTTATCAATTTCCATTTCCTCGCGTAATCTTCCCTTTACCGCAGTTACAGAGTCGGAAAAAGAGAGGGGAGGGGATGAAAAAAAAGTTTTTTCCCGGGCAGTATAAGTGAGCCGCGAGGAATCTTTTATGAGTTTATTCGTAATCCGCGAGCACATACAGCGGTAATGGTTGCTTAAATCCTTTAAGGATGTTACATCCATAATGTGCACGTCTAATCTGCAGTAGAGGATACTCTTCCAACCAAGTTTAAGGCGTAACTTACAGACGTTAGTATCCATCAGCGCGCACTTTGCTTTTGCAAGTTTTATCGTTTTTCTGTTTGTGTTTCAAATAGCATGGTTACTTATTTTTCCTTGTTACCAAAATTTATTTCATTATGCAAGACTTGCTGTGAAGAAGGTCAACGAGACAGAATTATTTTGTGGAGACACTCTCCGAGGCTCGGCTGACCTTGTTGACTAATTGTCCAATAGAGAACGTCCGGCCATTTTTGTACTGACGAAGGATATTAATTCGCAGCCAAAGTGAGGAAGGATTGAAGTTATGAATGAGAAACATTCAATGATGAAAATTAGCTTAATCATTAAATGTAGTAATATAAGTAAATTGTAAAAAAATATAAAAATTGTGATGCAACATACACAAAGCATTTAATACCCTCAAGTTTGAATACAAATTCAAATTCTTTCAGTTTTTGTTTTCATATAATTTTTTTTTTGCATTTACTACGATCAGGTAGCACAATAATTGTTCTAGTACATATTAAAATAATGAATGTTCAAGGGGAACGATGAGGTCATTGGGAGTTTTCTTTTGGGCATACGGAAGCGTAGAAATGGAGGAGGATTGTCATGGAATTGTTGCTGGATCGTTGGGTTTGGGTGGTTGATCTTTCAGTTTATTCAAGAAATTCGTGATTCCAGTGTGTCCATTCTGAAATTATGAATTCGTTATTCTCCACGAACAATTATAGTGTTACTGTGCTATGAAGAAACGGTCAATATTTTTTGTAATATCCAACATGGAAGGTAGAGGAAAACTTTAATATCGCAATCAATATATTAATAAAACTTTTCATATTGCAGTTTCAAGCTGCCAGAAAGTAAATAGAATTGTGATCGACTGTTTGAATTTGATATTTCCATACCTAGTTCGTAATGAATTACTAAAATAGCATTATGATTATAAGCAAAATCCTTTATTTCATTGCTTAATTAAAGAGGGACGTTAATTAACATCTCTCTTTGTGATTTAAATTCTTCTAAATCTATTGATGCCAGAAATACAAATAATAACTATGATGTGGAAATAAAAAATAGTGTATGATGTTTTTGTAGAATTTTTCATTCGCATAAAAGTTAATTTAAATTTTGTTATGATCATTATTTTCTGCACACCGGTTAAATGAAATTGCTATTGTATTGTAGCAATTTGGTAAAAATATTGATGTCTAATTCCAATGTACATAATACAATTAATTATGACCGTTTTCGTATGATAAAATAGTTATCAGCGTCTGTAACTTGTAAATGTTCAATTAAAGCCAAAAAGAAACAGAACTTAACTAAGCAAAACCAGAGGGAATTGAATGAAACTATTTGTTTCGGTCCTGGCCTCAATTAAACATAATTAGTGTTGGTCAGGACCGGGACATGTAGTTTCATTAATTTCCCTTTAATTTTGTATTATTAATTTTTGTCTGTTTTTAGCCTCAATTAAACATTTATTATGACCGTTATTAGACGGAATTCTACTATAAAGTTTTCAGTGAAAATAAATTGTGTTGGAAGGATAGTTTTTACTTCACGTTTATTCACTACTTTGTAACAATCCTGAAATTAATAACAATCGCAATCAATTGTTTCCACTCAATAGTTTGTTAATCTTCGAGTTTTGAACGGTTCTAATGTAGAATATGTATCAGAGATGTTGGGCAGAATTTTTTAAATATTCCGTCAGTTACGCGTGGAATATTTTCTTCTGAATCCTAAATTAGGGGAGACGGCGCCGCTTACTTGGTCGCAAAATTTCGCGCTCGGAACATTTGCATCGAGACTTATTTCTCGCGTAGAGCAAAGTTGTGAGATGTGCAGCCGCAATTTAGCAGTGATAATGAGAGTGGAGTGGCAGGTAGTAATTGTTCTGTGGGCTAATAATCGTAATGGGGTGGGTGGGAATTAGCCTCGTACTCAGCTGATTTAAGAAGTGCGATGGGAGTGAGCGGTGGAATTATTTTGTTACATATTTTAATCAAGTCGTGGCTGCTGAATGGGAACACCACTTTTTATAATGTTCACATAAAGTGCTTAGTTAAATTACGGTAATAATTAAAATGTAGGCGCGTCACTTCATATGTTCAACCTAATCAACGCGGACTTTTCTTTTCTTTCCTACTTACTTTAAATGCAGTAAATTTATTGTTACTTCACACATACCTACGTACGCTTCCTTGTGTTTCTCTTTTTGTCACTGGTCAATGTCTCAGCGTTTGAAAACGTTTCTAAAATCGCTTGGAGGAGAGTCAGTTGAGAATGTAGCATGGCGGCCAGTTGGAATGGGTATCATAACGCGCAAGTATAGAAAACGAAAGATTACGTAATTTACAAGAAAATTTTATCCAGTTTTAGTATCAAAAATACTGCTAACTCTCACCTTATCTGTGACGCATGCGCATTGAATTCCACCCCTCCCTTGTATTTTAAATTTACTAAAGGCTTGATAAGCAAGAAAATCATTGCTGAGTTTAAAAGAATTAGGAAAAATGTGTCCAAACAGGAGAACACATTCAAATGTCGGAATTATAGCTACGCTGCAAAGTCTAATATATCAACTACAGTCACAAACACTTGGCAGGGGCAAAATAAGCCGAAACAATGTTCAAAACACAGGCTGTCCCGGCATAAAGGGGAAAAAAATGAAATAAAAACTTCATTTTTGTATTCTCCATGTCGCGAGAAAATATCGGAGACCTTATAGCTTTAAAATGGGATCAAATTTATTCATATAATCATATGTTTAATGATATTCTAAGACAGTTAAATATACTGAATATTTTGTGATAAATATGAGGTGGTTTTTATTATAAATGAAAGAATTAAGTTAGCCCGTGTTAGTAAACCTTTTTCGATATTAATCATTGGAATATAAATCTTTTATGAAACAGAATGTACTCAAATAGATTTCATTGGTGTTTAACCTAATTATAACTTTCAGCCCAACTTTTTCCAGGTGGGAACTTCATCTTTACAAAACGCTCCAAAATAAGTTGGCGTGTTTTAGATTTTTTAGCCAACAGCTAAAATTATAATATAAGTACAATGGATATAATTAAGACATATAGTTTATAGTTCAGATATTTGTTTGTAAGTTATATTGAATTGTCAGCTATGTTTCCCAAAAGTAAATCCTCAAAGAAAATAATAATTACAAGGAAGCTATTCTTCCTGAATCAGCCGTAAACATGCTACAAATTGCGGGAATGTTAAGTAGCCACGTATAATTACCATTGTAATGAGTTCAGTTGAAGCGAAAACACTCTGACTTTGTGGTGCGAATCACACATTTTTGAGGATTCGGCGAATATTAGCTGCTGTTGACGATTTTGCCAAGATGTCTTGGAGTTGTTGCCTACCTCTTTACGAGAGGCGAGAAGTCAGCAAATCCAAGCATTAAATTTTATAGACCCTAATGGCGGGGAATTCTGAGTCAGCGGGCGTACCACATTCAAAGAGAACCTTTATCACGAATTTCACAGACGTTTCACACGATATTCCTTGAAAAAACTTAAGCAGTTGTACGCTGTAAGGGCCACCTTTAAATGCGAATGATCTGACGCAGGTAGCTTCATAGTGAGTTGATAGAAGTCGAAGTTTCCATAGAACGACCGTAACCGTTAAGGGTTGAACGGGTCTTTATTAGGATACATACAATCTCATACATAATGTGAAAGCTTTCCCGTAAACATATTGGATCGGAAGCTTTTATAGCCCTATAGATCAGATGTGGACGATATTAAAGCTATTTCGAATAGCGTTGTCATTATTATGGAAACCGACGTCTATGGCGTTGGTACACTGCTTGTTTAAGTCTTAATTTTAACCCTTCTAAATCAAGCCTAATTCAAGATATATCATTTTAAAATAATCAATATATCACAAAATATGTTTTTAGTTTTACAAAATTAATCATTAATATGAAATGATATAACTGATCATGAAATTAAAATATAAAATTTTATTCGTTTCTTTACGAAATATTGTCGATCAGAAATTCGAATTTCAGAAAATGGATTAACCCTTGTCAGCAAAAACAACAATAACAGGAAGTAGTTAAGTAGCTCGTTAAGTGATGATGTTACTGGAAAGTTCTTGCAGACATCCTTTTACTATTATTTTTGCTTCTAAAATCATCACAGTGTCAGTTCACATATTACGATTAATAAACGTTCTTGACTGCTTGCTAAATTAAGTCATTGTAAATAATTTCTGAATTACTTTCCCAGGTAATTACTGTTTTATCCTACCGTTTCATTTATGCATGTAGCACTTAAACGAGAGTGACAATGTCTTAGAACCGGCCGGCCCTGTCATTCTACTTATGATCCAGCATCATAATACCGACTACATAAAAATTATCCAGTCAGTTTCGGAACAGTTTTGGTTCTGTAAGCTTTTCTTGTTGAGAAGAGATAATTCAGTCCCATCCGAGGGACGCTTGTCAGTTCGACAACCCCATAACGTTGCGGCGACGCCGTGTGACGCCGTTCCCCCCAGCGGCGCTATAAACACCAGCCGCAAAGCCAGTTAGTTAGAGACGGACCCAGGGGAAGTTCGGCAAAATATCACGTCACGGACGGTAATTGTTAAGCCCATCGGCTCCCGGGACCAACGCAACAATGGCGACGTCCGCGGCGCGATCTGTCAACGGGACTCGTTAAAAACTAGTGCGCAAACGAAACAATAGATACGTACACCATGTGGCGTGCTGTGAAATGAATTTTATTCATCAAATATTTATAGTCCATGTACGCTGAGTTACACATTTATTCGCGCTCTAAATCAAAACGTTAGAATAATTGTAATTTGTCACGCAGTAAGTTTTGGATAAAATTGAAATAACTGATTCATGCTATGGAATTTTTGAACCTACAGAAATACGATACAAAAACAGTGCTTTATTTAAGGACCGGAAGAGTTGTCCGGACATCTTTACCTGACGTTGTTGTTTTGGTATTAAGTCCTAAGAATGGTCTTATGCAACCCTCCATGCTTACCTATCCTGAGCAAGTGTTTTAAATTCCGCATAACTACCATATCCCACATCCTTCCTAATCTGCTAAACCTCCCTCTTCTGTTCTTACCCTACACACTTCCCTCATGTTCAAAACGTGGCCTATTAATCTATCGCCTCTCTTGGTCAAAGTCCTCCAAATTGTTCTCTCTTACCCTACTCTGCTTAGAACCTTACTCTATGCACCCATATGATTTTCAGCATTTTTCTGTACCATCACACTTCGAAAGCTTCTATTTCTTTCTGCAACTGCTATCGTCCACGTTTCGCACCCATATAACGCCACACTCAATACGAATTTTTTTAGTAATTATTTCATTATATTCATTCTTATATTAGCCGTAAATAAATACCTCTTTTTGCCTGTGGTATCCTACTCTTTTTATCTGCTATACTTCTAACATTCCTAGTTATTACGCTTCCCCTAATCTAACGCCCTTTTTTGTTAATTTCCGGTTTACATACTATACTCCATTACCTTTCTTTTCCCTGTATTAATGCTCATGTGGTACTCTTTCTCCAATACCACGTCCATGGCATTTATATTGGTTTCTAAGTCTTCTTATGACTGCCTTAATTACACAATATCATCAGAAAGGGTTTTTATTTCTTCTCCTTGAGTTTTAATTCAATATTCATTTTTGACTTTATTCACCGCCTGTTGTATATATAAGTTAAAAAGCATGGACGACAGACTACATCCTTGTCTACTCCTTTCTTGATTTCGGATTTCTTTTCTTGCCCTTTAATTCTAATACTGCGGACTCCCATCTGTAGAGGTTATGAATACCTGCCATACTAGTAATTTCTTTTCCTGATGTTGCATATGAAAGAAGGGGTTGTTTGCTTTATTTTTAGATCAAACTTGCTGTTCAAAATTTTATCTTCAGTTACCAGCGATTGATTTCTGGGTCTACACTTTAAAGCTTCCCGAATTATAACCTTTGCATATTTATAATTGAAATTTGATTCCAAATAATTCGTTTCTTAATACGTTTCCTTCTAGCCGAACACTTTCTCGTTACCTCTATATTCGCCTGAGAAAAGGATGGAAGACTGTGTTAAGTGTTTTTCCATTCACGATGCTAATTCTTCTAGAAATAATACTTTATATCACATGTTAATATTTGGCATTTTATGTAAGTTTTCATTCTTAGAATTGATTGTTTTTATTTATTTACGGATCTTTAATGTTATTTTTCGTGCCTCTTTAGAAGACTTTGCGTGTCTTTTGATAGTATTCTAGGTAATAATTAATTGTTTGCTGGATTTAAAAGTGTTGGAAGTTTGAAGGAATAGTTGCCGTAGTGTTTGTTTCACCATGTGGACATCAATTTAATTTCTTTTGTTCTCGAGAACAACGAAATTATTTAACTGGATTCTGTGTCAAATGTTTGCTGTAGTTTGTTCTGTCTTGTTTGGGGAATTGAAGCTACGACCATAGACGCACGCATTGCTGTGCGCAGAAGCGAAACCGTGCAACCACAACAACGGTGGAGGTTTTGTGTGTTTTGAACGCTGACGGTTGATGATTCGAGCTTTACACAATTGTGTTCAACAAGCACGTGTTACATCACCAAATTCTGGGGACCGATACTCAATAGGAAAATCATTGCGAGCCAGTATTGCGGGTTTGCATAGTTCCGACGAGGAAATTCCACGAACGGAATTGCGAAGGGAATCTCCTCAGTTACATCCCTAACTGAATATCGGGATTACCTCTGCAGCTTCGCAAGACCTAAACTGCTAATTAGAATAATCCCTTCGCCTTGTGGGAACGAAACAATGAACGAACTCTTGGATTTCAACTACGGAAAGCTTTCACTGTCGCGAATCTTTTTCACGTTTAATAAACGCCATCTGAACATTAAATTTTTTTAACAACTTCAAAGATTATGTACACAAATTAATTTTATAATTCCTTCGCATAAAAGGACCTTTTTAGCAGCATGTAGTCAAATAATGTTTGAAGCCTCATTTAAATATAAAGATTCGAGTAGATCTATTTTGTTAACGATGCAATTTCTCACATGAAAGATTGCTGCAGCGAAATCTAAAAATCATTAAGTTTTTGGATAATAAATTGTTACATTGGAATTACGTTAGTCTGGCTTAACAAAGAACGAGTCTGGCGCTCAACAAGTTAATATTGCTTTATTTGTAACATACAAGTAACAAAATATATCTTTTTAATAAATATCTCACAGTAAGCTAAATTTCTTTCATTAAGGGGATTTTGAACAGCAGCTACATTGCATGTACATTTGGTAACTCATTAGTAAGAAGCTCGTATGACGTCACCGTGACGTGTAAAGGAGGAACCAAACTCATCCTTGAAACGCCAAATTTTGTACAGGGGCCAATGCATATAGCGTTAGAATAACGGCAGTAACCCAGATATTCCAGTCTGTGTTAAATACTTCCGCGTGAGGATTAGTTAATAATATACAATTTATATCATAGTACCGTTAATCGAAAGTAATTATTTAAAGGGACACGGCTAAAGGTTACACAGTCACTCGTGCCTCAATTTTTTTAGCGAGAAATATTTAATATTCACCTAATCTCTAATGTTCCAGTAGTGTGTTACGGAATTATTTCAGAGTGCAAATTTAACATTTTACTCTCGTAAGTAAAGACGAACGCTAACGTTGGTACCAACCTGTTAAGAAATGCTCGATGTTTAAATCCCTCTATGTCAATATGTACGTGGCGTCCTTTTGTAGGATGAATAGTCCATTGAAAATTTGTCACCACAAAGCCCCCAATAATTTATTAGAACAGACCGACGAAGCCACACTGTGAAATTGTGCGCTACTTCCAGACAATTGGCCTGTGGACTGTATTAATGCACCTTTCCCCTTCCCCCTCTTCCCCCCCCCCTCGCCGGGAATTAGCGACCATCCGAAATCCCGATAAATCTCCTTCGAATTCAACTTGGAGGAGAATAAGAAAGCTGACGACTGGCTGATAATATTCTTTCTGAAGAGACTCAATAGAGATATTTGGCCACTCTCCATTATTCCCTGCAAGGGAGAGATGTGTTATCAAGGAGAATGTGGAAAATCTTATCTGGGAGCGAAGAGAGCATCCATCACTCAGGAGCTTTGCATCTCACTGCTCTCTGTGTGGAGAAACTCATTGCATTAACACCGATGTTTAAGAGATCAGGCAAGAGTTTGAAAAATACACTTATTCACTCAATCCGTGCCACCATTAAGAATTCATTCATCACTCATGACGTCCTCTACTTATAAGCGCAACTACTTTGGAAACTTTTATTCTACCTTAAAGAAAATGCGATACACCGTACAGAACAAAACGTTTCATGACTGACTGGAGATCATCATTGAAAATATAGAAAACGTATTTTTTATCAAAATGTTGCACTTTTGTAGTTTTAAAAACATTCGTTCTCATCCCCAAATAAATCGTGATTTATTTTAGAATGGGTTTAATGTGTTCGGATATTGTAAAAGATCTATATTTTGGTAGTAGATGATTGTGACTAAATTATCATCAAAAAGCTTTATTTCTGAATAATAAATTTATGTTAATCACTTAGCGTTAGAGTTATACATTAGTTATATTGATGCATTTAATACGAATATATGTGTATGCATATATTAATTCTGAAATTTATAAAAAGGCTGTATATTGACATAATATAAAGTTTTATCCTACCTATAATTAAACTATATTTTAGAATATTGTTTTAAAAATATAATTCAATATTGGGAAAAGGTAACTGTATCATTTTGGATCATTCCGTGTCCAGTAAACTTTATTTTATATACCGCAATCGTTGATTTTTGTTGACATAAATTAATGGATTGTGACGAATTCCAAAGTTGTTTACACAAACAGGCATGTGTTTGGTAAAATAATATGTAGAGTTTATTCGACAACAGTTGTGTATTTATTTAGGATATGAAAGTAATATGTAAATGAAGCGTGTAACATAATTGAATTAATTTCTTTCAGGAAAGCTTTTATAGCAGAAGAATGATAAAAGTGTATAGACATTATATGACAATGGTACTTAAAGAAAAAAATTTAATTTTATAATTTATTTGATTTTTACCCCATATTATGTTCATATATATATGCACATTATAAAATATTTCAGAAGCATAGTGAAGCTTATATCTCTTTAAGGGTACTTCTTTTTAAAGTCTTCGGAACAGTTAGGAAGAACCTGGAGAATATGAAATAGAAGGAGAATATCTGTATCTTGATTTGTCGTGGAGTATACAGCGAAGCTAAACGGGGAATGATGCAGGTGAATTAGGCAGCCAATTCACAGAGATAAAAAAGACATGTATTCCGTTTTAAATTAAAAGTCGCCTGTCGTGTCCGAGTGGAGGAAAGCTTTGTTGCAACGAAGCAAAGCAATGTTATACTAGCTCCATCAAGACGCCTGTCTCAGTTTACATTTTCGACAGTGCAAGCGATTGGTTTATTCATGGCCTTATTCCTCGCGGTAACAAACTGTAAAAGGGACTATAGTTCCCTAAATTTTTATGTACATTGGAAAAGATTTTTGTGAGTTTCGAGAAGCTGATCAAAATGCCAAAGTTTGGAAATGTAAAAGGTTTTTGTTGGGCTGACCGGGAAAAATATAAAAATTAAGAATGTAGGAAAATATATTGGTACATATGAAGCCTTGAAATCATAAGAATAACCAAGTAGGAAAAGTTGTACCATAAAACGGATAGACCATCATCTTTGAACGTAATCTATTTTCCGTTACTGACAGTACAATACTCGATACGACGGTTACCAACTTACGCTTAATTAAGATTTTTTCAGTTTATTTGAACGTCATATTATCAATTAGGGACTCCCATACAATTCCTCGTGAGAATGCATATACTGCGTTAGATTGTATTAACGTAGTCTTAAATTGTTTCAATTGTTCTACCTCTAAAGCCACGTGTCCTTCCAGTCTTCTTAAAACCTTGTAGAAGGGTCTACGATCTTAGTGTTTAAAATTTTCGTCTTCTCTTGAATTTTTTTCTTTTGAATAGAATTTCCCTCAATTAGTGACAACCAAAGTAAAATTGATAAATAGGACTGCACCTTGTGGAATATTAGAACTTTGAGACAGGAGAGTTTAAATTTCTTCAACGCGTTCTATTCAGAAACAAAAATTGTCTAGCAACGCTTTTCATACATACATTGAAAATTACATCGGTAAGAATTTTGTTTTTAAAATTATGGAAATATGTATAGTAATTCCTTTCAGCCTGAACATTGCATTTTTTACATTGATGGTTAGGACTCTCCTCACGCTCCGTTGCTGTTATGGAAGATATTGCTTGGAAATATCTCTCCAGCTGCCTGTGGCCAAACAACGCACGCATTCGTCACCCGTCGCGGACGTGACGTCATAGGTCACGCGTGCCCATGCGCAGATAGCGGGATGTTTGTGTAGAGTGCGTGCCCGGGACACTCCCTGCAGGCCTGCCACTGCCCGGACAAAACACTCGATAAACTCGACTCCGATCTTTTCCTTTCACTGTTCTTGTGCTTCACGCAGGCAATTTTTTTACCATTTTTAACTTGGCTCTATTTTTTGGGAGTCCTGAATTACGACTCGTGAATTTCGTAGATTATTAACTTTCCCTCATGTGGATACATCATCTCATGATTTACTAACTATAAAATCTACAAGACAAAGATAATACTATTCTCCTACGAGCAACCACTAGAAAATCCAACTCGCATACCCAGGATAATAAACACAAATATCCCAAGTTCATTACATGTGTTTTTTACATTTACGATAAATGAAAAAGGGAATAATTATTTACTTATTATTTTTCCTCGGTTTTTTCATAAAATCGAAACGGGACAGAACAAATCTATTTTGGCATATCTTACTCTTTCTATTAACGTAATAAATGTTTTATAGATCTTTATAGGCCCGGAAATTAAAAGTTATTGATTGGAAAGCCCTGGACGTAATGTCGGGAAAATAGATTCAAAACTCACTGTCCCCATTACGTATTATGTCAATCGTACTTCTTCTTGCGACTAAGCTTAGGCTGTTGGGCTGAGTTCGATCGCTGACATGAGCGTATTCTTGGACAGCCTTGTAAATGGTAATGAAGAAGACCCAGATAACGAGAATTGGTTGCTGCATATTCATAAAGTCGCCCTGCTGCGCCTATCAATGCAAAACGAACCCTGACGTGTTCTTGTCGATTAGCAAGCTCGGGAGTAAAAGGAAAAAAGTTAGTGAAACCCATTTTGCGATACGTCGCCAAGTTTCAACGGAACTAAATTCTGTTTGTCCCCTTTCCGCAGTTTGCCTAGTAAGGATAGTGATCTACATTTTGTAATAATTTATACCAATTATTATGTTTAATAACTTTTATCATTGAAGACTTAATAGAGATAATACTGAATTCTAAATGCCTACTGTAACTGAAAAAAATTACAATGTGATAGCACATGTCTTTTTTATTTATGTTCATTTGGACATTTTATTTTTTATCCTGTATTATGTATGATGACCACACACTCCGACACAGGGAGTAGCAACCCTTTCCCTATTTAGTCTTAACCGTCTTATATGCACTGATAGCGGTCGCTCTCACTTGCAGTCGCCGTTACACAACATTGAACTCGCTTGTATCTCTCATTGTCGTTCTATGACGCATTGCCATTCCAACAAAACCAAATAATTATAAATTACTTAAATTATCTACACATATAACACTAGAAATTATAGATGGATATATATTATCACTAGAACCGTGAAGAAACATTTCTGTGTGTTTTCATTATTAGCGTTACGCAGAATATTTTTCGAACACGAGATGCTGAAGTTTACTCATAAATGTTTTCTTTGCAACAGCACACTTGACTCTGAACGGAAACTAGCATCCTGTGCAATAAATATAAATCTTCTCTCTACGTCACGGATGTTCTACACAGATATCCAAAAATAAAGATTATCTCCGGATTGTTTTTGCATGGATGATGTTACGGGTGACGAGTACTGCATCACTGCATCAATGGCCAAAATGGGGGAGGAATATGGATGTGACGGTCCGGCGGGGTTTCTTAAAAGGCAAATGGAGGCTGAGCGTCACAGACAACTACATCAGTGGATGAAATACACTACCCGACTAAAGCTCAAGTGGTCTGACTTAGGTTTTATAAACTCCTTAACAATTAACTAGAATAAGTGGTTTATATGATATTTAAATAAAGAATTAAATGAATTATAACAGCCGCTTTGTCAGTTTATTTTCATTTAAAAGGGATTAAATATAGTACGTAACATAATGCCTAATTTATAATTTTCATTTAACTAAACCCGAAGAAGTCTCAAATGAGAGACGAAGCGAAGTATACTTCATCTTTTAAATAAAATATAAAAAATGGCAAAAATGCTGTTATAATTAATTTATTTAACTGGAATGTGTGATCTCGAGTACAATGTTTTTTTAAAAAATAAGTGGTTCTAAATGAAGTATTAAGTCTAAATCTCTTGAAGGATGTAAACATAATTGAAATAAAGTGTATTTTGAGGGACTGAATAGAAGGTTTCCAACTATTCTACCAATAATTCTTTTTAATGTTTAAGTGTTAAGTAAACTTTTTTTCTTATTCCTTCGTACATAAAATTTTAAATCGTACCACTGTTTGCCAGTTATAATAGATCAGAAATCGTGAACTAGTGAGTTGTTTTGTGGAAAATTGATGTTAATGGTGTGAGCATTTAATAAAGACGTACATTCCTTTATTTCTCGTTATCCAACTACCGTCACATTAGACCGATAGCCACGAGGCTATTACAATTTTACTTAAAAATTGTAGGTAATGAGTTAAGAATGGAAATTGCATACATACGGAAAAGATAGATGGTGATAGTTTTCTAAATTCAGCCTGCCTTGTTTAAAGTGTCCTGATGTTAAATAGCTGATATATAAATAATGCGACGTCGTCTGCGGATTTATTTGTTCATTATTGTGGTTATTCTGAGGTAGTCGTACGATATAAGAGCCAGAAGTCGTAATCCCCGAAGACTGGTTTGTTGACGGAACCGTTTTCCTGTCCCCGGGATTTGTGTGTTGCTTCCTCGGAATTGCGGAATGGCTGCGCGTCACGCAAATAACTCGATTTAACCGCGCTGCTTTATCTTTCTCTCTCTCTCTCTCTCTCTCTACAAACGTATTCTTTGGCGCGGTTCCATATTTCGATTGCACCCCTTTCTATTCGATAATTGGGCGGCCGAGCGGGATATATCGGCCAGGGGCGCCAGACTTGTAATTATATTAACAACTATCATCCGCCGCGAAAGATCAATTAGAGCAGAAGGAATCGTGGGGCAGCCCGTTTATCACGAGTTAGCGAAATGGAGGGTGAAAAGTCTATATCAGAATTGGAACTGACTCCAGCGCCGTAATTAAATTAACAGATACAATCGTGCCGTGACGTTCCATTAAGGGCAACTTACTCCGGGTTTATCTTCGGACGGGCGCCCCCCTTCGTTGCCAACTATTTAATACTGCGTCACGCCCTTAATTTTGCTAATTATTTGCCGGGTCGTATGCCGACCTGTCATCACTATTTAATTGCAGAGATTCGCGTAATTCCGTTAGTGCTGTAGATGCATGTATCATTTTGCCCTGGTGTATGTGACTTTTAACCCGATCTGCTGGGCGGGGGATGAATTAGCTCGTGACAGACAATGCGGTGGAAGCAGGCCTGCCAATGGCTGTAATTAAGAGCGGTTCGTGTTACACATTCATCACGAGGCGCTTGCGTCAGACCTGGGCTCTACTTCATTAAGAAGGTGTGACTTGCACTACGCTTGAATTCAAATTTGGCTCAGTCCTGTACATCAAGGATTACAGACTTTTTCCAGCATGTCAGCTTTGGTCTGAATAAAATACTTTTCATTGTGACACACACACACACTCACGAGTCACTTATTCAGTATTTTACAAGATATGTTCTCTCGAAATAAAACTAAATTTAGCTAATAATTGTAAACATATTTTACATAATATTGATAAATTTAGTATTGTCAATAAAACTGAGTGCAGGTCAAAGAGAACATAATCTTTAGCCCAGAATTAAAGAACTATCTCTATTTACACAACTTGAATAATCACAGGATTGATTGGAGCAGTATAATATTTTACATTTATATAGTAATTATTATACTCGATTGATGACCGAAATCATTCATATTAGATCAATTTTAAAATCAATAAATAAGAAAAAAGTAATTTACAAAATTGTAGCTTTGGTGTGCTGTAAGTAGTCTAACGGTGTTATTTAATTCCTTTTACATTTAAATGATGTAATTAACAATGTTTAACTAAATTCATTTATTTGTAAATCAACTAAGTCTAGGTCATTAAATTTAATTATTTATTTATAGATACAACTGAAGAGGCCCCTAAACTTTTGTATGAAATATTATAGTGTAATTATTTAATATTAGTCATTCCTATTTTATTTAGAAAAATAATTAGATTTAAATCATGGGAATGTGAATATCTTTTTTATCACATGGAATGGCGTGTCACCTACGTTACAATCGGCAACGTATTTAATTTATAGGAATTATTATGTGATCACAGAGCTTCATTTTATTTCAACCATTGTTTATTACTGAGATTAGAATTTCTCCTGAATAAACTATCGTGACGCACTGTAACAATTTTACGACCGCGCTCCAATAAAACAAGGAAACAGTGTCCCTCCTCGCAGATACTTCAAGTTAAAGCTGAAATTATTTCTCTATAGCTTTTTTTATATATAATTATTATTTCCAGAACAGGTGAAATCATGATGTTCTTATTGCAATTTATATTTCAGTATGTGTAATGATAATTTTTGAGAAGAAAAACCAGGAGATCCAGTCATTAAATCCTTCTCTATATCATATAGTTTTTTTGAATTCATCTTGTAAACTAAGAATGTCGCTCAGTAACGTAGCAATTAACACAAATATTAAGGACAATTATATATTTTTTCTACTTTGAAATTTTGACACTTGACGTTCGCTTGGTAAAGAACCATTTTGTTGACTTGTTTCGTAATGGCGCAGACGGCCGGATATCGAATTTTCATCAGTCTAGTATAATATGAAAGTTTCTTGTCCTTCGCAACATCTCCCGGTTCTCGTATAGCATTAATAGGTAATAAGGTCAAGTTTCTTCTCAGTCGACTGAAATTGACTCCTGCAGCTATTCTAATATCCATACTGGCAAATGTGTCGTAACCCGTAATCACGTAGTTTACAAAGTTTCTCATTTCGTAGACAATTACTCCTGAAATCTGTTTAATTCTACGATGTGTAATAAATCCCGACTTTTTTTACTGCTTGATAGAGGCACTGGAGTACTTTATATCTCCGTTCGAAAGCATAACTCTTTTTAAATTGGGAGACCAGCGTTTACTGTTTCTAATTGTAAACAAGTCCAGGTTCCTTTCATTACCTGTTTCTCAAAATCGATTTTCTAATTTCGGTTTAGTGTGACGGTACTTCAACTGCAGTTGTTATTTCAATTTTGACGATTATCACCTCCTGTCCCAACTTCTGTATTTTGCAACGCGGAGAATTACATCCCGAAATTGTTTCAAGGAGCAAACTGTTTCCTGTGCTCTATGGCTAGCTATACAGGTCGGTCGTTTTTCTTCCCTATTCAAGCCTAGCTCCCGAGAGCCAATTACCGACAATGGCTGGGACACGTTGCCGGATGCTCGGATGCTCTTGATCTCTGCGGGAAACATAAAGCACGTCTTTCTCGTGGAAGGGCGTCCACGCGCCGTAGCCTCGTGTCTCGTGTCTCGCCGATGTTTTTATTTCGGGAATTTGTCACGTGTGGCACGAAGGCGTGACGGGAGCAAGTAGAGCGCGCTGCTTACGGATTCCCCGCAAAGCTGTTCCGCCATTTGTCTCCGGGTAATTCCCCGCGTGCGCAGACTCCCACGGGCCGCACAATTATCCGCTCTAAGGCCGTATTTTTCCCGTCTGTGTGTGCGTGTGTGTGTCACCGAGTAGCGATATTTGGCCGCTGAGGAGGGATCGGTTGGCGTGTAATTGACTCCCGGTCATATCGGAAATTCCTCCCCAATATGCGGTCATGTTTCATGTAATTCGGAAATTACGTTATTAATTTCGTATTGAAAGCGTCGTTTCATCTGACAAAAATCTCCCGGACAAATTGTTGCAATGTGTGTAGCGAGCCAAGAATGGTTCGATACTATTGACCAACATTTTTGTTGAAATTAGGGAGATGGGATGGAGAAGTTTGACAGGCCGGTCTTTCAACTGACAAAATCCGCGCTATGCGCAAGGTAAAAGCGGGATTTCCAAATTGCGTTATATAGCCTATTAGCCGACATTTGCGGCGACGCGTATTACCCTATTTATTAGGGACCCTTTTATTGCGCCGCTCTATCCAATCCGCAATCAATTGTGCGTGCGGTTCACAATGCACTGTTCGCTCAGAGCAGCAAAGTTGCCAACTCGATGGAAATGTATGGTATACATGGACAGTAAGTAAATGGCGGGCAATTTCTTGAGTGCCAATGCTTGTTTCCGACTTCCTTAATTATTTCATTCTAATTAACTGTCCCATTCTTTGAACACTTCCTTCCCCCAATTAATAACGCATTTTTAAAAGGAAACAAACCTTTGTAATTATCGCAATGGATGCCAAAGTACTTTTCGTCTATCAGTGGACGTTTGGTCAGCCTGAGGTATCAGTATCAGATTGCTCAGAAGGCCAGCGGTTATGGTACATTTTTAACGTAACAACTTGTACACACTGGTTAATATTCGGCGAACATTTGTGTTAAAGTCACATTTTTTAAATTCTTTCTTCTTCGAAATATATCGGTACAGATATTGATTAATTTAATTGCTTTATCTATAATAAATAAAAAGACGGCCAATAAGTCAGCATATAAATTTAGCACTATTTATTCAAAAGTGACCTTTCGTCTCCATTTTGAGACTTCCGCTGGCGTACTACAAACAGTATATTACAAGAAATTAAATATGATTTCTATGTTTTAATTTATATATAAAAATCATGGTTCAAAACTTACTAATTTAACAATTCATTATATTTACTCCTTGACTCCCTCAGCCGAAAGGATTATTGAATGTACATGTGACGAATTTAGTGTCGCGGACCATCTCCAGGCACGGTTACGGCCGAAATGATGCGCTTTATTTATAATTCTTTTTGTAATCCTCTTGGCTTTTCTTCAACGTCTGTTGTTCCCTGAGAACCATATTCCCCTCCACTCTTCTTTTACTGTCCATCTTGTTCGCCATGCCTATATTTCATGTATATTTTTTTTATGAGTGTTGAGATTTGGACGGCCGAGTGGTTGTCGGAGGAGCCGTCAGATAGCCGTATTTCGCTCGTCATATGCCCTGTTTCTGGCGCAGACTTAACGACGTCGGTAACTCGGCTCGACGGCCTGCTATCGACTGCCATTGTCTTAGACTCTCAGTGTTGGTAGTTCTGATGGCGTTCCTCCTGATTACTACGGTGCTCAGGCAGGCTATTTACCCTGAGCCCTAACGAGAGTTTATCCTCCTGTGGCGGGAGCCGAGCTCAATTGAAAAGCACGGACCTCTGCAACCCACACGAGCAAACAAAAGAAAACAGACTCATCCTCCACCAGGGGAAATCCATTGTCCTGTTTAGAGAAAAACAAGGCGAGTAGAGTTTCGGTGAAACTGAATTCTCGAAAAAAGGAGTGAAACGGCATACATTGATGTTTTGGCCGTGTTCAGTCTGTTTTCTTCACTTGCTTCTCAAGACTTGTGAGGATAAATAATTTTTGTAAAATCTGTGCCTCTTAATTTTCTATTGATTAAAAGACTAAACTCATGGAAATAATGAAATGAATACGCTAGAAAAATATTTATTTGAAACAAAAGATTCTCTGGAAAAAAGAATAGGATTTTCGTTGAGGAGTTCATCGTACGGCCTTCAATTGATTCTATCGTCCCCTGAAACAGAATTAGTTCCATATATTTATACAGCATGGTATTTAGTCTTCAATTTGTGAAACCCTTTAATGAAAACTGGTGTATGGTATATGCATGAGAGTATAATATTAAACAGTTAAATTTTAGGGAACCTTTCACTTGAAGTGTCGCTAATTTGCTCAGGATTATTTTAGGCATGCAGGATGTTGAACGAACAACGAGAGTTCACGTTTCCCTGTGCTTGCGGCGCACTTTCCGCGATGTAACATATTAGTGGAATCAGAACTTTCCTTATTAAAAGTTACACGAGACTAAGTAACCAGATATACATTCAAGTGGACGTAGAAACGCACCTCGTTAGCCGAATAAAACTAATTACCGTTATTTGTTCACTGCTCAACTTTCCTTTATGGCTTATCGTCTAACGGGGAATCCTGGTGAAGATAGGAGATTTGCATGATCACAGCATTTCCTAGAGTCTCTTTTCTAATCAATCGGGATGAATTCTAAAATGTTTTCTCAGTTTAACAATTTGAAATGCTCTGTACCGCCGAGTAACCCGGGGTCCTAGTCAACCCTTGGCTACCTTGCTCTACCTACCACATCACCCTTTTCCTATGCTATTAAAGTGGAGTTTTCTGTGTCAGAATCACCCTGATATAGCCTCTTACATAAACAGATCCTTTCTCTACTATTCGGTGATCAACTGCTATAAAGTGACGCAAATTGGATGGCTTGATGCGACGAAGAAAGCTCTTCTTCCTTGTGCTCGTCGAAAAGTGATACTCGAGCTGAATCTTTGTGTGTGCGATTTATTATTTTTGTAAGCTTCATACACTAATTTTGTGTTTGCAGAATTCCATCATCGTAAGGAGGCAAGCACCACAAAAATTTTGACAAAATCATAATTGAAGAATATGGTTCTAAACTAATTCGCGATTTAGGGTGAACTACAAAAATTTTGATTTCTTTCAGAACCTTAGATTTATATACATGTTTTTAGGCAACTTTGACATATTTAACTTGCATCCAGTCTGTGTGGCAATTTTAATCCAATTTATTATGTCATTATGAATCAAGCAATCGTAAAAGTCCCGACATTAAAACACATACATTATTTTCAGTATCCTGTCATCAGATGTAACTCGTCATTTGACTGTGTATTCGTACTTATTTTGTGAATATAGATGCAGTTAGTTGCTTTTTTGCGCGGTGATGACATAAAAAATTTCTCGTACTCACCAACCGGTGTGACAAACAATTAAAGTAGACCGCTCGCATTTGAAATTTGATAACATGTCTCTGTGTTGACATTTTTAATTTGTAGCATATATATTATTTAATACTTGTTTTCGACACTGCGTCGTTATTGAAGTTGGTTAATGATTAAGGCGGCCGAGTTTGTGAATAAAAATATTTCCGCGGCGGAGAAGATGTTAAAATACTGCGGAACTGAAACACTGCGTGTAATCCATATGGCATTTGCAATTCTAATCCACGGATTCGGAACGCTTTGTTAGCATGTGCGTATAACCATCGTTTCCGCAGTTTGTGTTCTGGTTGACGTTCGTCGCCATTGGTGCAAACCTAATTTATTATGCACCTTATTAGTGGGACACGAGTGGTATTCGCCTATCGATTCTCCGACTGGTTACCGGGGCAACTGTGGGATGGTCCCTTCGCGTCTCCTGGCATTGTTGCCAATAAAGGAAGCAGCTGCAGCAGCGAGCAGACATGACGGAGAGTTCAGATCAGAGTTTAGTATTGAATGTTTCGGGGTTAGCAGGTTTTTTTTCTGTTTGTTTGAGAGGAGCTTGCGGGTTCGTTTATGAATTCCCGTTAATCCGGTCCGGCCTGTTGCTGAATATTGTGGTCGCTAAGCCGATTCTCTTTCCTGGCGTTTGTTTGGCGCAGGCCTCGGCTTCTCTAATATTATTAAAACCATTGCTCGCTCGCTCGTACGCGTAAAGCATAATTACACGGGGGCCTGGCTCGTTCTATTGAAGTGTTATGGGAACGAGTATGGCGCCTGTCTTTGTTTGCACCTGGCTCTCGGCCTGTCGTGCACCTCTCCCCCATTTCCACGCCTTAGCAGGTGCCTTGTCTCCTAGTGCGATGCAAATTAAAACGTCTACTTCGCGTACGCTAATTACGCGTACCTAATGCAGTGAATGTTAACGTAGGACAGAGCCTTATGTGTAATTGGTTCATTCCTTCACTCCGGTTACCGTTTACTTCTTCAATATAAGTGTTACATATTTAATTGGCCCGTCGTCAGTTCGCAATTTCATTTATATTAGCTACCTTTTTACATATCATCGCGTTCACATTAAAACCTCATTGTCAAATTATTTGGAACATTTCAGAACCAATGCATTGGATTTACTGACGTGAGCGCCACGTGACTTATGGGAATAAATCATTGATACCATGTCAAATATAAGAAGTCTTTCCATGTCTAACAGTAATTTTGCATCAACTTTCTCAAAAATATTTGTATCTTTTTTATCGATGTCCTTACAAAGCTGTGATGCATGTGTACAGAAAGGCAAACGCGAAATCTCAAAGAACAAAAAGCATGTCCATGTAAAAGCAATTGGGAATAACAAACAAAATTAATATTATTTGTAGAAATAATTTTTAACAGGTATTACCGTCGTTATGATATTAACAATATTGTAATTTTTATTTATCCTTTTCAATGTGTGGAAAATAAAAGTTTGGATTTATTGCAGTTGGTAATTTTGTGTTGCTGTCAACACTTTTGTAAACATTAAATCGAACGCAACGTCACAGTTTTAACATGTAGTAATTTTTATATCTTAAATTACTAGTTTACGTACTGTATCCTTATACCCGGCTCGATACTCTCTCTGGTTTTTTAACTTTCTTACATGTCGAGGCACCTTCGTCTAGCTTAGGATTTGTATATACTGGGGTCGAAGACGTTGAGCATACGGCAAAAGTTGTCCGCTGATTCCATTAAATTAGTCGGCCTACTGCCTCCGAAAACTTGTGGAGACACGGTGAAGGGAATGCTGCGACCCGACAGCTAACTCGTCTCCCGTCATTTGGAAGGTCATGAGAATAGAACCCAAAAGCCCATCCCTTACCTGATGCACGTTTTCTAGGACTTTCCTTGCATCTGTCTTAGATGTTTCCTATGTAGTCTTACTACAAGCTGAATGAATTTTGAATATTTGTCTGCTGACAATTGTGAGCAACGCCAGCGTCACATCGCCTAAAGATTGTTACCAAAGAATCGGATAAAAAACACTCAATTTATCTATGCGAACACACAAATTACTCTCAAAAGGTACTGGAGTCTGTGCTAGAGGATATGTTTTCTAAGTACGAAAAAATAATCTGTATAAATTAAAGCTTGTAACTGTTATCAAGAGTATTTGGAATATATTTCTCGCCGTGCGTATTAAGAAAGAAGAGTCCGATTCTGAAAGAGCACAAAGTGAACGCCTGAGTAGACTTTCCCGACGCGAAGACGCGCAACCTTTTTGAGGCAAAGTAACTCTGATTGGAGCAAACCCTTCTTCTTCGCGGCCGCCACCGCTCTTCAACATCAATTCTGCGCCGCGGCGGTTACTTCATAAAGTCTCCACCATTACCATGTTAACTACGCCCGCGACGTTTTCATTTCGCAATGGAAATTCAAGAAAATTTCATTTAGAATCGAGCTACCGAAAAGGGCCTCATAGTGATTCGTGCAATTACCGTTGTAATGAGATTAGGTCCTCAGGGACACGGATGTTTCCTTTTTTTCCCCCTCTTTTGGTTACAGTCCATTTGCTTGAATTAACATAGACCGTTTGGGAAACGCATTAAAAAGTGCAAATCGTCCATGCATAGGTATAAGAGATCTGTGCTACCCGTAATTACCATAGTTGTAACTAAAAATGCGGCCTGTAGCGCTGCAAACGCTATTTTCAAACTGAAATGTCATGGCAACGTGTGAAGATTAAAGCGTTGTTTTAATGAACTCCTACTTTTTCTCTAAAAAAAACCTACGAACAGTCACAAATGTAAAACAGAATCAAGATTTTCAGAATCATTTTATGTTACCTTGTTAGTTGTAAAATGGAACGATCTGAAATATATAGTCATTGCGAGGATATAATAAATTTAATTAATTAATTAAAATGGATTTTATCCGTTATGTTTATCGATTTAAAATGAAGTAGCTTTTAAGTTGTTTGCATGGCATAGATTAATTGTCGATAGCACGAAAAACCAGTTTCTTAATATCAAATTTATATTTTAATGGTGTGTACATAACATTTTGCAACGTTGTAAAATAGTTTGTCTTACATAAACTATGTAATTCGTCTTTGACCAGGTTGATAATGAGAAAATATCGAAAGTTTTAATATGTGTTTAAAATTCAAAACGTGTTCAAGACAGGCATGAATTTTGTTAGTTACCAAATCAATTATTTCAGAGTCCAATTGTTGTTGTTGTGGTAATCATTCATAAGACTGGTCTGATGCAACCCGCCATGCTAACCTATTTTGAAGCCTTTTAATTTTACTTACACATCCTCCGCAATCTGCTTAGCGTATTCCATTCCTTGCAACCCTCTTCTGTTCTTTTCCCACACACTTCCCTCTAATGCTAATTTTACAAGACCCTCATGTCTTACAAAGTGGCCTATTAATCTATCCCTTTACTGGGTCAAAGTCCTCGAAATTGTTCGCTCTTCCTCTATTCTGCTTAGAACTTTTTCGTTACAAACAATATCCACCCATATGATGATCAGCATTCTCCTATACTGCAGTCCAAAGGAGAAATACAGTAAGTCTAAAAAAATGCTTTCGTGAAATAAAGGGATAAAGTTTTTTGAGCTTTGAAATTTACATAAACCCCTTATCTCTTTGAAAATGGTTTTATCCGTACCAAAAAATGTGAGTTTGTCTTGATAAATGAATTATAATACCTTTATCCGTGTAATATTTTCAAAAGTCGAAAATTTTTACTTACTGCCTTTCTACTTTGAACGGCAGCATAGCGCCACATTTCAAAGGCTTCTACCGTCATATATAACGCCACACTCAATTCGAATATTTTTAATAATGATTTCTTAATATTCATACTTAATTAGCCGTAAGTAAATTCCACTTTATTTGCAAAAGCCGTCCTTGCATGTGCTATCTTACTCTAGTTATTACTCAAGTAGCAGAATTCCTTAACTTCCTTCAAAATATCCCTTCACAATCTAATAACCTTTGTTATCGCACTGTTTCGCATATTACACTCCATTACCTTGACTGCCCCTCTATTTTATCCTCCAGTATCACGTTCATGCTATTTATTATGGTTACCAAGTCTAATTAAGATTAAGCGTTATGGATACTAAATAATTGTAAAGACCAACAATTATAAAAAGTTTAATTCATTGGTTGTTCAGTAGCCATGGTCAGTAATTGTGCATTGATGCTTCAGTATTGTCAGTGGACATCTTGGATCCCTGTTATTACCTGAAACCGTCTTATATTCCCTTTTTAGGGACTTATGGAAGTGAATCTTCAATGTCATTGTATCATTTTCAGCCATTAACCGTAATTAGACTTTCCTTGACTTCATTGAAATCTTATCCAAGTTTTACAATATCAGTGCTGTAACAGTATTCCTTTGCCGTTTAGGTGTAGGTTACTGGTATCCGTATGCAATGTTGTTCTTCCTTGCATTTTTATTTACTTGTATACGTTTTATTTTGGTAAACATTTTTCTCCTTTTTGCTGTGACGGACACAAGTATCGAGTTTGATTACTTTGTCCAAGTGGCCTGGAGCAGCGTTCAACATAGTAAAATAACATCAAAGGTGTTTTATTCACTGAAACAATCAACACAGTAGCCATGTACGTGCAGTTTGGCACCGTCCATTTTTCCCTCCGCTGTTGAAAACGAATCAGTGTCGTAAAACTGTCCCCGCTTGGCCTGTGGTAAATAAACCAGCCAGCAGGGAGCAGGAAGAGTGGTGCTTAGAGGGCATTACCAGGGCGAGTGTTAACAATATGCGGTTCAGAGGGACGTTCATCTGCCTTGGGCATTCGTCGCTCAAATGAGCTTATAACACTGTGCCGCCCGCAAACAATACAGATTATGTAATTAAAGCTAATTAAGGATGTAAATCAGTCTGATCATATGTCGATGCGCTTTTCCGGTAGATTTTCCGCGGCTCAAGTGCAAATCCGCGGTCATTTTCATTCCGTTAATTGGATTACTTGCGCTACTGAACCGTCGGAAAGTAATAATTATTATTGCGACGCAAAGCTGTCCTTTGTACCTTCGGCCCGCGGCTGCCAAATACCCGGTTCCGCTCACTCTCCTTTGCACAATTTATTGCCGGTGAAGCTGTTGCCTCTTCAACACAAACACACACACGAGTTTCCTCTCTGGTACATTACCCGACCTTTCGTGCCCAACAAAAATATCGTCGCAGAGATCTATTAGAGTACATGGCGTGTAATGTGAACGTTTATGCTAACGACTAGGTGATTCATAAACGGAAGACATTAGCTTGAAGCGGTCTAGCCGTGCGTGAAAGCGGACACACTTTCCATGAGCGATGTTGTTCAAATGAAATGAGATGAGCAAAAATAACACTTCTAGCCGACGAAGGCCGGGAACAATCTCTTTGACATAAGCAAGACTTTCGTTCTATATTGTAAAATACGTGCTTCCTACTATGGAATAGTATTTTTATCTCATGTTTTTGCAAGAATTCTCCACTCGGTTCTTCAATACCTGCAAATCTAATTGTCAAATTCTTTTGTTTTTTAAGCTTTCGATGCATTATCTACACTGAATTGATTACAATAATATCTTTGATATCCTTCAAAAAGTACTACATTCGATATTACTGTAATGTGAGTTTTAGTAATTTGAAGGTTTCTTTATATATTTAGGCTAAGTTGTTTAGTTATTTTAGTAGTTGATTTGACAAGAATACAAATTTAATTACTATCTTTTTATTTAATGTAAATGAAATATTGGCAAAAGTTTGAATGGAAAATATGCGACGAAGCGTCTGCAATCGAAATTTTATTTTTGCTTGACTTATCTATTGTCCATAACGTAATTCAATTTCTATCCTTCCTTCATCTTCCGGAGATCACTTTCGCAGAAACACACAACAAACAATAAAACACTTTGCTTTTTAATTTCACTTCAGTTATTTTTCCTCACTTTCGTCCCATGAGCCTCCCTATTGGCTCCGCAGTTAACTTTAAAATTTTCCTACAATTTCATCCTTTTCCCGGCCATGGTCCCGCAGCTATTGTCTCTCTACCAACAAAATTTTGGTCAATTCTTACAGAGTAAAGTTTTAATTCGTTCGTTCTCCTGGGACCGCATATTAGGACTCTCGAAATCTGAAAAACATATTGTGTAGTTGGGTGTCTGCGCTGCTACTGTTTCATTTTCTCTGCCCACTCGGTAAAAAGGTCGCCCTGCCATAAATTACGTCAAACTTGCCTTTTCGACTTTCGGACATCAATCTTTACCGTGACAGGTTCCGAAACTTTAAAATCCTTACAGATAGATATTCTGTGCCCTCATTACACCACTCCATTTAATTCAATTAAGAGGATTCAGGTCGTTGTACATGAAAAATAGTGGTTGTGATTTTTAACTGCAGTGGTTTTTATTATCCAGTAGCACATTATAAGCAGTTTTGTAGATTGAGGGGGGTCTGTTATTTAGAAACTTGACGTGCGCATTAGGTCTTTACACAAGAACAGCATTTGAATGCGACTTTGAAAACCACACATTATATTTGTGTAGTTTTTTTTACTAGGTGTTGTTCTAGGCACGGTAAGACATTGCACATTGTAGATGTCGCGAGGACGACGGCGCCTCATTTCTAATTTCGCTGAAAGGATCTTAATAGTGAGTAATAACGGCCTGTGGGAGGATTTAATGGCCTCCGCATTCCTCTGTCCGTGCAGTGGCCCAGGGAGGTTTTCTTTTTTGCGCAGCTTAGAGGCCGCTAATGCGAGACAATCCGTACTCGCTGACAGTTGCGTCGGGCGCACCGCCAGCTCTAACTGCGCCCAATAAAGACGTCCTCCTCGCAGATGGACACACCACTTTCTGCACTCTCCCCAATCCATACCTCTCCGGACAGCGATTAAGCTGATCGCGACGGTGCTCGCAATTTCACCTCGATATGAATATTATTCTACAGTTAGTGCTGAAGGAGGTGATAAAAATGTATGAGAACTACGAATAAATACCGGAACAGGGCGTTGTAATTGTATTCGGCGCATTATTTGCAGCAGTTCTCGGCCAAGTTTTGCATTCATAACATCGGAAATAACACGAACTAGAACCTGATTTATCGTATTCGCTGACGATAGAAGAAATGGGAATACGAATTTGAACATTATGTTCACTGTTTTTGTTATAAATTCGACCATACAATTTTACAGTACGTTTCTCCAAGAAGAAACTAGCAAGTAAATCTCTAAAACTGATAAAATTATTATTATATTGTAAATTATATCGAGTAATATTAAATCAGTTACCGTATTCTTAATAAAATTCAATTCATAATTTTACAAAAATAGAGGCTTAGCCTGTGAGTAATCTTATATTGAAGCTCCAATTTAGTAAATTGTTGATTGTTTGGTGTCATTTTTATTTCAATAGTGTGTAGAATATATGTTAAATTAGATAAATCTAGGTATGGCACAAGAAAAGTCCTCTTTGATGTGTGTGCCATTAGTTAACTATACACCATACAATTGTCTTCAGAATAATAAATTTAATTAATACAAGTTGTGAGAGGAACAATATAGTATATATTTCAAGTGAAGCACGCGTGAATACAAAATAATGAGTGTTTAATTCAGTAATAATTACACAGCATCAACCAGAGTCGGTCTAACAAACTTAGGATGTTAGTACCATACATACTAAATACGCTGGCAACTATGCTTAATGAATCACTGGAAGAAATTCCCACCCTTTTTCAAATGAACGCTGCGAGTAGAGTGGATCCAGCTCCCTTCCTCGCACAGTTAATAGTATAGGTAGGGGGCCACATAAGTGCGTCGCCGTGGTTGCGGAGTGTTGTGGGCGACGGTGGCGCCGCTGGCGTGGCGTGGAGGCGCCGAGACTTGTTAGTAGACGCGCGGCGCCCCTGGCTCGTGCAGCCGCGTGACACACTACTGAACGCAGCGCCGCGACGCCCTGCTCCTCGCAAGTAAACATTAGTGTTGCTCTGTGAATGTGCGGTGCGTGACCGGGACAATAACCTCCTTACTACCTTCAGATTTGACGCACTCGCGTTTATACTTAAGTATGTCGTGTTCGCGCTATCGGCCAATCCTCATGCTTCCTATTTCAATGTCGTACTGGAAATCTCCTCCTGAAAGCATGTTTCCTCATGTCATATAAATTACACTAACACATAATTAAAAAGTGTTCCAATTTCAGAAATAAATATTGTTGTCTGAGGCGCAGTGGACTCTGAACTTGTACAGAAATAAGACGACGGGGAGCATGAGAGAGAACCTGACGTCGAGAAACGGTTTTGAACACCTTATTAGCCTTCAGGGTTGAACATTCAACATGTTTGTACGGTCAGTTAGGTGTGGAACTTCTTGGTTTACCGAAATCATAACACGACAGTTATCTCTAAAGGTTGTAAACCTGAGCAATACTTTCTATTTATTGACAATTAAATGCTTCTATTTTTACCCACAATTATCTTCAATTGCTGTCAACTCTATAGTTCACCGTTTACTTAGATTTATTAATTCCCCCTCTAACAAATTTTTTAGTGTCATATTCCCAAAATCAAAAATTTCCATCTATGAAAGTACATTTGTTTCAATATTAAACGCTAATGTCATTTACTTTAAAATACTACTAAGTATGAGTATTAACATTCACATAACCTTACAATAATCCTGACATTTTATTGTTGTTGTTGAACGAAAATATGCACTTCCCTGGGGGCAAATTTTCTGTATCCAATTACAATCTTTCTCGCGTTCGTTATATTGATAAATTGTGCTTTGAGCTGTAGTACTACATATGTATTTTCTTTTATATTTAATTAATAAACGCATTTAGCTCGTATAATTGATTAAAATCGTTGTACGATTATTTTTTATTGCGTCACCTTCCAGCCATTTTGTTACTGTTTTCTCTGTTCTGATAATCTACAGGAATATTAATCGTACCGTTTATTTTTCTGTGTGACTCTCATTTATAATTTTTCTTTAGTGCTCTTGACGTCCCACTGTCACTTTATTGCAATTACAAATTCATTAGTCTCGAATTGGAGATATATTAAAATAGTAAATTAGCGTCACATTACCGACCATCAACATATTTGACATGCATTCATCATTTTACTTTTCTAAATTGAGGGTTTGTGAATATTGTTGTATCCTTTTTTAAGGAATCCTCTTTCCTTTATAGCTAAATTTTAAACACAGTACAAATCCGCTGGAACGTACAGCTAATGAGTAAAGTCGTAACCGATATATTTGATATAAAAATTTCATTTTAATTTTTACTAATCGTGAAAATATTGATTGTAGTTTTTGTCGTTATCGCCTACGTTAGGTTAACGTTTCTCGATTCTTAATGTCCCGAAAGTACTGTAAAAAGTAAAAGTTTCAAAATATTATAACCTAAAATTTAGCGGGGAAATGAAAATTTTGCCTGCTAATAAGAACGAAACGTTGTACATATACCAAGGATTGATATGTATCAGGATGGAGTCACCTTAAGCCGTCCTTAAGACATTAATCTATATTCTTTCACTTTGGGAGTCAAGTGCCGTGATAAAGTGTTAAAACGGTTAGCTGCTAAACTATTTTCGTGCGGTGCGTTAATGAATGTCGTGCAAAGAGTTACTAGACTTTGATGAGAGATTATGGTTTAATCGATACTTGTTGGCTGTTTGCTGCTATTAATGAATTTGTAACTAGCTTGTTATTAAAATTTAGGTGGTTTTCCTGATTATGCTTCAATCACGGAAGATTTTCCTGAATATCAGCCAAGAGAAGCTTAGAAAATCCAGGGACGCTTGAAATTCCCTCCCCTACAGAACAAAGATAAATATTTTCTACGATTACTATTGTTAAGTAAGTTTTTGTTCAACGTGTATAAGTGAAAATATGTAATTGGAAGTGAAAAGCTGTTTCGCGATAGTATTATACTCTTAATATACTAAATATCTTATTTATCCATCGATCGTGTTCTACGCACTCACTTGAGGAATGGTTAAACAAATTAAATCAAAGGATATCGATTTTAAGTAAGTCAAGTCAGATTCTCTCTCAACGAGAATTATGGGCAGTCATTTCGTCGAATTTGACGCAGTTTCCGAAGTCAAATAATATTCATAATTTCATTTAGCGCTCAACGAACAAGAAATTTAATTGACTTCAAAATATCTGCGATGTCACTACAATTTATTTTAGATAAATTATCTAGTAAGTTTCGATTTTAATACTTTTAATGAAAGATTTTTACGTAGTTTAATAACTCTAATTGTGTTTCTATACTGAGAAGAATTGAAGAAAAAACACTTTTATTTACTTAAAAACTCTGTTGTCAATGTATTTCGTCGTTGAATCACAAAACCGTTAGAAATAGATTGTCATATTAGTAGCAACTAAAAAACTGAGCAGTGGCTTTATTGGTCACCTTAAAATACAAACTTTTATCCAAACTGATTATTTTCTTCCATTCTTGGCATAAAAAAATTGTCACCTTATTAGGTTCGCCGTCGTATCCATTAGGAGTTCAAATTAGACTCGGCTTTTACGTCGAAAACTCTTCTTAGTAAACAACGAAATACAATTTTACAGCTTTTACTGATGATTCCTAAATTTGTCCTACATCAAATAAAAAACAACTATAAATAAATTTTTTCAGGAGGTTTTAACTACAAAAAGTTATAAATTTGAAGTGGCATTATTTTTTAAATATATTTACAGTTATTTTGTCTGTAGTTATGACGTAAATAAATTTGTTTTTGTTTCCTGTGTACCTGATGCAGAACGAAACGTCGTATAATTTTTCAGAAATAACATTTTTATGGGAGTCATTGATATTAAGTTTTCTTTCAATTCATGTCATTTGGTCCAATTTCAGCCTTTCTTGTGGAATGTCTTGGTCAGAGACTTAAATGATTGTCTGGCATCGTTGACATTAGGTTATTTCCTAACTTGTTGACTACATTTTAGAACTTATACATGGCATGGGGAGGAAGATGTTAAGTGATGGCGGTCGAATCCGTTTTTACGTTACTGTTAACAGGTTTTATTCTCGTAGGATTCGGGACTAATTTGAGTAGTGATGCGCGCGTTGAAAGGCAGGCAGGCACGCTGGTGTTCTTTTTTTTCGCCGCCAGAGCGAATGTCTGCTGATGAATGGCATGTAATTGCTGGACTTTGAGAGGCAGGCTTGGCTTTTATACCCGGGAACGTCGCGCTGTTAATGCAATCTCCGGAGCGGAGTTCTGGTTGTTTGGAAGGCAAGTCTTTCCTCCGGGGTGTCTCGAGTCCGATAAAGCCGCGTCCTTTGTTGTGACCGCCGTGGGATACATTTATCTTGCTGCTGGAACGAAATCATTAACGCCTTATCGGGCTGCAACACCTGCAAGATCGCCGCGGCCGCTCCTGTCTCTCAAAGATCGTTTTCCCGGGATTTCATTGAATTTCCCAGACGAAACGTGTCCCTCGAGTGGGAGGTGACGCCGTGTCTAAAAGTCCCTGGCGACATGTGACGCGACGTATTTTCGCGTATAACGTTGTCAATCCCATCGGGACGATTTCCGAATACAGATTATCGCGGCCTCTGTTCCGCTCCTTTGTCTCATTTCCGTCGGTAATAACTATCCACGGATGCTGAGCAGCAAAACACGCCTAATTCAATTTCGCTTAGCATCAGACACAACATAGTGGAAATGCCTGTACTGGAAAGAGGCTGCGTAATTTCCTCCACTTGTCCTTAAAATGATTGCCGACCTATAGTTGGAACTTATTGCAACACTCAGAAAACTTCATATATGACATATATTGGTCGCTGTTTTTTGAAAATAATTTTCATTGCCGTTCTCTCTTCTGTGGCTTGCTTGAAGGGATTCTGGAGACCCAAGTTCCGTCCCCACTTTCACCTTCATCTCGTTGTAAATTTTCTATGGTGCGCAACATGTTTAGTTAGTTCGTAAATTATTCCCTAGTTCATGCAATTACCCCAATGAATGAGTTCAAATGTCTAACCGTTTCACATCTCCATTACCTGAAATGAGACGCGGAGGATAACGTTTCGATAAAAAATGCAGTGGTCTGACGCTCTGTAAAGCTGATGGAGGACCTGACCAGTTGTTTCCCGAAACGTTCCTCGCTAAAGCATGCGTTTTGTTTTACGATTTTCATCCACTGTTGAATCGTGTATCTGTGTATGACAGTTTGCCAAACATTATTGAGCACAACTGTTAACAGCAGAGAGCCAAAATTTCTAGTCATGTTGGCAACGTGTCCGTTTATTATCCGTAGACGCCCTTTTTTGTAATATTCTTAAAACGTTTTAAGTTTAATACGAATGGTTTTTTTAATTATTCCCCCGATGGTTTTCTTAAGGTCTCAATATTGATGATAATTAATTTTTTGAAATTATTTTATAATTTTGGAAACCGGACAATCCCAAATCATTCGTAAAAAGCAATAAAAGTACATAAATTTTATAAAACACACTTTCAATGCAACTAGAATCCCGTGTATATAAATTTGAAAACTCTGTTATCAAAAACTATAAAACATCTTTTTCACTCATTTTACTTTTAATTACTTATTTTTGATCATGGAATTTTATTTTTAATCAAATATTAGTAGTGTGGGATTTTTTCAGATCTGAAAATGAGTTTTTTTTAATTTATGTCAATTCTTTCATTCTGATCGGATGAATATGCCAGAATTTCCGAAATTTCCGGTTTTGAAAATTATTATTAAAGGGTGTGTGAAGTTAATAATAATAATAAATCATCACGTTTGCAGTTCGAAGTGTAGGATCCTTCTTTTCTACTTTAGCTGTCGGTCTTGTGTCGCAATGCAGGAGTTGATTTAAAGTTCAAATAATTTTTTGTGATAACAATGCTTCTGATATTTCAGAAACGATTTAATTGAATGAGATGGAGCGTCGCTTTCCTCCCAGATGGATTTAACACATCTCTTTCTTCGTCAGCACCAACATTCTTGTAATTTAATCATTCAGCCCCCTAAGGTCACAAAATGCACCTGGCGAACAGCTTGGCGAAACATAATGTCTAGGATTCACCTCGCCTCATTAACTCACGGAGGTTTCGGGCCGCAATTAAGAAGGCGGTGAGTCGCGTTGCGTGCGGACGAAGCTTTCAAACTGTTGCTGCGACTTGCCCCGAATTCCACTTCGTAATTAACGACTAACGAGAGCCATTCAATCGCAGAAACAACTGTTAATTGCTTTGCCAAGACGACGTTGGTCTTCCTGGCAGGTCGCTGCTTCCTCGGCCCGCGGTCCCGTGGCGCTGTCAGCATATTGTTCCCTATAGCTTCCGAACTTTTGTGACGAAAAAAGTTGTTAGTCTTCCTCGTCGCCGGAGGCTGTGCAGTTCGTGATAAGCTCCTCGCCACACAGTCTCTGCTGATTGAAGAGTAACCTGGTTTCTTCCCACCTGAAGATCCATCACAAAATCTTTGCATAGCCAAATACAATTCGCGTTAGTACACAAATACTACTGTTAGATCGTTGCCATTGATTTTGTCGAACTCCCTGCATATGATATATAGCCGATATGTGCTGTGCTTTACGTTATTCGATGTAATTGTAAAGGAACTAACAAGAGAGTTAAAATAATCTCAATGGGTTTGACTGAATTGCAATTATTATTCATTTGAATATAATTGAGCTGTTATGGTAATATCATTATAACTAAGCGCTGTATAAGCTAGCCTTCACACAGTTCTGTATATTTTAATTATTGCTTTCAAAAATAGTTGTTAACAATTAAAATAAAATTACTGAATAAATTCAGAATGTGTATGGTTTAAAATTTATTTGGAGAAAAACCGCTGAAAGCTTTGCACCAGTTAATATACAGTTAGGCAACTTGTAGAAACGTGCTGTAGTTTTATTTTACAGATTTATATCGACAATCGGTGAAAGCTGTTATTCAAATGAATAAACCTGTTTTTGAGGATGGTTAATCCTTTTAACTATTATTCTTTTTCATAAAAAATATTCAACATGAAATATTTTTTTCTATAGGCGAAGGTTCATCTCCCAAAGCTACAAATATAAGCACCATTCTACATTTATAATATGCTATTTCCATAATTCTTAAACTTGTAAGATTGTAAAAATGATTCACTTTAGTAAGGCTTAAATATTTTACTTTTTTTGTACAACTTTTCAAAATAAATCCAATATTCAGGGTTACATATAGAGACGTAGAAAATAAGTGTTTATTAGCTCATTTGATGTCATTTAAAATAATAGATTTTCTTCTGGTATTTAATGGATTCGGCAATATGATAATTACACTCCTTTCAAGATATATGAAGTACTAATTACAATAATACTAGTAGATTTTTACTTTCGACTAATTACTTATTAGCTATATTTTGTGGATTAATAGGCTACACGAAGGTCATCCACTTGATGTGTTTTCCCATTTTGTACCACAATGAAGGAAATGTAAAATGCGGCTGCTGAAGGGAGAGTGAATGGTCCCTAGTCAACACTTCAATGATTCTACCCGAAAATTTGCCTTACTGATGCATGAATAACAATACACGAAACTTACCATTATTAATTGCAGATCTCAAAAATGTTGGTACCTTTATCATCTTTGGATAAATGTAATTTACTCGTAGCATTTATCACTATTCCTTGTGAAAATATTATTGATCTTGTCGTTCTCCATTTTACTGACATTTCAGTTTTTATCTTCCGCTAATGTGGTAGATTTTCATAATTCATAATGATTCCCAGATTTATAGAGCATATTTGTGTTTGCATACTTTTCAGTGTTTGAGTCTTGTCAATCACGCTTTTCAAATAAATAATTGGTGTGGGTAGAGCTTATACCGATTATGTATCTTGGTAATCGGACGTTCGCTTCGCTGAGAGAGTAATGGATGCGGTTGTTCCTCGACGATCCTGATGATGGGCGTATTAACTGTTCCGGATCAGAGCGTGGGATTTGTCACCGTGTCGCTGCAACAGTCGCCATAAATAAGCGCTTCTTTTGTAGCTTCGCCAGGGCAGTTATTAATGACTCTCCCCCGACAGATATTGTGTCGCCATTGATTGTGCTGTGTTTCTCGCTGTCAAACGTTCCATTTATCCCGGTCGACAAAGCTCCTTTGGACAGACACCGTGATTGCCGCTCGCTCGCTCACTCGCTTTGTCTTTTTGCCACCTCTGCGCCGTGTATGAGCGTGTTTCTTCTTTTCGCAACAGGCGAGGACAACCAGGTCAACGATGTTTCGCTTCTGCAACGGGTCTTGGAACGCCGAGCTAGAAACTCTAGAGTTCTAGCTCACAGCCAGTCGAGCTTCCTTTGTTTAAAATTTTTAAGAAATTCACTGCAACATTCTTATTTCTTCAAGGTACGTAAACCACATGTTGATTACATATCCAAATGCCATTAATTTTCACGTCTATAATTGCGCTTATAAATATACGCTGTTTTCCTGGCATTACTCGAGTATTTATCATCTTTTACATTATGAATTAACTTAAAAAATTGTTATATATATAATTTTATTCACTACTCCCGCAACAAGAATAAATAAAGTAAACAAATAAGTAGCGAAATTACGGACAGGTATATGTCACAATAAATACCACACGAAATTTCTGCAATCCTTGCTAATTTTGTCAGGTGTTTCAAAAACTCAACCAGGCACTAGCCAGGTGCCGAACTCAATAGCAAAGCCGAAACGAGCACAAAGTTAACAATGAGGGATCATAGCCATTTTTTGCGTGTCTTAGTTCAGTTTTTACGGTAGATAAATTTGATTTTGTATTTAAAACGGAGCATTTTGGATATAGTTTTGGAATGGTGCCACCTGTTAACATCTAAAATTAACGTTTTGAATTTATCACACGTTTCAAGACTAATGATAAGAAGTTTTTACATTCGACGTATATGCTTTGACATAGCTGTAAGTGAGCTTTAGGTTTGTCCAATGTAACGGAAATTTCCTTTTCTCAATCAGCTGACGAAAGCAACTATGACTGCAGAAACGATGTGTGGTATTAATTTTATCCATTACTTTTCCTGTAATTTCTCTATTCCCTTGTAAAATTACTATAAATTTATCACAGACGTTTTGTATTTTCAATAATCGAGTTTGTTCCATCCTTGAGTAAATAATATAAAAATTTTCAATCCGGAAATCCAGCCTCGGTACGTGGCAGACACACACACCTTGTTGATACTCAGCCTTCTTGAATGTTCTAAAATAGGTTCTGCTTGACTGAACCAATGTTAAATGAAATGACACCAGTGAGTTCAGCCCCCTTCCCCCTCTTCAACCCCTTGTATTCGACTCTAGCTTTTGTCATTTAGGATATATTATTTCTACCTCTTTCATTTCCATTCCGCAAAACTTTGAAAATTACGGTTATTAATTTGTTCGAAATATTTCTTGCCATTCAGTTCAGTGATTACTGACATATTGATGTCAGTAGGTTTTGCATTTTAAAAATATATAGTTCACTATGAATTGTACGTCGGATTGATTACAAAAATTTCAAATTTTGTCGATATAAAAAGTAATCATTAAATTATTTATTTTGTAACTCACAAAAATATAGTTCTTTAAGTTTAATGGAGCTAATACCTCAAATTATATTCTCGCCATAATAGTATGTACGTAGATGCCAGAAGACCTTTTACAATACAAACTGATTTGTAAAATAAGAGTAACGAGTTAATAATGTGGATCACTTGAATAATAACGCTTTGAAAAATATATATGCTTTATATTGAAATATTTCAAAAGGAGGAAGGAAATTAAGTTTTGTAAATACGATTGTCATGTAGAGTTAGAATATATAGTTAAAATATAATTGCTCTCAATCATATATTTTTCGCAGTGATGTAATGTAAATGAAAGCCTTGTACTGTTACATACGGCAAGGGGAGGCAATGTGCAACTGGAGAAGCCTGAATTGTTTATCTCTTTAATATTAAACTATTTATGCAAAGCGTCAGACACACCTGCGTGTCAGCTGCGTGAGTTTCAGCCTATGTACTCGTATAAACTTTCTGTTTCGACGTTACGAGCGAATTTCGCGGAAAATGCGAGATCTGATATTTTCGAGAGTCGAGTTCAATTAACCTCGTTACTTTGACTCGTGATTCCGTGAACTGTATTTAGGAATTTCTCCTTTCCCCGTCTTGTACTATAAATATCTTTCCTGGCTTTAAGTTTACGAACACAGCCACGCGTAGTAAATAAATAACTCGTGTAAATGGGGTATCGTGCAAACCATGAGCTTTCTCATTTTCTCCTATAAAATAACTTAATTTTAATCCTGTTAACATGTTATGTGGTGATCATTCATTATTAATGAAGAAATTGCAATTTTATAAAGAAAAGGGAACAATTTTATTGAATTAATATTTGAACAATTTGGACTAGAAATAAATTTACATTAATTTACAAACATCATTAAAATTTTGTGCCGGTTACTTGTTAAACTCACCGGAGAGTAACAGTATCTACTAAGGGCATCGAAAATTTTACAAGCACTCAAATAAGACTGGGGGGGGGGGGTACGAGAAACGTATGTCTGGCACATAACCGCTTGTAGATCCAGGAGCTTGTGATGATAGGACATCTCTTCTTTGGTCAGGCTGTCTTCGGCTCCTCGACGTCCCTAATCTAACAATCAGCTATTGGAAGCCGATTACTCCAAGACGCATTCCTTCATACTCTGCAACTAAAATCGCTTAAAATCTGCTCTGCTGCTTCTGATATTAACCTTCTTCTGCCTGGCGGGGTGTGTTAGCTTTCTCCGAGGCTTGGTATTGTTTCTCGATGGCTCGCGAGCTTCTTTTCGGGTCTGACCTGGGTGCAGGTCCTAGTTCCTCCCTTCTTCATTGTTGCAACACGTGTTTACGTTGCAATGAAATGTTTTGCGAGTCCCAAACTCAAGCCTTTGTTATAATTTTCAGGTCTAAGGGTTGACCTGCCACTCCTGTAGTGATACTGATGTGCGTTTTTCGTTCTTGCTATTCACCGGGAAATTCTTAGACATTTGATATTCCATGTTACCTGTCCTACTTGTTTATTCGTTTGAGTTATATTTTAAAGAAAGCATAGTGTACCAACCAGGGAACATATTTAAAACGTCTGAATACATTTTGCGTAGGCCAGTATGTCCTTCCAAGGAATTATTAATTACCTACAAACAAACTCAATGTCATTTAAGAGAGAATTAATTTTTTTTAATTAAATCACACTATATGTGTTCGTATTTGTTCGGTTGTCGGGAAAGCTCAGCATATATTAGTCAGTCTTAAATGTTTATATATGATAAATAGTTGCATAAGTCGCGCAAAATAACATGGCGTAATATAATTGACAAGAAGGAACTGTCTTTGGGTAGTCTCCTAGAATTTTTAAAATATTCAAGCACCACCGACTAACTAAACATAAAATGTTTCCTGGCGTCAATGATTTCAGAATAGTCTTTCCATCGTCAAGTTGTCGTAATAAAGTTACGTGTTGAATTGAGTTCCGGCGTTACGTTATAGAACCACAGAGCACTGGACCACTGCGCTTCGTATTTTGACGCCAACTATTTCCTTCGTTTTGTAGACTCAAATTCAAACCTCAAAAATGTAACAAGATAAATGTTTAGTGCAATATATGATATATTATTCAACATTCATTATTTGTAACTGACTCATTTTGATTAATATGTACCTTAATGACATCATCTCTCACTATTACACCGGTGCACGCGAACACGAATTGTGAAAGTTATTCAATTTTTGTATCCTTCAGTGTTGATTTTTGGTTTGCAAATAAATGCTTACTGTAAATTTTAAAGTATCAACATATTTCTTTGACTCTGATACTGACATGAAAGTGTCACACTGTGCGTAACTGTGTTTGTTGATGTAAGAACTGATAGAACGTTTAGGATGGTGTCGACTTGTAAAATATTTAAACGCCACGAATTGGTTTGTAATATTTTATTTTCAATATTTTTATGCTCCCATGATATTAAGTTATAATATGAACTGTAAATTAGCAATTGAGTGAAGAGCTTTTGTAGAAGTTGTGCATTCAGCAATTGCCGTAAAGTAATGTGTGGCGTGCAGGTGTGCGCGGCTCCATCTACGTTATGACCCGGACAGTTATTGCAATACTCGCAGAATTCATATTGGAGAAATCTAATTCCACTTTACTCCGGACGGGACTCAATTTCAAAGCTATCTTCGGATTCATTTTACGTATAATCACTTTAGACTTGTAACGTTTTACGGTGCAGCAGGTTTGTGTAGGGCTCACAAATTGACAAGGAAGCGACTGAGATACGGGGCCAAGTTTAGGAGCGCAGTTTGGACTTAAAGTTGGCCCATTAACGCTCTAGGAGCGGGGCAATCTTTCCCCGTCCGATACGAGGGAAAAAAGGGCCAGGCAATTATAGGGACTTACATTCAAACTTAGTCGCTATGTTAGTGTCAGCCTCAAAGCCGCTTTAATTGTGGTTAATTTGTCGCGGACGTCAAAGGTATACAAATTAGTTCTCCGCCGCGTCGCGTCTCCTCTAATAACGTTGCTCCGTCACAACTTACTGTTACGACCTTGTTCGAATGCATTCAGTACAGATTTTGTAGGTAAGCCCTGTAGTCATGCTAAACTGCGTATCGGGTCGTGTTTTACAGATAGCATCGGTACAAAAATAAATTGCCAAGCGCAGATAATTCGTAAAAGTTTTTATCTTCCACGAGTTGTTTAATAGCGTTTATGCGCCAACGATCCGCTCCTCTGGCTATTTATTGCTTCCATTAAAATATGAAATCCATTTTATATTTTTTAATTCGGTTTTCCCTTGTATAAAATTGAAAACATTCGTGCTTTCCTGGAAGTTATGTCCGACGTAGGCAATGAATGTTTTATAAATCGAAAATTAATGTCCGCGAGGTTTGCCCATGGTAATGTAGACTGCCGAATGTTTATTTTTGTGTGTTTGGTCGCGGCTTTGTTGATTTTCAATCTTACCCGGAATAAGCCATGCATTGCACAAATTCTAATTCTTTTAAAATAGAAGAGTTCAGTCACTTTTTAGGTGCTTTTTGTTACGGGGCAGTGACCAAAACGCCAAGAAATCGGTCTAATACCTTCTAAATCGAACAGATCCTACATTACACGTAATTGTTTTTGTATTGAAAAATACCTGCTGTTGACATGAATCTGACGAGTAGTATTCTCCGAATATGTAGCCGGAGATCTATTATAAAGATCTAAATTAGTTATTATTAATTGTCTGAGTGCCAGAACAAGTATATATTTATCTGATAATTGTGACTTATCCTGGTAGCTCATCCTTACATTACACCTCAAGATCTTATGTGGCGCAGTAATAATATCTGCAACTTCAGATTAAAACACTTCTTTTATTAATTTACTCAAACGATCATACTCCCTCTATCCAAAGATAATCTTTTTTACTTTTTCGAGTTCAAAATCGAACGAGTCTTCTAATTACTGTTAACTATTCTGGCGTAACACACGTAATCAATTTTGAATGAATATTATTTAGTGCAGTACACTTCACGTAATTCCTAGTGAATTGGAAAGTATGTTTCATTGACTTGATTCACGAAACTGCGAATATCTGAATATGTTTCAAGTGTTTCGTCGTCATATCATTGATATTTATACAGAATTTGTTATTTAAATAAGGTCAAAATAGTCAAATTATGGTAAAAAATTAATATAATACATAGCACACATTGTTTCAGCAATCCATGTTCCTTTAGATCGTGATTTAAAAGGTATCGTTAGATATTAATAACTTAATTTCCAAGGTCAGATTAGAAAATCTGTTCCCGGCAGTGTTTCGAGCTGAGGACATCTATACTCATTGAGCAATTGGTATCAATTCTTCCAACGTTGAAAAGCATTACCATTAGATGAAACAAAGTTCAATAGCGTACTGCTACTCACCGCCAAATCAGCCCAATCCAATTTATTTCTCGTTCCCCCTAATTACAATTTTTTTTAAAAAAATCTATCATTGACAGATCCAGTAATACTTTCCCTCTACTGAAACTTATAACAAGAATTGTGTATATTACAAAATCTTTTCTTCTGATTGTAATTCATGCTATATGGTGCAAACATGAAGATCTCTTAATACTAAAATTACATATCTCAATATCAAACATACTAATTCAAGTGATTGGTAAAATTCTAATATTTTAGATAGTCAAATTTGCACCCTAAATAAATACTTCATACTGAATCCAAGAACAAAAAGCGCAAAACTAGGTTTTTAGTGTTTTAATGTTTCTGTTATTTGGCAATTTCATTGCCTAATTAGTAAACTTTTAACAGAGGCGTTCTATATTTTACAATAAAAACCTTTGTAATCAACCGTTGCTCTAAATATCTCCAATTAAGCCGTAATTCTTCAGCACCTTGACAATTTGCAGACATGGAATTTAATTGAAATGTTTTCTGCTGCTTCTGAGTTCGTCCCATTAAAACTGACAGGCAAATAGCATTTTATTTATGCGTTGTTTCAAACGTTTTGTTAGAAAATTAACCGTGAACGACGTTTGAAGCCGAATATACAAGTCCATTTTCATGTCATTTCGATTTTACTAGCAACAAATGCACGCAACTAGAGTAAATGGCCTTATGAAGAGGATCTAATTAAGTACTAATTTGTAGTTTGCTCGAATGTGAATTAGTAGCGCAATTCAGACGTGCCCTTGTTGTTTTGTGAAGCTGTACATTTCAGTTCATGTTCCCAGTGCGGAATTACTGTCTGCACGTTTGGTTCGTTAAGCAACATTAATGGAGACGATTTTTGTCAGAATTTATATTTTGAGGCCGTTAAAATGTTTTTCAAAAGGCGAAGTATTCCATTTACGGTCGAAATTAATTTCTCTTGGTGATGAATCGTCAATCCTTTCTCCATTGTCAAATTCCCATTAATCATTACGATTTTAACACTTCGGCGAATTGTTTTTAATGATATTAAATAACAAAATTTTAATGTTATAACCCCCGAATAAATATTGTAAATATTTTGAAATAACAGGGATTAGATGCAATTTACAATCCGACTGGTTTAATGACGATCACGCGGAGGATGTAAAACGAGCAAATCGTATTTTCCAACTGATAATGAGTTAGCAAATCCGAATCGCGTCGTGTTAAGTAGATTAAAATAAATTGTTTGCATTTAAGCGGCATGTTTTTCCAACTACGCAGTTTCTGTTCTGTATTTACAGTCGCGTGGCATCATAACAGTCACGTTCACGAACAGCTGAAATGATGCCGTGGAAAAGCGTTCGCCGAAATTGATTCGTTGCGCTCCAACGACTGCGGAACAATTACTTAATTGCCGGGCGGCCACTTGGAAAGCGTCTCGCTCTACGTTGACAAGAAATAAAACATGTTTCATTCCAGAGTGCCTCGCCCCAACTACACGTCGTCTCCTCTCTCGCAAGTCCTACTTGGTCCCACTTCCCAGTTCAATGATCACGTCATAACAATTCGCCTAGTCGGGATTTGTTATAAAAATCTAAATGTCTCAAGAAGGTCGACGAAAAAATGTCACTAATATGTCCATATGCTCATGATTTCTTTTGATATTTTTCTATTTCATCCTTTCATTAAACGATATTTGCTTTTCGTATTCGGCGTACCGAAAATTTACGATTTTATTCAACTGCTGACTCACTGTATGTAACCTACAACTTTTCGTCTTTTCCCGGCCGACACATGAAATAGTTTCAGCTTTAATTTCCTTCTATTTCTGTCGGGCCTTGTGGTTTACCTAACGTCTTCTGAAAATACTTTTCTATCAGAATTACTCCGGATCTAAAATCCTCAGATGCCAAATTTTTATTTTATTTTAATTCGAGCAAGCGAATAACTGAGCGTTGTTACTTGTTGATTCGATCTGATTGTATACATATTTCCTTTGGAAAAGTAAATATATTTCTTGTTAGAAACGTACATTCGTGCCACATCATTCCTCCTCGCTTAAATGTTTATCTATTTTCTGATTTTCTTCATATGGTGTCTAACATACGAGCACTGTAAGGAACGGAACTCAAAGCTATAATATTATAATTCTCTAACAGATACGCTTTAATTACTTCTCTTCCTCGTACTTTCTTCTGCACAACCTCTGTTAGTTTCTCGTTGAATATATTGAAAAGTGAAAAACTCGTGGCTTTTTCTCAACTAAGTTGAAAATTTTAATTATCATGTGCTTCTTATGTTGTGTCAACATTTGAATGTGTGTATTATCTGCCAATAATGGAAAAATGCTATTAAAATGTCCCTTTCGCTGAGGTAACTATTTTTTGTGATATTTAATTATGTAAATTTCTAGTTATCTATTCTTGATAATGGCGGGCACTTCTGAAAACTGCTTGATTTATTATCGGCACATATGTACAAAGGATTAATAAAGGAACGGAACGAAAAAAATGTCTCATTTTAAAAGACTCGGGTAAAAGAAAGTAAACATAGACACCAGAATGTGTCCTTTGCCCAGTTAGAAAAAATCCCTATTAGTATAATTATAATAATATAGATGAATTGGTTTTTAACTACGCCTAAATCATCAGGGCATGATTATGTTTTATTCTGTTTCAAGTAAATACACTATCGTGACGCGTTTCTGGTGACGATCGCGATTCGTGACCTTATTATCCTGCAAAAAAATTGTTCAAGTTAATAATAATTTTACTTCTGCCTTTCAGCACAAGTCTAACAACTGCAATGTATTTTCTAACTCATTCTTTTCTGCGCCTCTCGTAATTTATTGATACTTTTCTCCGAAACGCCACGGTATGTTTCACAACAATTCGCTGTACTTACTCATGTTCGTATCCATAAATTCCGTGTGGCACTTTACTGGGCTTTACAAGGATTAAGTCTTCTCCAAACATTAGGTATTAAGTTGAGTTTCATGTAGGGCTTACAAGCTGCTCCTTCGCGATTGCACCGCTCCTGTTAACATAATTAACTTTTGTGTCAGACCGCAAAAACAAGTCGGTACTCCCAAACTTAAGCACAATATTAATAGTTTTTGACGTTTTTATTTCGAGAATTTCTGAACCCCACTGATCGTAATAACATGACGTTTTAACTGTGGTAAGCATTAAATATAATTAATTTAACGTTTATGTGTAGATATTGCTAGGCGTTTAATCAACTATTGATTTAATTTATTTTCATACAACTCAATTCTTTGACACGTAGCGCAGTTCAACGGGCGTACGTATTAACACATTTAAATTGACTGCCTATTTTTCTAATTTTATTTTTAACTATCTGGGTGCCCGGCGATTTCCGGGATATCAATGTTTAATATATAACATATAACAATAATTTAACATTTAACAAGCAGTTTCGTAAGTTAGGGGGAACGTCGTCGCCGCCGCACGCATACATACACGCAGGCTACGTAAGGTCATAATGTATCTTGTTCTATTTGTCATTAGGGTAGGGTGTAGCGTGAAACAAAGTATTTAATCGACTGAAATACCAGCCGATTTCCCTTGTTTAAAAATTTCCTCCCCTTCCAGCCGTGTTTTAGCCCGTCAGTGCTGATTCCCCCCGACGCAAAGAACGTGTGCGCAAATTTTCGTGGAAATAGCTCCGCGCGTTTAGATTTGTATGTGGAACATACATACCAACACACGTACGAAATTTGAGCTCGTTTTTATACATTAACAATTAATTTCTTTTATAAGAATAAGATAATTGATCTATTTCTTTGGTCACTTTAGCGCGAAATAACTTGTAAATTTAATTAACATTTCATTTAAGTAACAATATTTTTAGTACTTAAAAAATACACACAAAAATGTTTATCTCATTCATATCATTTCTGTTTCTTCTAACATAACTGTGCATAAATTTTGGTTTTAAAATTTGTTTAGTGAAACTCAATTATTTATAAATTACTTCATTTTGCTGCTCAGTTATTTCGTAACTTTCAACATAGTTCAATGTTGCATTTCTGTACTCGTTACCGAAAGGAGCTGCTTGTTGTTCTTATGTAGACTTAGATTTTGTTGTAATTCTTGTTCACGTTATTAATTTTTTTCCGCTTAAACAATGGCTCCCATTCAGGCCACCTTCCTTGTGGTTGTCAATTTCTTCAAGAACGTAAAGGTAAACAATTTTTTAAACATGGTTGATGTTAGAAGAAACGAAAACGTGAAGGCGTAGATTTGAGTTCAGATGATCTTCCCGTTTACGGGGTATTTTACATCTCAATGATCTTTTACTATAAATTAATTTTTAATCCAGAGCCACAGACTCCAGAGGTTGCTCCATTAGATTACAATCAGGAGCGTAATTTACAGATGAAGAACTATTCATACTCTGGCTACAAAATTTACTGTCATCTTTATTTCATATGAACTCGTACTAACTGGAGATTTTTCATCTAAGCACCGGAAATTCGTGTCTTTTCATTACATTATTATTACTGCCACATTACTGTTCTCGACAGTTATAGTTCCATTTACCGTTTGAAAGGCAAAACGAAGTCCCACATTTTTCGAAGAAGTAGTTTCAAATCAATTCAAGGCTGCACAGCTGTGCACTTTCGATCTGTGTAAATCTGCCGAATGGGAGTTTCAATTTTTCTACATTTGTCGTATCCTTCGGATTTAGCCTCTGGGACTTTTATGTTTCCTAACCTGTAAAAACAGCTGCCAAAAAAATGATGAACGAGAAGAATATCTCACTCGATGTTTGGTAATGCTAGTTCCCTGGCGTCGCGTCGGGTTTATTAGACGCCGAGGCGACGTCCCGCAGGTACGCCACATTGTCATGCAAAATCGTCCAGGCGAGGCCAGGTTAAGCCAGGAAAACGGAACGAATTTTCCCGGGCCACTGACGCCCTGCTCCGCAGATTCGATTAGGATCTGCAAAACTCCGGAATCCAATCTGTCCTTAAGAATCCCCGCATTTAGTACGGTGCTTGTTTGCTGTGAAAACCATGTCTGGAAAAATTTATGTAGCCGATGGAAGAGCTTTGCTGCAAAGTAAATACCAGTGTCAGTCGCTCAAGGGACGCCACAGGTTGCTTGACTCCCCCAATCTTGTCTTGCAACAGACTGTCGTCGAAGGAAAACTCCAATAATAATCCCATCAGCTCTCGCACGAATAGGTGGACGTTCCAAATAAAATGTTTCCTTTCACAAATAACATTACTATTTTCCAATTCATAACGGACCACTTCTTTATACTTTTTACATTAAATTTAATCCACATTTTTAATAACAACACAGATAACTTTTGCATAACCCATTATTATTATGGTTTGTGCTAAATTACTAATACGGTTTATTTCAGTCAGTTTTAACGGGTGTACGTAATTTGTATCATTTAACATTTCACCGTCCATAGTTTTCCTTTTAACGATTAGTCCTTTTCACTTATTACGTCGTTAAATATCGTTTTGTAGCGATCTCTCAGCTTTCTTTTATTGTGAAATATATTTTTGTAAGTAACAGTAATTACCACACGCAGTGTTGATTATTACTTATCTCGAAGATGAGTTTGCTTTCATTTTCCAACACCACCAACCTGTTGCGCCGTTTCATAATTCGGGTCTACGGTAATTTCTCTGATGAGACTTCCACTTTCTAGATCTACAAAATCCGAGTCTTTAACTCCATGTAATTACGAAAACTTATTCCTGCTCTATACTTCAAATCTACTTTCCGTAGCATAATATTTCTATTTAGCGTACGCTATTAACTTCTCCATTCAAGTTGAACCACTTTAGTAGTCTATTCGGTTTTATAAAAGTCAATCTGTATCTCCTAAGGCCACAGACCCAATTAGTTTAATTTATTGAAGGCTCCCACACCCAATCTGAGAGGACATATTTTCTTAAATACGTTAATTTGGTATTTTAAAGTTATTTCATTGAAGAAAAATACGACTATGTCGCGATAACAAAATAATTGTAACTGCAATCTAGAAAATTTTATATGGAACAAAATTATAGTCATCACTGCTAGCTTACTGCAATTATTATTTTTTAAATCTTACCATGTGATTTTAAAGGATCTAAAAATGAATTCCTTGCATATAGATAAATAGGACACACCAATATGGTGATTTCTTTTTATAATCCAAACACGGGAATTTCAGCTGTGTACTGGATTAAATTTTTTTATAATAACTCAATATAAAATTATTTAAATACGATTATCATGTTGAATAATTTCTGAACGTATCTAATTTACCAAATTTCAACTACCACGTATTTTCTGTTTAAAAGATTACCTAGCAACAAGTATTGAACCATGTAGCAGTGTGGAGCCTTTACTTTTTAGAGTTGATTTTTTTTTGCCAACGGTCCCTCAAATCATTATTTTGGCCGACGAGAGCAAATTTGATGTTGACGGTGTACGCCGTGACTCCGTAAACTTCACATCTTGTAAGCTAATAACCATAAAGCCTGATCCGTAACCTCTTACCGGGTTTGGAGAATATTTTGAGGCAACGCTCGCTCTCAGAGGAAGTTAATGAAGAGATCTTGTGATGCAGGAGATTGCAGAGTCTCAAAAACAACATTTCGGACTTTGAAGTTTGCTTGCTGACATCCCTTGTAAATGGAGGGGTGAAGGAGATCTGGATTGCTGTTGCTCCTGCCTCGTTAACCGTGAGTCAACTTCCCTGAGATTGATCGGTGATAGGCGTAAATATGTTTGCGATCGGCGTCGTGTCCCTGCCATCCATCAAGTGACGTCCTCAAATGACGACAGCGCCGCCGCCGTCTGTTCCATAAATTAGGCGGCCATTGTCTCAGACTTTGCGTGCGCAATTTCGTAAAGTGAGGCCCAGTTCCGCGAATTTCCTTCGCGACTTTATATTTCCCCGACAGAAAGGATGTTTATGTTACGACAAAGTGTTCTCCTTCAGTTGCAGCGGGAACCAAGTGGATACAGTTCTTGTTAGTAGAAAACAAATGAAAAGTTTAGACCTTTCCGTGATATTACCTCGGATGCGTTCTCTTCTTTGTATTATTTTTCTCCGCATCTCGAACTCTGGCAAAGGGAGAGAAAGTATAACAGTCCGCAGTAGTTAGTCTCCTCCACTTCCCGGTTGTTTTTCGTCATTAAAACGTTTGTTTCCCGAATCAAAGAAGCTGCTGTGAAGCGAAGTTTCAAGCTTTATATTAAGCCTTTAGTTTCATAAATGCGAGCAAGAAGTCTTCATCCTCTTTTTAACTGTTTCCCTGAAGCTATTTGGTTTATATCCTACCTAATATTTGCCTTTTCAGATGGGAACTAGGCAATATTCCTTAAGGTAAGATGGGCTTTGTGTACATTCTTTTCTAAGAAAAACAGGAACAACTTTTTACTCACCAACAATAATTAAACGAGGTAGACTTAATAACTACGCGAACAGACATAGAATTTAATATGAATTTTATGCGTTATAAACAATTACGACTGAACATTTAGAGACGTTTTTGTAAATTATTAGCAATGCTTCGACCAACTGTGGGTGTGTCACAGGGTAGCATACTTTTAGACAATTGTATTTGGTCTTTGTTACTGTTTATTTTTTCAATTTCATTTATTTTAGGTCGTGTTAACTCTGAAGCTATTAGCGACCAACAGAAATTACCACACGATAAATATATTTTATATAAGGTTAACAATTTAATTTTGTTAATTTTTTTATATTAATAACAGTATTAATAACTGTTAAATATTCTAAACTGTGTAATATCTTTTGGTCCATAAAATCCAATAATTTCTCTCCTTCGTTTGTAGTACATGGGGCAGTGGAAGACGATGTGGTCCATGTTACTATGCGTCTTGAAAGAGTTGGATTGGAGTGGAGGCTCTCTAGAGAAAAATCGGTGTGGGTGGCCCTTACCATTGAAAGTACTATTTGCTCCTTTCTCGTTGGATATTTATGGAAGAGTAGATCTTGATGATTGTTCAGGTGTATGTGGAAAGGTCCGCTGTTACTAGATCATCTGCTTAGGTTCCAGTGGTCCAGGAATTTAGTGATACAAATCTTTCATATATCTGCGGATATAAAATTATAAGTTGCTGAATTGCAGGGTTTGGTAAACTGTATTAGTTTAGTTCTGAGTATTCAATTTTGTTTACTCAAACTTCATCGGAAATTATTTCAATAGTGGTTTCGGTTCCCATTCCGGTCAAGGGTTTTAATCCTCTAATTTTATATAAGCCAGTTTCATCAAACACTCTAATATCTTAACTTGGCTTAAAATTATTCACTTCTTAAATCTTTGGCAATATAAAATTCTAATAAATTTTACTAATTATTTTCCGACAGTTTATTCATAAATTCTAAATATATATATTTGTCCATAAATTTTATAGTTTATTTTGTTGACACATAGATGATACCATTCTATTGATACAGATGAAGGGTTGTTAAAACGCCATAGTTTTAACCTGAGTATGATTGAGGGTTAATTGCCTGCTTGATGAAATCGACTATTAGATTGAAATAATTTAATTTTGTTTAGTAGTTTATATGCAGGGCACAGGAATTGCGCTCCTAATATTAGGAACGGCGGCGTGTAACCTCATTGTATTCATTACCCTTGCAAATTGTATTGTTTTGAGTTATCTCGTTCCTCCGTAATCCCCCGCTTTACTTTCTCCTGTAGGTATTACGACTTGGGTTCGGAGGAAAGTAGTTAAAACGAGTCAACGTAATAGTTTATTGCTCCTCGGTCGTAAAGAAACATTAAAGGCGATACTAAGAAACGATCAGATTGTCTCTGTTTCCAAGACCTCACCCTCCGAGGAACTGATTTACTTCAGTTTTTTATCTGGCGAGTTACAGTTGTGACGAACACCAATTAAACTTATATGAATTTAATATTATTTTATTGAATACACTCATATATTGTTAAAAAAATTAATTGGCTGTTTATAAGTAATATAACGGTATAATAGTCGAAAACCTAATATAAATTTTTAATAAAGTGTTGTACACAATGCTTCGTTCTTTAAATTTGGAATCTCATCGTCAGATGTGATTTAAAATAGAATCAAGAGATTAAAAGGGATGAAAATTTATATCAGAATGTCGCACAAGCAAAGTGGCGTAGAGAAATGAAGTAATCCGGGTGTACTACTGTTTTAATAATTTTTTCTAACTAATAATCTGTTGTATTATTTACTTTCAAAGAGTGAAATATTTTTCCGTTATATCGTTTTAAAGCGTATAAATTATTTTCCTTTATTTTTAAATTTAATTGTAATTGTCGTAAAATTAATAGTTTAGCCGCTTTGCACTCCGGCCTGACAGGGTAGAAAAAACCTTTTGTCTGCTGGTATCCCCAGGCATATTCTAGAGTTCCTCTCTTCTTTAAACGTCTGCCCTCCTTGACTTTATTAGTCCAGCATCTGTTTAAAAGTGTTTACGTAGCCCTTTGGTCAGTGTGGGTCTTTCAACTCAAAAAAATCCTGTTTTAATATCCTTGGATATTTGTTGTCATTAGCTACTCGTGTGTCGACATGATGTGCAGTGCATAAGTCCGCCGATATCGTAGTGGAGGTAGACAGAGTTCACTTTAACTTCTGGCTTGGTTAACGCAAATTGCTAGTGTAAAAGCTATTCTGAAAGTATTGTACGTCAAGAAACGTATCCGTAAAATGTAATATGTAATGATTGTGGGGTGTCTTTAAATGAAGTTGTCGCAGTCTCCATATCCAGTTTGTATCAATACAAGTAATGTTCTGAGCAATGATAGCGTTTTGCCAAGCCGCTTGGAGAGGAAGTTCCACCTCAAACGACAATACTGCCCTTCTTCTTTCCCTACCGCGCATGTTAACATGCCATTTAGAAACTCGCAAACAGTACAGGATGTGGCAAAAGGCAATGAAAATGTCTGTATGTCCCGTTCGTATTAAGTGACTATTTTATTAAATGGTGTTAGCTTAATTCCAACTGCAGTTCTTGCTTGACATTTCCCTTTTACTGTGCATATCATACGCTATTTGTTGTGACCTATAGATGTCTCATAAGTATTATTTTACGGCTGTTCGACTATCCCTTTTTATTATTATGCTCGTCATCTCGTCCACTATATTTAAACTGTAACCTATTTCTCTCAATGCTGAACGTCAACTTTTCATTTTGTATCTACGAGCGGCATGTCTGTGAACCATCTATCACCTGCACCTCAGCCCAACATTCTTCACTAGACTATTCCTGAACATTCAGCCGTTTTTCTCACGAAGCCCTATCCCATCCGCACCCAGCGAACCTGTAACACTTCTGCTAGCAGGTGACTCCCCTTCGGTCATACTATTTCTGAAAATTCTCTTCTGATGCAAACATGGTAAAAACTCCCTTCTCGCAACAGCTGTTGTTTTCCAGGCTTCCAGTCAAAGTTTCAAGGAGGAAGAAAATATATTTTCATCTATCGCAAGAGTAGCGTCTGTTATTTCTTATTAATTCACTCTAAGGAAACATTATAGTGAGCAAATATAGCTTTTTTAAGCCCTGATATTTTTATAGCTAAATTTATTCAGTAGATAAATATACATTATTGTGAGTTTTTAAGTGACACTGTACCTGTCTTAATTTGTCCTCTAATTAGCTACAATAAATTCTGGAATTTAAAATCAACACCGTTTTTCAAGGTGATTTTTTTTTGCACGTCCTATGATTTTTGAGCGTCAGTTCTCGTTCTCTCAGAGAACATGGTTGTTGATATATCTGTTTTAATCATCCCCGGCGGGCACAAAATTTCCGTAGAAAAAAGTTTGAATGTGTCTCTACCGAGCCTCGCCTTCATCCGTTTCCCCGACTCTCTAAACTGCCTTTGTTTTGTGTTAATTAAGTTGCGTATTTCTTAGGAACATGACGCCCCGCGAACACTGCACCCAACGTAATTTCACCACTTGGTAATTTATCTGACCACTCAATTACGCAGCTTCTCTCTTCACATACACAAACACACGGCTGCTGACAAAAATAAACTTTACGCCTCCAGCCAATATTAATTCTGTGTTATCATCACGCAAAGTTGCCGGTTTGGGAGCCTGGGGGCGACGTGTTAATTAAAAATGACTAGAATGTTTTTATCACGGCCGTAAACAGCCAATGACTGTACACAATCCAGCTCTTGTTCCAGATTCAACGCTGTCCCAAAACTCGCACACAAATTAACCGTGCGAATTTGTTGCGTCACAAAAACGAGGATGGAGCATTAAATTGCAGAAATTTTTTTAAACCGTTGCTCGCGTTTCACACTCTTTCATCCAATTGTATTATTATTTACGAATATTTCTACAGATATGAGATCAAATAGAATCGCATAGCTTCATTCCCCTTTACCATTTTATTTTGACGTTGCTAGAATAGCGCTTTTGATTGTGATAACTTCAATTTTACTCGGCTTTGTCTCGTGCATTAAAAGCGTTTACTTGCGTTATGTCTGGTGGACTACAATATACAATAAAAAATATGTCCGATTCATCTGAACCGTTGGTTTCTCTTTTTCCATTCAATTTTCATTGGGCGAATCAATCTCGTTCTCGTATTATTAAATACTCTTGTTTTGTTCCATCAATTGCTTCTCTCCTGCGGATCTATCCGTAAAATATAATTTAAGACAGTCGATAAAGGTTTAACATATAAAAATCTGTGATATATTTCTACTAATATTTCGAAAAGAAGAAAAGTTTCAATTGGGAAACTTCATACTATCTCAAAAATATATTTTATTTTCTGTGCACGTACAGTAATAATTGACGAATTCTCCGGAACTCTCTCTTCATGCTCACAAGCTACTTATACAGGAGAATATATATTTTTTCAAAAAGTCCTGCACTGGATTTAAGGACTGAAATCTTAAAATTTAAAGGGTATCCTTTATTTCATACTCCTCACGTTTTTTTGTTGGTACTGCTGTAGAATGATCCAGGTGATATTTAAAATTATTCTGTTGTTAAACGATGTCGGAAACTCAATTTTTTTTCATAAAGTAGGCAAATAGTTTTCCATGTAGGGTATTCTGTTTGTGTCATGTTCTCATTATTTAATTTATATTTTGTTTTTTGGTTCATTCAAAGTCTAGTACAGTACAAGACATACGTCACCGACAGTTAAAATGTGTGGAGAGTTGCTTGTTCTACTAACCTATGTTTGCACTCTCTTCGTCTTGTCTTATATTTTGTTCGTGCATGAAACGCTATACTTACCCAAATTGAGAGAGAGGTCGTACACGGAGTTCCTCAGAGCTAAAAAGAACCTCCAGGTAACGACTTTAGTTCGTTTATAGAGTTGAAATAGTTATATCTCGGTCAGTATTTGTGCTGTGCGTCTTCTCTGGCCTTTGCTTGTCCCATATTATGAACGTTGATTTATCAAAAATTAATTACCAATATCTACAGTCAAACAATGGTTTTATTAGGAATATTAATCATTCCTTTTGAAAAATCTTCAAGGATCGCTTTGTAGTTCATTTTATATCACTCTACTGAAAAAATAGGTCTCGGGTTTCAGTCAAGGACAACAATTTTTTATTCACGAGGATTTGGTAGACTTCGCAACTTCAAAAATAACCAAGCATCATAATTAGGTCCTACCTGTTTTTGTGGGAAGTTTAAAAGGAAGGTATTATTTCCTTTACCCTAAATTTGTATTGATCATAGCAATGTAGTCGAGGGAACTATTAGGTTTGTATGTTCGCATGGCTCCAATTCCCAGAAGATCCGTTCCTGCCTCTCCTCCGTCGTAATTATTTCAGGGATGACACGTCCTTCCTCAGTAGAAGTGGCGTCACATGAAAAAAGAAACGTATCGGGGCACTTTGCATGCGGGACTGGTCGATACAGAATGTTTATTGAGCTGATGTCCTTTTTCTGCGTGCTGGCCTGGCTGCTCCTGTAGGAATTTCCAGCATTCCGAAGCCTTGTTCCCACTGGCCGATCGTGCAGGAATCCGGCTCGATCCCAGGCCACAAATTTGAGGGCTGTTTAAATATGGATGGGTCTAAGCAGTAAAACCATTATCAGCACCCTCAATAAAATGTAATGAAATTAATGGATATTGGCTTCCTCCAATGCATCTCTTTAAACATTCATTACATTACGGAATCTAAGTAATTGGATTTGTATGATTTTAGAAAAATAATTCGATGTGATTTCCAGGCTGGATCTGAATGGCCTTAGGCGGCCGATAATTATGGTCGTACAACGAAGATAAGCCCATCTTCCAGCGTAGATATTTGTAGTATAGTAACATAATATGCAATAGTTAGCTTGATGCTGTAGTTTTTTCTGGATGGATAGATCGATTATAGACTCTGAACTCGTTTATCATGATGGTATATTACAGAACACTAATAGGAACTAGGATATCCAGTGACACAGCTCTCAGTACGGCGCATCTCAGTTTTGTTCTTGTACTTATCTCTTCTGGTAAAATCAATGAATGAAATATTTACAAAATTTGAGGTTCGGCGAAGCAATCAGATCTAATAGATTCTCAGGATAAAACCCGTACGCGATACCCTTCCTAGACGACAAGGATTGTAAACTTTTGTAGTGAGACGTCGCCTCTCCGCCAGATTCTCTGTAGGGCGTCTTCTTCAGCATCGCAAGTTGCCCTCCATATACGTCCGGTACCTACAATTGGTTCCCTTCCGTCTTCTTCAAATTCACAGAGCCTCACTGCTTTGTGCAAAAGCCTTAAAATCCGATCTTAATAATCGATTTTTCCTTAAACTACGAAACCCCATTGGTTGAAGTAACCATGTACTATTTAAAATTTCTTTGTCTTCGTGGGTCCCCGATTCCCATGCAAGCTGTTTGCGGAAAAATCCGCACGTTATATTCGTACGTGCCCAAAAGCCATTCCAGGGCTGACGCCAATTCCCAGTTCCAATCCTTGCTAACTTAACATGAAGAAAAAAATATATGTCAACGCATGTCTCAATAATCCCATAGTTCTACAGATTTGCTATGTGCCATCTAAATAATAATTTACAAGACCAATGTAATATATACAGTACTTAAATAGTGAAATTTTTTTCCTATTTTTGCATATTTTCGGGATAGCATAAATCTCTAATTTTCTCTTAATTTTATCTAAACACCACTTTTCTATTAATTCTAAGAGAGTTCGAGGTTAGAGCTTCTTGCCAATTTATTACTTATGGGCCATATGCTAGTAAATATTCACGCTTGTTAAGTATAACTAAGGATATGCGTATTTGTCTTCAAGAATTGAAACACCTTTTCCTATTATTTTTATCAAGGAATTCAGCACTTCTGTATTACGTATTCATTTGCATCTAAAATGAGAATGAGAGATCCTGCTGAAGCGTGTTTTGTTGTGCTGACGTCGAGGAAAACACTTTATTCTCAGCAGATGATGGCCGTTTCCAGTCGTAGGGCTTTCGCGGCACCCACCCCCACTCCCATCATAAGCTATAGACACCGCGGTGGAAGTTTGCCAGATGCCAGTGAAATTGGAGAAAAGGGCTCGATAAATCTATATATCCGGCGTGCAAAACTTGGCCAAAGTTTTCTGGCCCCTTCGCGTCCGGTACTCGATTTTTACAGCTGCTTTCTCGTGACGAGAGCGACTTCTTAGGCACCCTGTGCAGATGATGAATACCGTGTGCACACAGTCAATAAGGCCCTGGATTTATGCCGTCCCTGTTAGCTTATCTAAGAACACTGGATTGATTTATACCTAGCTCGCACACACCCTCGTTAGGGGCTTAATGCGTGCTTTGGTCCAATGGCCTGTCTCACCTCCGGAGTTCTTCTTGAAACTCAATTAAAGCAGCTCTTCCTCCTTTACACAGACCTAAACTACATCCAGACCTAATTTTTAAGTTAATGCTAACGTTTTGACTTCAGTATTTCAATGAATCCCTTTGAGTTACAATTTTGCCCCCTTTGATTTTAGATATTTTATCCAAGTTAGACGGAAAATATTAATTTTTATATCTGTAATTAATAATAGGACCTTATTTTCTGACCAACTTCATTTGAGAGAGAATGAAATCGAATTATAAAATTTACATATATTTGGACGTTTTTAGTCTACGTTGCATCTTTCACCTACAGCATTTAAGCAGAAAATAAACAAATTTGATGAATTACAAGGATTATTTAACATAAAGCTAATGACAAACTTCAGCCCTATATGTTAATTGTTTCATTGTATTTCTGTATTTCTTAAGTTCAAGTTGGCCTGAACATTACGGACATATATTTAATTTATAATTTAAATCCAAATGTTTTAACTTCTCTTTTGGTATTGTAATTTAATTGGCACCGAGAACTTTGTTTTAAATTTTAATTGCAAGTACATTCGTATGAATCTGAAGCGGTGTCTCGACTCTCGGTATTTTTGTAGTTTTGGATATGGGGATGCGTACATTTTATGCAGTTTGGAACTGTAGAACAAATGTTAGTCAGTCGATATTTTCATTCATTAATTTTATGAGCATGATTGGAGACTCGCCGGGAATTCTTCAGACTAATATTAATTAGTCTTTACATATAAATTGTGAATCCAGTGTCAATAAAGATCAGTTTTTAAAATATGCCATTAATTAAAATGTCGTTCTATGTTTTAGATTTACTATAATATTGTTGCACAAAACGCAATTTTTAAAATGGTAACAACGCCGTGTCAAAATTATTGCACCATTACAACAGTAATTTATTTATCATTAGTTCGTATTTCGTCATCTGATCAATTCTGATACGGCATTGTCCTGAAACGTTAATCATTTTACGAGTTTAACAGATTCAGAGATGTTTTCTAAGAGTCGTTCAAGTGTTTAATGGGCATATATTTAATTCTCTGTTAGTTCCTGAAAGAAGTTTTCCTTTGGCCAAAATCGAAATTTTCGTGAAAATACCCGTCTGCGTTATTGTGGGGCGTTTATTGTATAAACCGTCCGTGTATAACGCTTTTATGAATAAAATATTTCGTCGTTAACTTTTGAGTTAAAACTTTGATCATTAATGAATATGATTTTGAATATAACCTTTATAGTTGCGTTCTGACGAAGTAATTCTGTTCTTTAAGGTTAAAGCATTTATCCCGTCCTTAAGTCGTTGTTAAGCAAGGAGTTGAAGGTTGTGCCTTGCAGAAGCGATTGATGAACCAATAAAAGCTCAGCGTCCTGCAGGGGCTGTAGATCCCCAACGTTAATTCCACTTAGGGCTATATCTTCCTCGGGATAAAATTGGACGTGTCCGAGGCAGCGCGTTGTGTCGCGACTAAGGTTGCTCATCCTCATCTGGAGTCATCTTTAAATTATGTCCTAATAAACGAGGAACTGAGCGAGGTAACTGAGAAGGGAACTATTTTACGTGACGCAGAACCAAAATAAATTATTGCAAGTGTATTTACTCATTATAGCATGTCGTTTACTTCTGACCCCGCCGTCCTTTTTATTCTCATTGCTTCGTATCAGATGGCCGTCGGCAAGTCTTCTCGTCAAAATACCCATCCGTGTCATATAGACTACATATCATGGTCCGGCAGAAGTTGATTCCTTTCTTTTAAGACGGAATTTATGTCCCTATTCTCTCTATAAAGTTCGGAGTATCGGAGACCACCTGAAAGAGCTGCATTTTAAGATGAAAGAAGTCGTCCGTGCATGTTGTAACTAAATATTCAGGCTTTTAATAATATATTTCGGTTGAGTAACCTTAATATAGCTGTAGTTACGTAATATCTTTATAAGTATTATCAGTCTTTGCGCCTTTTTATACTTTAAGTGGTCAGGGATTTTTATGAGTTTTGGGGAAGAACTGGTTGGTCAAACAATGTTGATATGTTATGCGTTACAAATTGTTAAAAATTTGTAGCTTACCTGAGGTTTCTTCTTGTTTGGATATGCACTTGAAGCGCTCCTAAATCGTTCGGTCAGTAAGAGTCCATGACAGAGTTAGAGAGGAAGGACATGGGGAAAACCTCGGAATTTCACACACTATGTGTCCGATCATCTCCAGATGTGTCTCCCGCGCCAAGTATTTCGCGAAGTAATCTCTCTCCTCGCCGCTGGATATTAAATGCTTCATTGCGCTATAAATTCATAAAAATTCCAGGATCGCGTTGTGCGCATTTGGAAGTGACGGCGGCGCCGCGTCACGCATTTCCTATTCAATTACAATTAACAAAGAGTGGCCAGTCGTAAGCAGAGTAATTGAAACCCGCTTCCGAGGCTAACGACGTGAATATTAACAAGTTCATTTCAAGTTGCTGATTCCTGCTGTGGGCAAGGTTTCCGCTGGCAGCGGACAACCTGCATGAAACCGTGCCACCTTTACCTCACTTTCTATTCGGAATTGTCACTATACTATATTTTCAGTCTGTCCGAAAGAACCGCCATCTTATCTTGGTGTTCACTCACTGAAGTTTGTGAGTAATGATTTCCTGCGATCCATGAATGATGAAGGTGTACTCCGCGGTTTCCTTCACATCTCTGCTTTTGAATAGTATGGGCTGACAAGCAGTTCTATATCACAAAAGAAACATTTGAATAAATAAATACTAAGTGGTAAAGTTTGTATCTACGTCTTAAAATTAATAAATATTTGCAAGACGTGGTAGCTTAGCTTGCTCAAGGTTTTAAAACATCCAGAATACCAGTCAGGCAACAGGACAAAAAATATTCTGGATTATATTTGATCACCGTCTCTTATTGTACGCATTTTCGTTTCTATCACAGTTTTCCATTGTTCACCCAGCTTTTTATATAGTCTCAATGAAGCTAATAGTAACCAATCATAGCAGACAGATGAGGATGTTGTGTATTCTCTTCATCGGCTAAAGTCATCAGAGATAATACTTTCTGGTGAAAAGAATCAGTTTATGTTTTGCTCATTTGAATCATTCATGTCATCTCCATCACCACTTGCTTCATTCAGTCAGAGGATAGAAAATGCCTAATTATTCTTTATGTTCTTGAAATTTACCATAAGAGACAGTCAACTCAAATATCCATAGTTACTACGGGAAATACAGAAAGAAAATACATTATACTGGTTTTCAATTGTTTTATTTATTTCATCTTTATTTTACCCTGAGAATATTAGTTAGACACAATCGTTCGTACAGTATATACAACATTAAAATGATGTATATAATTCACATGAAAGTAGGACAATCCATTGGTTAGCCTCTTTAGGAGATGTTTTTTTTTTGTTCTTTACATGTATGTTAGGGGCATACGATGTGTGAGGGTTGACAGGGAGTGTATTGACTATTGGAGGATATGTGAGGGTGTGATGGTAAGGTTGATTAGGAATGTTCTGGGGGAAGGATGATGTCGACTGTGAGTTTAGTTTTGAGCCGACAGAAGTGTAGAGGTGTGGTTTCTACATGAAAAGGGTTCCGGCAGAGAAATAGAATACCTTTGCCTCAAGTGGAAAGTCAGAAACGAATGGCAACCCTTGCTTCGTGGTCAACGTCGGATGAATGTTATTCGTCGACACAAGGAAGATCGACTCTCATTTGAAAATATAAGTTGTCTTATTCAACTTCTCGTAACAGTCGTGAAGCATTAGGGCATGCATAAAATAATATACCATCTAATTGTAATTTCAGTATTTAACAGAAATGTATTCGAAGGAGCACAGTTCCATGAACTATAAAACTGATCTGATTGATTTATGTCGACATCAAAAAGAAACTTGCCAATATGTGAAGACTACAAATACTTGACCTCTGGGCTCTAATTTCGTCACTCATACAAACATAGTATCTTATTTCTCAAACCATGGCCGTATTAGTGTCAATTCTAGCTTGACAGTCCGTAGATTGAGAAATTGTCCATTCATATTTTCTAATTTTTGCAGGCTCCACAATTAACGTAGCCGCTAGTGGCTGGCGGTATGATGGCGTAGCGTATTTCTTGAGGAGGCTGGATTCTACGTGCTTCCTTTACAGATGACATACTTCCGAAGCGCTGAACTTGCTGGAAGATAGGGGCGCTATAAACTGCCAGCTATCCTCCTTGCCATCTGAATTGCTAATGCCGACTCGTGCCATTTCGAAGCCTTATTACCCGTGGTCTTAACACCCGTACACTCACCGGGCGTCAATCCCGGGTCACCGACCTCGAACCTTGTCAATCGAACGAAACGCTGACGCTCGCTACGGCTTAATGGCTTGCCAGGAAACGTTAATCTCCGTATCTGTTGTTTTTTATGGCTGTGGGCGTAGTGTGAAAGAGAATTGTTTAATGTGACGTAACTAACGGAAAGTATTACTAGGTGGCTGCGCATTTCGTTGCGTTAGTGTTTCCCCTTAAATCACGTCGCCGTTAAGGTGAGCGCGAATGACGTTCTAAAACACATCACATTCCATTAAAACTTATCAAATTTCAATGTGACAAGAACTAAATTCCTCAAATCAGCCATTATTTTATTGCTGTACATAATACAAAAATATAATATATAATGCAATAAAAATTCAGAGTAATGTTATTGGTCTTTAAATATATCTAATTATTAAAAGCTGATGTCATAATAAAATATAATTGAAGTTCTCCAAATTACTGTTTCAGCACGGGAGAGAAAGGAAAACAGTATTTGTGTCGGCCCAATGTCCTGCAAACTAGATTTTCCATAGAATCACATTAATCATTCTCACACATATAGCTTTATACTGCCTGAGAAATTCAAAAATGTTTCCATTTAAAATTATGATAATTTTTGGGGGAAATGTAGACAGTTGTTTATCAAAATAAGTGATAAAGAAATAAAAAAGGGGGAGGATTGCGTCAAAGCAATAATATTTAAAATGAAACCACAAAATAATTGGATTGATGTGGCAACAAATCGGATAGCTCTAATTAAAGTATGTACTGTACGGAAAATCAAATCTTCAAAGACGAGTCAGTAACAGATGATAATTATTTACCTTACACTTCAAATCCTCTGTATTTGCAACATTTTAACCAGTTACGCTACGTGTTTTTCAAACATTGATACATGTTTCAGACGTGGACAGGTACTTTGCAGCTATGTATTTTTCCTAATGTTTCATTTGTTACTATCCCGCCGTACAGTCTATATACTGCAAGGCTGAGTCGTCTAAGGATACATGACACACATTTCAGGTTTTCATATTTGTTTTACTCTGTTGGTCGAAGAAAAACGAAACGAAGTAAAACTGGATTAATCTGCCGACACTGCGTGTACAGTAATGTAAATATTCATCTTCGGGACAACTATTAATTAAGTGACAAAAAGGTTACGCTATTTATTTACAAAAGAAAGAAAATTTGCGTTTGAAATTCCCTACATTTAACTTTTATAGAATGAAATATTTATCTTCTAAAGTTTCACTGCAGGAATTATTTTAATTAACGTTCTGTCACAGTAATTTATTTCAGTATCGACTTAAATATCCTCACTTTTCATAGTAATATTTTTTAAGTCGGTTTTAGAATATTATTCCTATTTAGAAGAATGAAGGACTGAGAGACAAGGAATGACCTTCATGTTGTCCTTACACGGTGTTACGTCCTATATTGCCCTCACGCACAAGAATTATAAGAATGTAACAGACAAAATGTTCAGGGATATATTTTCGTCAAAGTTATGATTATGTGCGTTTAAAAAATTAAATACTGAAAAATTTTCAGAGTCATTTTTTGACGTGGACGAAGTTTGCATCAACGTCAATTGCGCTTGTCGCGTTTGTGACACGTGAAACATTAACACCGTTTTAAACAACAGCTGCCTGTCTCTTCTACAAACAGAATACGTTATCGAAAAAAAAAGCTTAATTTTTTCACTCGTAACAAACAAGCAGGACTATATACTTATAAATAGATTTAAAAGATTATAAAAACATGGTTATTTTTTTCATATTTTCCCCACACATTTAGGAGTAAACAAAACCTCTAATACAATACTTATTATTCCGTAAAAATAATTGTAAATATCTCTTGATGCTATGAGGTTGTTCGTACGGCAACATAAAATTCCATTAAATATCGGGTCTCATCCAGAAATATTTCTTAATTTCTGTATTCATCTGACAGAAATTTAACCATGAGCATCATCAGCATCTCAGAAAAGCTTAAATAAAGTATGAAAGTAGTTCTATGTTTCTGTGTGTAAATATATACCAAATTTATTGTAGGTATGATTGTCTAAAATAATTTTAAATACAATTTATATGTACGTATAAATTTTCCAATACAATTCTGTAAATATCAAAATATACTTACTAATTATTTTAGTAAGTTCAATAAAGTATGTAAGGAAAACATGCAGCCGAAATGGCTGTTTCAGACACACTGCGTTTGAGAAAAAATTTTTAATATATCTGACAATTGAAATTTAGCAATAAATATTTTGCTAGGATGGCCTAAATTAAACGATAAAATCAGTCACAGAAAAATGTACTATTCATTTTATTTATATTATTTGCGTAATTTTTACCTTGTTACCCAAATTATTGGATAATACGAGCAAAATTTCAGTTAATCTTGAATAATATTTACTTTCTGCATCAAAAATTTTACTACTTTCTCAATTTAAATTAATATATATAATTGTTTTCAATTTTTTGATACCATATTTGCATTAATATTTCTTCTTAATTTTTGGATAATAATAACATTTAAATTCATCTTACTTAATTATAGGACTAATTAACGTCTGTGAATAACACATGAAGGGCTAAAGTCCGGTATACAAGACTTATTCAAAAAATTTTGAACATAAAGTAGTTCTTTTGACCATTTATTGTGGTCAGTGTCAATAAACTAAGTCAACTGCAGATATAACAAAGAGCATAACCAAAAGATAAAATTAACTAAGACAATTTAATAAATCATCATGTAATTTATTTTTGCAATTGCTAAACACTGTTTGGATCAAAATTATTCTATTAGATTAGGAATTGAATATTTAGAAAAGATTAATTTTAGAAATGTTGTATATTAAAAACAGCATGTTTACTGTTAATATTAAACATGGCACTTAACCATAAAATTTATGATGATTGTTAAATTGTCTTAGTTTTATTTTTTGTCTGTGCTCTTTGTGTTATATCTTTAGTTGATTTAGTTTATTGATAAGGGTCGCAATAGATGGTCGAAGCGTCTACTTAATGTTCAAAATATTTTGTATATGTCCCTTATACGGGTCGTTAATTCTTCATATGTAATCTTACTTAATTTGCTGTATTTTTGCAACTGAGAAGGTTCTGAAGAAAGGACCTAAGCATTGTGCAGTTTCATCTTTTATTAAATCGTTTCTATCATGATGGCTGGTTTATTCACTTAATGAATTTTTAAGTACCTTCAATTCGGGAAAGATATCTGTCGGTTTTTAAAAAATTTTCACCTACATTACTTTGGGTGAGTATATATATATATATATATATATATATATAGAGAGAGAGAGAGAGAGAGAGAGAGAGAGACGCATACGTAATTACTAATAAGTTGTATTGCCACTAATGAGTGTCTTGGCTAGCCTTCTGATTCAGCCTCTCCCGACATTACTTGTTTAAGGGATTTAGTAATACAAATTAATGCATCGTTTTTGCGTTTAAAACTTCGGTATGGTGGCTGGAAAACATTATTGGCCGAAATTTGGACGGGAGTTGAGAAATTCGAAATGCACTGGCACACAACGTTGTAGCGCGTGTATTAGCCCTTGCAAGAAATTATTTAACGCGATGATAATGGGCTGCTGCATTTACTTTAAACAATGACTACGGACGGGCACAATATTGTTACGCGGTTGTTACTAATTACAATAATTTCGCAAAGCGAGTGCTCCGGAGGTAGAGCTTTGTGCCGAGCAGCGCCGACCTCGCGAAAAGACGCGTCGACCGTACATGATGTCGTTAGCAATGATAATCGTGCAGAAATTCAACAGGAAACTGCGGTCACAAGCTGCTGTAGTCACTGTGGCCCGGGCCTCCACGGACGGTGTCTGCGGTCGAAACTTATAAATAAGCAGCAAGAAGTGACTAAGTGGCTCGTGAAATTTTACCCTCCCATTTCATTTCTCATGAAATTCTAATTCCTGCCAAGCAACTTATCTCAGCGTTAAACGCTACGGGGGCGCTTCGGCTAAGAGTTAGGTGTACGACAACTTTCCCCGAAAAAAAATATAACGGACGATCTCCTCAATAGGTTTAGATTTATATATTGGTTACAGTAGTCCTCGACTGAGGAATTTGGGCAGGTAGAAACTACCATTTTAGGCCTTATGCATTATGGGTAAAATAAGCAGAACAAGAACTGTACATAGTATTATAAAGTAGTCATATAAGAAAATACGTAAAGTATGTAAAAAAAATTAAATACTAAGTTAGGAGATTATATGCAAAGTTAGGGTATCAAGTACCGCTAAAATTTTTATTACTTTTGATTCTCTTTTGCTGACGAGCTGGATATCTCGTCTAGTGACAACGACTAACTAGAAAAAATAAAATAAATGTGCAGTATCAGGTGTACATAAAAACAGAATCTGTTATACCTTCAAAGGAACTATTAAGTATAAGGTTAAGACGTATTTATGAATTCACGTATTCTATAAAACCCGCCATTAATGAGCAGTATTTTACAATTACAAATAGAATGACTATTAAGTAGTTTTATTCATCAATTTACAGGGTGCCTGACTTTAACAGGATACTTCTTTGGCCTGTTACTGTAGGACACGATAACCGCGTTCCGTAAAGTGTATTTTATAATATTTGAGACTAAAAGAATGAGTTGTGGTTCACGGTATAAGACAAATGCGAACAAATAACGAAATTCGTCAGCTATTCAATAGAGAAAATGTTTATTGTGTGTAATTTTGGCAATTCTCACTTTAAAAGATGTAATTAGTCTTTACATATTCACAATCATATCAATATAATTATTTCCGTATCTCATTATTAGTATTAAATACATAAAACATTATTATTCATTTCGTCAGTGTTTCAAATTGATAGAAAATATATTTTAAAAATATATGAAGAATTAATGACACGTATAAACAGATTTGAACACAAAATTATGAAACTTTTTAACATAAAGGAGACGTTTCAACCATCTATTAAGGTCCTTGTCCATACAAAGCGTCTACTTTATGTTAAAAAGTTTCGAAATTTTGTGTTTCATTCTTTTGTATGACTGAAAATATTACAAATTGTTTTTCATCTTCCTTAGATATTTCCTGGAGTTCGTATTGCGAGATAATTGAGTAAAAGACGAGTTTGAAAAAATGATCATCTACCTCGGTTCTGAGTCCAAAGAAATTTAAATGTTGAAAAGCGGTACAAAATAAAAGCGAAACTTGAAAGGTTACGCATAAAAGTATGCCGTTTTTTTATCATCCATCTATGTGATCATATGTCTAAATACGGAGAGAAGCAGAATGTAAACAAAAACAAATAGCTGCTACGTTAAAGGTAATTATTATGACGAATTTCTCTTTACTCTGTCTCTCTGATTTCACAGACTTAGGCAGACTGACACATTGCCATATATTTTTATCTATAATTGCTTCCACATTTTTACTACGGGTTCAACCCCTCTCCACCACCCCACCCCTCTTTACAACTTCTCCAGCGTTTTACTCCGGGTTTTTAAGAATGTGTACAAACTTTTTTGTAATCGCCAATATACAAACAAACACATATCGTTTTTATTATTAAAAACACTGCTATCAATGGTCATTTTACTCCGCAGTAAAACGGATGAACATATTCTAAATGTTATTCTGTTAACGCAATCCCTATTTGTTTTCCTTCATGTGCTTTGTTGTATCTATATACATTCTATAACACGTTGCAATTATTTTTCTGCATGTTTTAATGTCTTTAAACTTTATGTTATAATCCTAAATAAAGTGACATAATTCCCAAGAAATTTAAATTCTTAGCCCCTAATTCAAATGTGCTTTTACGTTCCTTTTATATTGACTTTTAATTTATAAAATGATTTAATATTAGTTAAAGTAGTAATTTCTTTGCTCTCGTTTGTGTAAAATATTACCCACCAATTTAATTATAATTGTAACAACAGAATGATAAAATGTACGAGATTGAAGCTTTTAGGAATTTTCTCCTGTTAGCCGAGAAAAGCGAAGCTCCTGAGGCTACACACAAGTTCGTTACGTAGACTGCCTCCAAATTTGGCTGGGGCAACACTGCTCCTCCCGGTCTGTCAAATTCAAATTCTCATTTCACGAGAAAGGGGGAAAAAAGCCCAGTAAATAGCGCGAGTGAAACATAAACGCTATTGTTATGGGGGATGCTGGCTTTTGGATTGGCGGTTTGAGAAGAGGAATATCTAGACTCCCTGTGCGCAATATTCTTCTCTGGCTTGGAATAATTTAAGGCAGGGATGATTTAGGGCGTTCAATAACCCGTCCCTCCCCAGGAGCCGGGGCGAACTTAAAGGAGCTTGATCAGCATAGAAACGATAAGATCTGAGTTTAATGCAGCCCGACCCATGTGATTCTGTGTCTTGATTTAAAAGGGGAAGGGGGTAATGGAAACAAATTGGCGTCCCAAAATCGCAATTCCAAATCCGGCCGATTTTAGAATCAGCAGAGCGCAGTAACAATTTTTGAGGGTACCTGTTACTGCCAAAACCAGGCACCATATATCATCTTCGGTGTAAGGATCGTTTAAAATAAAAAAAGACGACTGTTCATCGTGCGCAAAATTCCGAATGAATATTTGATTTGAAAGTTAAAAAAGCGTCCAATAAAGGAGGCTTCCAGTGGAATTAATTAAAATTTAAGCTTGATCATGCAGAAAACCTCATAATTACTTCCGAATTTCAATTTTATTAAACTCGATGTCTGAATTCACTGTCAACATTGGTAAGAACGAAATTTTAATCACTAGTTAATGTTTAATATTTACTGATAAATATTTAACGGACTTTGTTTGTGCCGTAATAAAAATGTTGAATATTGCTCGTCGAGTTTGATTAAAAATTGGCGAGATATCAATAAATTTACGGTGTATTAGGCTCTACTAAAAATCGTTATCAACTGGTTTAGCTGAAACCTTAGTTTTCTGAGATGAAGTAATAGATTAACGTATGTCGCTAGATAACATCTGATGGATTCTTTGTTAGCACGAATTTGACTGCACGCGATTATAAGGGAAATGATTTCAGGTGGAATTTATCGCCTTCACCCTGTTGGCGGAAATAAGTTTACTTAAACAACTTCGGGTCCCGAGGCCTTTTATTTCAGCCTTTTTAATGCGTCTGCGTTGAGAGTTTTTCCCCTCTAAATGTCTAATGGAAAGTTTGTGTACACAGATTTATACTCTTGACGATCTTCTGTCTTAAGGAGGAGCTTAATGAAGTTTTTCGGAACAATGGCAGCTGGCGCTGTTGTCTCAATTCTCCCGTCTTTTTCTCTAATATATTCTGATGAGGATCAGATTCCGTCCTTGACCCACCAAGTTATTACTACCTGTCAGCCGTTTTTATGGAAAATTAATAGCGTCTCGTGTGCAAGAGATAGATGGACAGTAACAAGGAAAAAAATAACGTCAAAGGAAATAGTAAAATAAACCTCTTACAAAATTACAATTTTCTTGAATTCAATATTCTTCGTCTTTTTTCAGACATTGACTTGTTTTTGTAAATTATTCTGTAGTTTATTGCGGGATTCTACTTGAATATGTTCTAATACTACCGTTTCTCCGATTCTATACCAGCGTAAGATTCATTGCTGAATGTGATGCAGCATTAATTAGTGAGATTATTTTTTCTGCCTGTGCTTGCAGAACATTTTTTATCATGTGTATAATGAAAGATATGGTATAAAAGAGACTTGGCGTTGTCTGACCTTTATATACGTGTTCATAGAAATCAAAATTTCTTTTCTCTTGCAACATCGTCCGGGCTTCGAGCCAACAAACTAACAACCTACTGTTTCTGGGCCTCTTGAAAACGAACTTTATCTCAGTATCATTTCATGTCTCGATTTCCTGTCCTTAATAGGTTTAATTTTTCATCAAAATTGTTAAAATTACATTTTCTGGTTAATTTAATTGAAATTCAGAGTAACATTTAGAAAATTAATTATTTCACGCTTAGTAACACCTCATTATTTATGATTTTGATGGTGATCGATGGCTTCTGCATATATATAAAGTTTCTTGGTTAACAACGGTTTCCTCACAGAGAGCATCGACAATGGAGCGGAGAAAGATCGCAATTGTGATGTATATGAAACATGTGCGTGTGTAGTTGACCCGCATGTATGCAGTGACGCTGTTCTATGTACCTAGGTCCCTGGAATATAGGCAGCCGCAATGCTCTGTGTGTTTTGCGGGTTGCCGTGTGTCAGGCGCCAATTCAAACATCACACATAATGTAGTATGATGCTCCATTCCTACAGCGTTTTCTCATCATTCCCAATTATATTTGAGTTTTCACACTACGTCGGTAGTATTTAACTCCGTAGAAATAACACCAAAGTTAGACATTCACAGGAAATAAATAACTCAATCTCCACCTTCACAGAAGGTAGGGAAATTATCATTCGTAATTCTCAACTACTCCCTTATAATTACTAAAAAATAATGATATATATTTCTTATATTTTTCAGTGCAATATTTTTGTATCAATAGTAGTTTCCTGACATTGAATCTAGTATTAAAAATTTACTATTATATTTATTTTCACAAATCTTAAAGCGTATCCTCAATAGAAACAGTTTTAAAAAAAATTATTGGTTAACCTGTTGAACTTTTTATCTTAAATACAGAATTGAGGATATTGTAATAAATTTTATATTTCGTAGCTATTTTTACTAGATTACTGTGCGATTATTAACAAAACGTCGATTCTTAAACTATAGCCTGGGGGTCTCAGTCAACCCTTGGCAGCATTTGCTCTACCTTCCACATCCCCCCCTTTTCAATTCCCTTACTATACTATTTGAGAGATGTTTTTAATTATTTTCTTTGTAGCCATACAACATAATTGATAGGTAATTTTAATCGTTTCAAAGCGATCGAGGCGGCCGATACAGATTGTTGTCGAACATTCGTTTTTCTGATTCTGATTGGAGCTAATCCCAGTCACGCACCGGTCCGCAACGTGTCTGACTGTTTTACGAGATTGGCACGGGATGTCCGTAGGCTAGATGTGGTGATGCGGAAATCCGAAGACGCGGGCCCTCGGCCCTTCCCCGACTGATCCGATGGCAGTCACTTCACCGGAACTGCACTCTCTCGCCGCCAGCCTGCTTCGACTCATCATCGGTAAGTACAGGAAGCAACGGATCCTTCTCTCCTACCGCCAATATTCAGAAATTTACTGACATCTCAAAACATCAAATTAAATCAATAGGTTATCGTCTTCATTGTGGAACTTATTTTTGCATAAAGTCACGAAAAAAGTGACAGTAACAGATGATGCGTCACGATACTACTATTACTTTAATTTGATTCACATTCCTTCGCCTTATAGGAAAATTGTTATTGTATACAAATTATTTGTTCCTATTTAAATATTGACAACTGGTCATTTGTGTTACTATTTATCACGCGGAATGTACTCTAACATATATTTGGGGTCAATTTAAAAATAAAAAGGGTATAAATTCAATTAAAAAATTTAGATTGCAGCTGAGCTCAACTGCAATTAAAGTATGTTGTACTTATGTATCATGTAATCCTTTGAGTTGGTGTTTAGGATATCTGGCATCAGGTTGGACATTGGAAATATTAGTTTCACTTTAATGAGGGATATATTTGAGCGTATGTCAAATGTTTCAAAAAGCGATGCTTTCCTGTCTAATTACTACTATTTGTGTATACTTGCATGGGTCTGACATTTCAGATAAAGTTAATAGTTGTAAATTTAATTTTACCGTAGCACGTGAAGAGTTCTCAGAACCGGAAAACTGAGAAGAAATTAATCTGGTGTCCACAAGTCGATGCCCCGACCTGGAAAATACGTGTCAATTATGAATAACATCTTAAGTTTCATCGAAACAAGGATACTATTTTATTCATTCTCGTCGACAGTTTCTAAAACGACCACCTATTTATTCGGATGAGAGAATTCAATTAAAACGTTCTCCTTTACTTTCCCTAATGTGACCAATTATTCGAATAAACATTCTTCGTGTCAGCCAGAAAGAAAAACACGTTATTTACGAGAGTTGTGTCGCGACATTGCCGCTGGCCACAAAAACGTTCCAGCGAGCGTGAAATGTCTGTTTTTGTCAAAGAGCGTTTGGCAAATGTTGCCAGTTCTCTTCAGAAACTAACTTATCCCGTATGATAGCTTTGTCAAATTCAAATGGTTAAATATTTTATTTGTCACTTAAATTTTCTGCAATTGGTTGTTACAGATGATAATGACCGAATATTTCTGCTGTTATAATGTGTATACTAAATCATGTCAAATATTTGTAAGGTTTTGTGTTGCAACGTTTCATCCAACAGCGGTCAGATCAAACGAAAAAATTTAACAAAATAAGTTATCCTTATTTATTTGTGGTAGGTTATAATTTTCTAGCTCGTCTGGTGGAACTAGGAATAGATAAATCCGTCATTCACTGATTCTAAAACAGTTTCATGTTGTATTTGACTAAACGCACAATATTTTTTTTTGTGACAAACGTCTCCCTCCGTTGTTATGGCAGGTTGATAGTTATGATTCACAGGAAAACTGGGAAAGGGCCCAGCACCTGACCCCGTGTATGCCAAGGTGGCTTTAAGCGTTATTTGCGCGACAGTTGAAAATTATTTAATCTCTTCTTTGGTCCCGGGTTGATGTGAAAAGTTGCTTTCGATTCGGAAATGCATTTTCACGGTTTAGCGCCGAAGGAAGGAGCTAGGTACAACACAATATTTCACAGTGACGGGTCGCAGCCGAAATCTCCAGTGTCGCCGGCTTAGCGCTCCAGGTTTCCCTTTGATTAACGCACGCGAACCCCTGAATTAGTTCTGACATTTAGCTCTGCACAGTTGGCTCCTCTTTTTATTATTAATCGAGATGCATCAGTCGATTTGCTTTCTCGTATATAAACGCCCGGGAGGCTTTCACTACTAAATATATCTGGAGGGAAAATCTGCCCTCTGACGGTTCGTTAATATATAACACGCATCGATTGTAAACAGCTTTGTATAACATTTCTTTTCAATGCTAACCGTGTGATGTGAAAATTTGTGTATATCCCTTACAAGACGATAAAATTTCCATGTTGGAACAGTTTCTTTGTCGATTTCGCTGACCTATAATAATGAAATAATTAGTGGTCATTGGTTTATTAACATGGGAATGATTCTAGATAAATTTAAAATATGCCTCAAACAAATTAATTTCAATAAGAAATGGTCACACTTTTCAAGTCCTACAAGAAGATCCCGACCGTTCGGCCATATTGATATTAAAGACTTTTATACTGTCAATTTCTCTTCATATCGCCAACTATCCTTCCATCGCTTGATTCAATTTCGAGTAATTGCCCGTCGTCGATTTTGAGGACAGGATGAGGTGGCTTTATAAACTTTTACCAGTTTAGCTAATACGATTGAAGACATTAAAAAATTATTTGTTAATGTCCTCTAATTTTTATCTATACCAATAAATAAAATTAAAGTGTCTGACTGCCTGTCAGTATGTTTGTCTCTAATGGGCCCCGAAACCGTTCAACGGATTTCAATGAAAATTTGAGGGTTTAAAAACAGGATATTTAACTTAAATATTCGTCCATATTTCATTTCGATAATATTAAATATAAATATTTATAATATATATATATATATTCTACGGTAAGGTTTCTTGGCATACGCGCATCGAAGTATCCAAAACGTGGACGCGGATTGCCTGTACTCTATATCAATGCTCCGAAACGACTTCAATGAAATTGGATTTAAATGAAAATTTCAGAGATTGAAGCAGGAATTTTAACTGAAATGTTTGTGTATGTTTCATTTCGATATCTTGTAGACTTTTGAAGATGTAAATGTTTATAAACCTGATGATTGTCGTAGAAAAGACTGCGTCAAATCCAGTTGCCACCATTCATGTCCCTTACTGTGTTATAAGCGTAATTTTGGAAGCATGTGAGAGAGAGGGAGGAAAAGGCGAGTATTATCACTTTACCTATTATTGCAAATGTGTGAAATCGGGACCTGATCAAAACCAACTGCGAGTTATAAGGTTTGACGTGAAGCGATCATAAGTAAATTATACTGTACTTTCGTTTTTAGGACAAAATAAAAATAGCCTTTTCCGCGCGAACGAAGGCACGGGCATAGCTAGTAATTGATATCATCATTTTTATAATGTCGTCAATTATAACCAGATTGTTTTATAATTCCTTAATATCCTCGATCTTCATCAACGGTTGTGTTTTCATAATTTTTTTACTAAAATTTCTTCCCTGTCAATACTTTTCGGAGGGCAAACACTTTGAGTTATCTGCTTATAATTCTTGGCTGGACAATCAGTTATGTATATCACTGTGGACGTTCATGAGCAAAAACTTTTGCAAGGGTATAAAATGTCAAAAGCCCTTGGTTCTACGGGCGGATCAAATTCGCCCATCAAAATGTTGGATACTTTCCAGAGAAATTAACCGTTGACATATTACGCCCTGAATATTCTCCGCACGCCTTTTTTGTATTTTTCACTTGCAGTTGAAGCCTGCTTGTTGTAACATTTGAGGCTGAGTGGAAATTTTTAGCTTTGCGCCGACCCACTTATATTGCCTCTTGTGAAAGAGTGAGCGTGCTTTTTCGTGTGCGTGTTTGTTTTATATCAATCTCTTAGTGGTACTTCCCACGTCATTTCCCTCCAGCCACAGAAATGGAATGTGGACGTTTGTTTATTAGAAGTCGTAAAGCGGCAAATGTTCCACAGTTGTCCGTGACGCAGCGTTTTACTTGTATTCATCCGCCGTCGCGGTTTATTCCCTCTAGCCAGATTTTTTTTCTCATGTAGACAGGTGGTTGCAGAAACTCGCGTTGACAGTGTAATATCGTAGTCTGAAGAGTTCTCTATTCTCCAAGAAACTAATACTTTTTTTAAAAAAGCAGCATTTACATTTTTGATACCGGCGCAGACAATCATCGCGATCCAATCACGTCTACAGACTCGTCGAAATTAATTATTCCAGACAAAATCTTTGATCCCTCTCACGGTTTTGAAGGGAGGTGGGGTACAAGTGTGTGTTATGACACTATCTCGGAATTTATTACTCTCTACGGAGTTGGTGACTAATATCCTTCACTTATCACAGTCAATCCACAGATTTCTGGAGAAGAAAAAATTCTCACTACCTTCCTTACCGTACCCTAACTTTTCTCCAGTTCTGTAGTTCGCATCACCTATCATTTGCTGCTTACGAAAATATGCAAAAATTAATTTTCTTGTCAACTTTTATCGGTGTTGATGTAAATAAAAATTTATGATTTGGTATTTTTTTGTTTCATTTCCTTTAAGTGCAAGATATACTGATTGAAGTAACTTCAAGTTCAATGTAGTAACTGCTTCGGAAGTATCATGTAGAGGCTGGCGTTCCTTCAGACAGATTTGTTAATGAAGCTTGTCACAAGATTAAGCGCAATTATATTTTTCACTCCTTGGTTTGAATTTATTATGACGATTAGCTAGCTTCCTTACCCACAGCTGTGCTCTGTCGACAATTCTCAATTACGTAAATTGATTATGCGCCAACCAGGTAATTTTGACAACGAAAAATATCAAATGTTTGTATTTAAACAACAGTCCATTTATTCGAGCAATGAGATGAAAGCTATCAACAATAGACAAGCTCCTACGCGTCTCGTCATCGGCTTGTTTATAAATCATCAAACGCAAGTCTATTTTGATTCCGAAGCGTGTTCGAGACCCTTTACTTATATTGACGGTCGCGATTTCTTTGCCATCGTGGCCCGCCGACGACCGTCACTATTTCCGCATGTTTTCACAGTACTCCGCTCTTAGTGCTGCATCAACCTTTGCCGACGAGTCAAACAACGCCGACAACAATTCAGTCTCGTGGTTTGAATCCCATTAAGGGCGGAGCCGTAGTTCATCTGAGAGAGTGAAGAAAGGGAGAAACTGACTGACCAATTTATATACGCCTCTGTAATTAGAAACGAGGATTTGAAATATAAATTACTATTACGATATATGTAACTAATATAATAATAAATAACACAAACAAACAGCCAGATATATAATTTTATATAAAAATTTATAACAAATTGCACGTCATACTTTATCTCATGAAGTTTTTAAATTGTTTGCTAAACGCACACACATATATATGTGTGTGTGTGTTTATATGCATCGGAAGAGGTTACTTTCTTAAGAATAATACGTCGTTCTTTTTTAATATGTTTTAAATGTTGAATTAAAATTTTGTTTCTTAATATATGGCTGTATAATTTATTTCACTCAGTTCAGTGAAACCGCCATTAAGATGATAATATTTTTAAAAATTCAACTGTTGAAATACAGGCCCTTTAAAAACAGAAAGAAAATTATTCAGATGGATTATACGGTAAAACGAAAAACAACGTTTTGGACAATTGACGCACCCTTTTTCCAGAATATTGACTCGTCTGCTTCAGCGCTGTTTATCTTTTTCATACGTAACATATTGAAGATCAGGATTTAATTAATTTTATAAATCCGAAAAAAATTGTTAATTATTGTTTATGTTGATAATGTTTTTGATCGTATTTTATGTTACATTTGTTGTTTGTTATATATTGTCGCTAAATTTATATTTAGCTAGATGGTTCCTGTTGATGTTACAGAATCAATATATTGCTAAAATTAAGAGAGAACTGTGATCCTTTTGTTTAATTTAATTTATTAAATATTTAAACCCACACACATACGAATTTGGAGCTCTTTTTAAACACAAACAATAAATTTCATTTATAATACTCGAACCATTTATTTGATATGTTTAGCGCGAAATAATTAGCAAATTTAATGATTGTTTTAATTAAGTAACAATATATTTTAATTACTTAAAATATACATAAATGTTTATCTCTCGAGTGCGGCAAACTCGCTGCGCCATATAAAAGCGACGCGTTGGACCACTAACAGTCAATAATTCTATTTTATTTAATATTTGTTGTTTGTTATATATTGTCGCTTATATCATATTTAGGTTGGGATTCCTGTAGAAGTTACGGAATTAATTTATTGCTGAAATTAAGGGAGAACTGTGATTTTTTATTTTATTTAATTTATTAAATATATAATTGTGTGCAGTAAATATTACATGCAGGCCGATTCGCTGCGCAGGAGGTTGTTAGTGAAGTAATAATTATATGTGAATCACCGTGGTGTAGCACGAGTATTCGGTTGCTTCTAAACAACTAAGATTGAAAAGTTTGGTTATTATAGGATTAATGTAGTCCATGTATGTGCATTCGGGCTTTCCCCGTGTGGGGAAATGAAACGTTGTGGTGGACCTTTGCGAATTCGTCGTGAGGCAGGTAATGAGGCTCTGGTTTCGCTTTGTCGAACGTGAAATATGCAGGAGCGGCTCTAAGATGGCCTCTTGATGTATAATGCAGACGCAGAGTCCGGCGACTCTCCTAATTGCCGGTACCTAATCCCACTGACCCTTTCCAAACGCCATATTACGACTGGGATTCGGCACTTTAGTCCACAGCGATCAGGCAAGGCATTTCAAATGTTACTCATTTAGTGTAATATCATTTTCTCTATTAACTTAATGCATCTGAATGGTAACAATTATGGTTAATTACATTGGGATAATGACTTTCTTTATGTTATTCAATGACGTATGTAAATTTCTTTTTTAATATGTGCTACAATCCCGACAAGAAAAGTTTTCAGGGTCATACAGGATGGTTTTATAAAAATTCATATTTCTAATTCTCTTTCAATCTTTCACTCGCCCTGTCTATTATTTATTACAAAAACAGTTATCTGTAAGAGTAATTAAAAGAATGGAGTTCACTATACAGGCACGAGGAAGATTAAAGTCCACCACTCAATTAATAATAAATATTGAACCACTCTTTTTTATTGGACGAATTGGGTCATTTGTGGGGACGTGATTTGCATGATTCAATTTCTACCGTTCTTTCATATCAACATTGTGTAATTTAGTGGTATGGTTATATTAAATATGTTAAGGGGCCCAGACGGAATATGGTTTTCGAATGCTCATGTAAATACGCAATTTGTTTCTTAAAGGAATAAAAACTACAGCGTCAGGGATTGTTAATTTCTATCAATCGTATAGTACAATAAAGATTCTGTAAATACGTTAACTCATTATTAAACTATTTTTCGTGGTATTCGTAGTTAATTTTTTATAATGGGTGATTTAATTATAGGAAACAAGATGCATACTGTTATATATAGAGTATTAGTAATAATTTTATTTTTATTTGAGAATAAATTCTCAATTCGGAGAGATTTGTAATGTTTATATTTGGTCAGAACTGATGCATTTGATTTTAAAGAATCAATTCATATTTCCAATGTTCACGTTTAAAATTTTGATGTCTGGTATTTTTAGTGCTGCTAATCGCTGTAAAGCAATTTACTGCGACCTCTGTGAACTGCGCCCATTTGTGAGAGGATCTGGCCTCGCAATTGTCCCACCGAACGGGAACGAACATTAATTCCCCGATCGTACATCACGCGAGATCTCTGGCTCCCGCAGCTTCACAAAACATGATTTCTTTCCCTGCAGCTACACCAAACTATAACTCATTGCAAAGTTCTGCTGATTATCGGATGTCGATATGGCCGTACTGCGTTTTGCTTTTCTCCTTAAATCGTCCTAAACTAGATTACATTTCATTAACCTAAAACTTACAATCTACGCACTGGACCGATTCAGATTTCAATGACCCCTGCTTTCTTGTCGGGAATACCAGTGATGTTGTCCATGGAAATAATTTTTGCAGACATATTTCTATCTCGCTGTGTTACTGAAAGACGCTGTGCAACCTGTTAAGTTTTATCCCAGAATCTAGACTGTCTGGGGGTGTGGTTTAGGACGCTTTCTCACGATTGAGCAACAGTCTGTTTAGCGAGTATATACTCACCGGAGAGTTACGCGTCTTCGTTTGAGGGCGAACGCATCTGACTTGGTGATTCGCCTTGTCTCATGCATCTTAATGTCCTATCGATGTACTATTACCTTTGTCGTGGCTGTGAGGATAGTAATTATAACGGCCAAGTCCGCAACAGAATACGTTATGCGTCACAAACCTCTACCTTTCAATGTTCAGTCGTTCTTCCGCTTCACGGAGTGACCGTTTCAAGTCCTCAAAAACGCTACACGTTATAGGATTTCTGGAAAATAAATTCCAGTTGACCGTGCAATAGAAGGCAGGTTCACAGCTATTATCAAACTTCATTAAATAAATTAATACACCAGCCAAATTTGTCACATACATTTAAACAAAAAATAGACTATATAAGTAAAAGTAGCAAGACGTATCGATCCCTGTTTGCAACCAACTCATTTTTTATACGTCTGTAGACAATTTATTTCATGAAACGTTTTGAAAAACATATAACTTTGCAGCTGAAAATTTTTTTTGGCCAGGATAATTTGGTAAAAGACTATCACACGTTGCAAAAATGGCCTGACAACATCTGACGGTATTGATAATGGTGACTGCAATGTTTGGGTAAAGCTTAATTTCATTACATAAATTTTGCATCTGAAGAGGTTCCAAAAAAGTAATTTATTAATATAAAAGACAGACATTTATGTAGTCAGCCGACCTCCTGTAGTCTAGTGACTCGGATCGCTGCCTCACAGCTCAGATGTCCCGGGTTCGAATCCTGGCATGGGCCTGGGTGTTTGTGCCGTCACGGTGACGGAGACTGGGATTAAGACTGCTGGAGAATCGATACGCTGAACAGGTATCACTCTAAAATCGGAATGTGTCACGTAAGATGACAGTCCGCAGTAGCCCATGTAGGCCAAGGCCCTGAATGGTCTGCAGACCCAAAAAAGAAGACGAATTTATATAGTCACAATTAATTTATTCCTGCAGTTATAAAATACAGGAGCTTTCCAACATTTGTCATATTAAGCTAATAGAATGCCTAAAATTGTAGAAATTACATTTTAATTAGCAATATTCTTTAACGTTAAACTTGATCTACTCATTACATTTTTATTTTTTATAAGTACCAAATTGAACTATCGTGATACGTCCATCTTATAGTATCTTATTTCATAGTACATTCACTTTAAAATAAATGTCGTATTGACATAGTAATCAACATTTAGAGAATGGGATCTACGTTGTGGATTCAACCTTAAATCGGTAACGTAAATTGAGGATTTATTTCCTATATGTATCCGATTGTTTCGACTCACATTTATACATATATTTTAAAACAAATTTTTGTTAAACGGTCCCCCTACCCCCGCTATTCATTTTTATAATTAGCAATATTTTCTCTATTAATACGTTTAAATATACTCGCGGATAATCTAAGTTTTGTTTAAAAATAACTTTTATACAAATAGTTAACAGTTAAAAAATTAAATTGATGTTGCTTATTTTTTTAACACATTGTGGCAAGAATATTATATTTTTCGATTTAGGTTTGAAGGTTTACTTTACTTATAATTGTATATGTTGGTTTTGATGTATCTCCATCATCCCTCCCAGCCCATTGGTGGTATTTCCCATATAAATATTTTTACGCTTTTTCATATTAGTTTTATGTGCTGTATTATTTAAGATATGATAACAAATTGTGATTACCTGGTTTCATAATAAACATAAATTCATTAACTTCATATTCTTTTGTTGTTATTATAGAAGCCTTTGTATAAATGTTACACATATTACCGTCAATTTTTTTCAACGTCAACTTTGGCGACAGGGGGGGGACAATGTTTTCGTTAGTGTTATTATTACGAATACAAAAATTCTGGATATCAGTCTAAGCAGGTTTCATAGTTGAAGTATATTCTCTATTTAAATGTAATTTGTACAATTTCAGACATTGAGTGAATATGAACTGATCGAAGATCGAAAGCTTCGTTGTGTTCGACCTTTGACTAGGTAAAGGTTATGTATTATATGCTAGTCTGTATTCGAATGGATTTATTATTTTTATTTTATTAAATATATGCATGACAAATTAAGTGGCGTATTAATTTAATATCAATCTTTTTCATCTTATGAGTTAAGTTGTATTTACGTTCGAATTGAATTGTAAAATTCTCGCATGCATCATTAGATAATTAATCGATCATGACTTAATTAGGGGGAAAGCGTCTGGAATAAACTACAAGCAACATAGACTTCAGAGTTCCCATGTCTCAAAATTGCCATTCCTAATTAATTACTCACTACGGAGTCCTTCATAAGCTGTATTAAAAAGGTTTTCTTCTTATGATTGGCTACAAAACAAATATTCCTTGTCATATAAACGGAAACATATTTCCACACTTAGCTGATTGGCTTCAACTTTGTGTAGGCAAGTTTAATACCAACTGGTTTTAATGTCAGGACAATGACTAGCTTGATTATCTGCCGAGTTTGTCTACCCAATTTCGTAACGTGTGATGGATTATCCTGGCTAAAATCGTCTCTCCTTTGTTCTCGCATTCTAGCAGTAGTTTCTTACGCTGCTGCCGCCGCATTTATTCGTCCGCCTCGATTTTCGCCGAGAAGCGTTTTAATAAATTCTTCCGTCATGATATTTGAATTTCATACCGTTCTCCGCAGGTATCGGGGCAGGAAGCGATGTCCAATATCGCTATAAATAGTTGTCCTCCGCGCGCTCGAGTATTAAATTTCGCGTCTGTAAAGTGTTCCCTATCTCCTCCTCCTCCGGACCTGCTTCTACGCCTTTGTGGATTCCAATAAGGGACCATCAGTCGTCGTCGTCGTCATCCGGGTCGAGTCGTCTGCGATCCAATTTGCCCTTGTCACTTCTTACGCTAATTTGCTATTTAAGACGCAATTTATTTCTGTTTGTAAATGCAAAGCGAGTTTCCTGACGACGAAATTAGGTTTAGGGGGAAGGAAGAATTTCTTTTGCCGTACTTTCAAGATTTTCCGGGATAATTCTGTTACATGCTGAAATATTTATTTCACGTGTCTGTTCGTCTTTACAATATACAACTAACAGCTCATCTCAGGACATATGTAAACATTACTTCCTGTAGTCTTATCAAATGCTGAAAATGAAAGACAAAACAAATTCCTATATATTTTCCATATCTTCTGTGGATCATTCGGGGTTCTTATACGCCCACATAATTATAAAAAAAACCTTATCTACGTTCTTGTATATATTAGATGATTTTCCGTCGTTGTCCTTGTATTTGTGTATACCGACCACATTTAATTTAGAGATATTTTAAAGTAGTAGCTTAGAAATTTAAAAAAATTACAAACTCACTATAACACTAATTATCCAGTAAACTCGATTATAAACAATCTTTTTAATTTCAAATATTGAATCCAAGAAGAACTAAATTCTTGAGAGAACAAAGCACACATGTCTAAATGTGATCTTAAATGCATCACGATGAGATTTATACACTTCCATGTAACTTGATCGCCCTCCATCAGAGAAGTCCATCTAGAAATTTCAATCTCTTAAAGTTGAAACTGATATCCGGCGTAATGAGTGTCATAAAAAACTGTTTTGTCTTCTCCCTTTTCCTTCTAAGATATTCCCTCAATTTTACTTACTCACTAGAAGGTTCTACTGTTCTATTTGAGTAAACTCGATCGGAACAGTCGCGAATCACCGCCCCTCCACAACCACGTCTTCCGCAACCTGTGATTTCAGCAGCTATAAAGGGAATGTAGTATATTTTTATTATTAACATCGTCAGTTACTCCTTCAAGTCGGATTTCGTAAAGCGGTTTATAATATCTAAGCCTTGTCTTTAAATATGCCTGACTCTATTAGGGATGATAAATGCAAAATTTTCATATAGCTGACAGTTGTGATGTAATGTCTGTCGTCATCAACTTACGCAAATTATGTCATCACGACATCTTTCTAAATCTAATATGTCTAGAAATTAATAAAGTTTACATACATTTCAGAAAACGGTATTGAACAAAACTTTCCTTAATACAAATTCACAAGATTTAAAATAATTATACATTTACACCTCTTAAAAGCGTTGTAATTTCCAGACCGGTTCATTAACTTGAATTCCTCCTATTCTCAAATTCTACCAATCCAGATTTTAGGAAACAAACATATATTCAGTGCTTGCCCGTTCCTTCTGTCAGTTTTGTGATGCGTAACCTCTTTCAATTTCAATTTCTTTCCATTTGTAGTTTCATACAATATTTCTTAGTAAGCACCAAGTTGAATGTGTGCAAGAACGAAAGTCAAAGAATTTGTGGGAAACTGGCTGAAGCAACAAACCAAAGATTTCTGTGCATCAAGTATAAAAAATAATCTAGATCATTGTTGGCACAAGTTTATTAATATTCGTGCGTAATATGTCCGGAAGTAGTAAAAGTCCCAGTTTGTCTCTTTAATTATTGAATGTCCCTCGTAGTATATTAAATTTCTTCTTTAGAGAAATTAAATTTTATTTCCTCTGAATTAAATATCGTCGTAGTTTTTACATAAAGTTACTGGCAATAACCTTCACCATTTTTGTTTCTTATGACCTCCTCACTAATTTAAAAATTTAATTAAATTTTCAAATTGTGTAGGATTAGTGTGCTTAGTAAACGTTTCCGGTTAATATTTTAAACGCAACGTATAACATAAGTGTTTTCAAATATTCAGGTTCACCTTACTGGAGATAGTCAGCTAACACCTAGACACGACTGAATTCTCAAGTGGTCCGAATAGAAACATTTTGAAGGGTCCAGATGCGTGTGAAGTTCATTGCAACTGTAGTTTGTCTTCCCGTCCGTATTGTGTTCCTGCTATTGAGCAGGCAGGTGTCCCTAGCGGGGAAATAAGGCGCCGCAATGGCGCAGATGTTGCGCTGGCTCTCTTTCTATCGACGGCTTTTATAGTTATGTCCTAGAGCTCGTACCAATTAGGACCCAGAGACTTTTATCGACATTGTTTACAAGCGTTGTTCTTGCGGTAACGGCACTTCAGTCCGAAGAACATAATACGCATTTGTGGTCGCGAGTTGAAGTAATAAAGTGTAACTAGCGTCGCGTCAATATACTGGTCCCATTCAAATAGGATGATGATTCGTATCGATTTATATCCTGCGGTATCTATATCTCCGACGATCTCATAACAATTTAAAATTGAAAATTGTTTCTATTTATCAGTACGAATTCACATCAGATATAATACACTGGAACCTTCTGATACCGTTCTCGGTGTATGAGGTACAATAAATAGACATTTTGTCAAACATGGCTGTGAATTTATACCAGGTACGAAGAAAGAATCAAAATAAAAAACAACGGTCTGTTGAACATATTTTTGAAACGCGGATTAGCCATCATACAATGTCTCTCCATGGTCGCTGATGGAACAAAATATACGTCCATTTATTCTGAAGTTGGCACCGTAGCGATTTCATTATAGTCCGTTTTAAAATAGAAATTTCCTCGCGTGCCTGGGTGGAGGGAGTCATTGTTGCCGCTAGACTGTATACATTTTCGGCAACGCTGCCTTTATGATTGGTTGAAACAGGGTCACTCCCTTCGCGAAAAATAACCGCCATCCGTCTTCTACTGTAGCCAGTTGCTTATCTACCGCCGTCTCGGTAGTTTTGCTCCGTCATCGACGCTCGTAGTCACCTCAGATGCTGAATTTTAATTTTGTGCTTTCATGGCTTTCCCACACTGTGATAAATTAATTTATTTAAATATCAACTCAATATACTTTCACCCTAGCAAATCAAACTTTTTTATAGGCTGCACTAAATCTCTTGAATTTAACTTAGGAAATTATGAAGGTCTTTGGGCTCTTCATTAAGTTTTAACGGCAATACGATCACAAAATGATCCCGTAAGCGTTATAAAAATGTCTACTGGGTGAAATTAATTCATTTAACTGTAACTGATATACTTTTGGATTTTTTATAAACAGAATTAACTAGACACCCTAATTTTTTCAACCTAGAATATTATGTTTAGAAAAAATACTTATTCACTTTCTGAACTTCAGGGTTCAAGATCATTTTCGTTGTCTTGAAGAAAGATAAAAAATAGTAAATTTTGTAAAACATTCAAAGCTGGAGGTAAATTTTATTTGGAATCTGAGGATATTAGTAACTTTAACATTCGTAAATTCATCGGGATGCTTGTTTCTGTATTATTTTATCAGTACATTGAGAATCCTTGTCTTTATCTAATCAAGGTTGGAATACTTCATTCTTCCTTATTTTATATTTATTTTGTTTGAAAGTAAATTACCTTTAGGAAAAACTGTTTTATAACTCTGAAATTTAGCCATTCCAGCAAATTATTGGTCGCTGAACCTGTAAACGAAGAATTGTGATTTAATTATTTGTTTGGATTAAACACTATATCACTATTTTTTTCTCTTAACGAGTCGATTACTGCATGCTTCGGAAATCAATGTTCCGTATTCTAACATTATGCTTCCTGCCTGAGTAAGCGTATAAGTAAATCGTAACACGAATGGGTGATTAAATTACTCTACGTTACGGGAAAATAACTCGTCTGCTTTGGAAACTCATTCACGAATGTGTTGTGCACGTAAAGATGTGCATTCAGAATATCGCAAATCAGTTGAATTATAGATTCATGATTTGTTTATGTTCACAACTTTCAGTTAATGTGCTTACGCTTCGATTTAAATATTTGGTGTACCACGAAAAGCATGATCAGTACTTGTTCCGTTCATGTTCCAGCCTTTTTTACCTTCACCATTGCTGCGTTTAATAGGATTTTAATTAAAGATACGAGTGGCCTGACGCCGCAAGCCACAAAATGGCGTATTGCAACTAATTACGAGCGGAAGGAAATTAATGCCACCTATTTTATTCGGAACTGAGGGCCACTCTTGTTGAGAATTATCATTCTGAAAATGGTAGAAATTAAATGTAATTAGTGATCCTCTTAATTTAAAATGGAGTTAACTTTACTTTCATTTAAATTGCCAGTAATGGAATTCAAGTTTAAGCGTATCACCCAATGTGAACATATTATTTAGTTTCCTTGTGTAACTTTTCAGTGACGACTAATGCTTCAGTGGTTTCACGCATCATTGTATGTCTGCTTAGAAATATTTTCGGAAAAGCGTTGCAATAGTTCAAATAACGGAGTTAATTGTTCTAGTGAAAATTAAGAAAGAAATGTTATAGGAAACTCCTTACAGCTTGAAACTGAGAGTTCAGGTTATATTTGATATTTAAAATTATTTAATTGATTTCTTTTGTTGATTACGTTGTTTCGTATGCGAGGCTACCGTTAATTCAATTTTTTCGTCCACTCGTTGTTGATACTACGGCTCCATTACACTAACATCGGGAAGTGATGATAATGGAAAACGAAACATGGAAGTGACGCTTTCAGTGAATCAGTGTGTTTCACGAATCCCTAAGTGCCTTCATAGAATAGCTCGATTTTAATACAAAAGCGTCAGTCTGATTGGCAGTGGTTGTTACTATGGCAACAGGAATCATGGCTGTACCTCTCCTATGATTGCAGCGACGCTCTTCAATAGAATTTGCGGCAGTAGTGCAAGGTTTTTCCAAAGCCACATTTTTGTCTGTCATTGGAGGCTCAGACAGGAAGTCACCGACGTGGAAAACTCTGCAGTTCTTCTGACGATGCCTTTATTCACAAAGAACGGAGAAGAACGCGTGTCCGTGCCCGAGTTGAACATCGGGGGCTTTGTTTTTAATTTAGACTTCCCCGTAATAAAGAGCTGCGGAGCGAATAACTTTGCTCGGCTCGTTTCCTTTCCAATTTCAGTTTCTTTCCAAAGGAGACCGTCGCGAGAGAAGACGCGTCCTGAGTAGCTGTTCGTATCTTACTTATCTCCTGGCTTCAGAGGCGACGATATTAATTGCGAGACGTGGCGATAAGAGCAGCTTTATCTGTTCTGGTCCGACATGTACCGTTACAAGTAGTGGGAACAGTCTCATAGAATATTTCGTAATCTAACTGATATGTTTATACTCCGTTGTTCCGACCGACTTTACTCCTAATACTCAAGTATCCAACGGTCCATCTATCTATACCAATAAATAAAATTGAAGTGTCTGTTCGTTTAAAAAATTCCCTCACATTGGCTATCCTCTTCATATTCTTCAAAATTAAGACAGGTGGCGATATTCCCTAAGAAAGCAAAAAAATTATAAAATTTATATTTAACTGACATTAATATAATAATAATTATATTAGCAAAATTATGCCATTAAGCAATTTATATTATGTCTCCTTTCTCATTCATGTATTACCTGATAATGTCTCAAAATCAGAGACGTAACATCGAATTTCTCTTTCTGTTCTTAATTTCATTCAATAATAAGTATTCAACTTTTCTGTCTTCATTGGCTTATTATTAATTTTAGAAGCTGCAAAGTTCTTAGACTAAATTTTGTGGTACTCATGACATAAATTAATATTTAAATATAAACTTTGCATCTTTTAAATATAAATTCTGTAAATTTTGTGGGAAATAATTATGAAATATATGAAAACACGTCTAATAATATTTTCAAAATATAATATTTATCGTTATAGAAACCCTATAATTAAATATTTTATGCAGTCTCGTTTCATTTTCTTTGATGTAAGAACGAACAAAGCTCGACCCGAAGTTGGCAACCCTTGCTGGCCTGCCACAAGGATTAAGACAGAATGACCCGCTGATGGTCACGTAGCTCCGCCTAGTTGCATTTCCGTGTACTCCGGAGAGGACACTTAGGCTACGGGGGGAGGGGGAGACTCTGATTTCACACGTCACGAAAAATTCTCTCCGTGATTGGCCCATGAACGAGTTCCGAGACCCTCCGCGTCTGTTTTGTCAATACTGGCGCCGGCCCGTGGTTCCGCGACGCGCCGCCAGGTGGTAGCGTTTGCTCGGCGCCGACATCGCGGAGTTGCGGACGTCGCCGCTAGGTGGGGACTCTAGAGGGACGAACCTTCTCACCCTAAGATAAGACTTATTTACCGTCAAAATAAATGTTCTTGAAAGCCTTGAAGGTTTGACACGGTTGATAGAATTTTGTAGTGTACAATACTCAATTCAGAGCGTCACTTGATTGTGCGGACAGTTTTCTAAAATAAAGATTAGTCGTTGAGTCAAATAGTGCCTTCCCAATACGATACGTGAACTTTGCAACGGAATAGAAGTAAAAATATCATTCTTAAATTATGTTAATCTTTAATATCCCACCAAATACTCTCAGGTCATTGGAATGTCTTGTTGTAAAGTACCTTTGCAGTAGTAAAACTAAAATGGCCCTAAACTAGATAGAAGAAGCACTATGCCAACCTAAAGCTCCATGACGAAAAATATTATTTGCGTCCCGTTGGCTGTAATTCATGTCTTTGATTTCAGTAATGGTTTTATTATTTATTATTAATATAGAGCTATAAAGCTAGATTATTCTAGATTATTGCTGAAATGGAAAATTAAATACTGAGCTATCCGAGTTAACTACAATCCTTGAATTTGTTAATACTATTTTTAGTCAATTATGAAGTATTGAAATCTGTGAATTCAGATGGCCAGATATCCAGGCTTATAGGATCCAGAGATCTCGTCGGATACGAAAAGATGAATCGGTAGAGTGTCCGCCCGGAAAGGGTATTACTCGAGGTCAATTTTTCGGGATCAATGAATTTGTTGATTCACAATATTGTCCGTTAACTAGCTCGCGGAAATATTAAATTCTACTCTAATAATGCTATCATTATTCAGAGTTGTTTGAGAAAAAATCCACTCCTCTCTTTCTTATGTCATTAAGTTCATTGGACCGTGTTATTACTTCTGTCTTATTGTCGTGTGTCTTATTTTAAGGTAGTTTTGCACACAACGATATTTGCGAGGAATGAAGCGTTGTGATTTGAAATTTTATCCACTTGTCAGTATTTCCCCATGAATTAACTTCTCATTATTATTATCTCAATTCAAAGTAAGCTAGGAACATTTCTTGGTCACCTCCTGGAATTTAAATTCCGATAATGCGTAAGCTAACATTAACAAACTGGAAGTTTAAAATCGACAGGTTTTATAGGGAAACAAATGTTAAATTATCTGTAGTTTAATTTAATTATTATTTTATTATAATACATATTATAATCTGTTGGCCTCTGCTTCGCTCGTGAGAATTTGGGTTCATTACGATAAACATGGAAGTAAATGATTTGTTGTGTTGTATTTACAAGAACTCTTAATTTATATATTCTTCATAAGGTTTATTTTGTACGATAAAATTTCAAAACGTTTCTTAAAGAACTAATTCCAACATTGAAAATAAATTGTTGCGAATTGCTGGCCCTAGTAAACCTTGGTCACGGACCTCAGTATCATAGTACGAAGGTTAAGTACAGTGATCAGTGACGTCACTATAAGATTGAGGCTCACATACAGTTTGGCAAAAAAAATTTTTTTTTTCAGTTTCTTTCCTCATCCTTAGGATGTCTTCTTTAATTAACCAGATTTTTTAATTATTTGATAGCATATTTTATACTACATGTCTAAAATAAAGATATTCAGGGTTCTGAAAGAATTATACCGTACGGTCTATTTGTAATAATTGTGGCATCTCTAGGCTTCCATTCTGAAGTTCACGTGACATAACTTTGATATCCTGAGTGGGAATGTAAACAAATTAAAGAGGGATTATTCACTTTCTAAGTATTCGGCTAGTAGAATGTAATTAACATAGCAGGCTTAATTGCCAGCTAATATCTTTCAACAGACATTTCCTGGATTCGCTAATGCTAGTTGCGCCGTCGGCCGCTAGGTCGCAGGAGCGTCTGGTATTGAGCAACGAGCGATTTTCCTTGCTGTTCTACATTTCTAACCAAGACCTGATAGTGACGTGACTCTTTTGTTAATCCCAATGTTGGTGATTAACAGTATGGCAAATAAAAATGATAAATTTTAATTTTTTTATTTGCCTGTTCTCGTGTTTTCCGTTGAATGATTCAGATTTCTTAATCTTTACTTTCACTTGGACTCCCGTTTATTTTAAAGCGCCTTGCGTAATTTAATTGTTTATTTACTAATGTTCACTAGATTACTGTAAAATTTTATATCACTGTCCCAAAACTCTACCCCTTATATATAATTTATCAATTCTAATTATTCCCAAATATATACATTTTTTATTATTACCATCGTATTATCAGTTTTTCTGGTTTTGATGTTACCTATGATTGGTGGTCATACTTTAACTGAAGGTATTGTAGTGATATTTTCTTTTCTACATAGTAGGAAAATATGAGCGAGTGGAGAAATCAAGGGAAATGAAGACCCCGTTTCTCTGTTCATCTTCAGATAAACAAGGTGTGGTGATTTTCCTATAAATTAGTTAATTTTATTTATTTACAAAATTATTTTCAATTGTGCTTCAAAATTTTTTAACAAATTAATTAATAAATTTATCTACGCTAAGTGCGAGCCTTCGTTTTAATGCCAAATCATAACTATAACCAAGAATTAATGAAATGCGATGAGAAAAAACTAAATTAAAAAGCTATTGAATTTTCGGTTTTACTGTCCCTAGACAGGGTGTTAAAAAAATTACATGGACCTGTCGTTATGTTTGAATTAATTTCCACCTTACTTCAAAATTTAATGATCCAAGAAAAAAATTATCAAATGCGGGGACAGAACGTTGAATGACTTACACTAAAACTTGTTTTGTCTGTGTATTGACCGTTCACTATAATTTTATGTAAATCAATTGACTTCGATTTGATACGAAATATACTGAAGGAATTGTTGTAGGGTTTCTAACATAATCTTCCATATTCTAGTGGCCTGTTTACCGGGTGATTGATGGTTTCTTCTGCTTCCTCGTGAGTCTAGCCACCAAAGGCAGTGTTTTCCGTTATGCTTACCGGTCTTCTCTCTCCGATACAGCTGATGAACGTCAACATTCGTCCTCCTCCCCCCCCCCCCCGCTCCGCCATTCTCTTGGCGAATTTCTATATTTGTCATACCAATGCTGCACATCACAAAATGCCGTGGATTAAAAGAAAATTGACCTCGCGAACCTTTTCCATCGCTTTTTATCTAACGTCTCCTCAGATGACAATATCTTACCTCACGTGGTCTAGATAGTAAAGTTTCAGAAGGTTTACCTCGATTTGGTGAATCCTTTGTATTTTAAAAAAAAACATTGTACTGAACTGTCTGGAGGTCTTGCGATGGTGGGTTCTTTGCATTTGCTAAGAAATCAATTTTAAAATTTCTAAAATTTGCGCTCAATTGTATCAGAAAGATTAAGAATTAGAAATAGATGTACTGGTCTGATCATCCTGAAATAAAATTAATAAATTTAGTATATTCAAAACTGTTCGCTATCGAAACTTTTTTGTACCTTCTATTATGTCATAATTTTTCAAATTATCCAAAAACAATATTTCCCTATTTATCAACTCTATTTTAGTGTTCGTCAGAAAATGACAGGCGGTTGAGTCAAACTATTGATTTTCTTTCTCTAATATGATATATAAGATGAAGTATTCCTTTCTATTCTAATTCTCATCTGAAAAATTCGAAAGCAATGTTAATTTTATTAGTGGTCTGCGGTCGGATTTCGCGTAATATAAAATTCACCTTTTTAACGATACAATGTAAAATAGATACTTTTGGCACTCTTGAATTGGAATAAGATCTCAAGATCTGTGAGCGCATCGTCAGTCAGTATTTTTCCTCGGCGTTCCCACGGGAGAAGAAAGCTCAGACGGATGTCTGCTAGAGAAGAAGTTTATGGGCGCTTTTAGGGGCAGTCGTCGGGTCAGTATCAAAGCAACTACTTGTGTCGTCGACGCCATTACAGTCTCGAAAACCCTGGCTAACATTACACATCCCGCGTAGCCAACCTGTAATTCCTTATGCGCCGTTTGCTTCCCTGTATAATGGTTGATATTCCAAATTAAACTCCGGGTGTTTCAGTTTAAGTGTAAGCGCTAAAATGCGCCTTCTCGTTATTACTAGACGTTAATTAAATTGACGGAAGCAACTACGTGGTTCGCTGTGTTAGAGGAGAAAATAGTTGAGTGTATCGAAAGGTTTTCCCCACAAAACTTCAGAACAATTATAGTGGCCATTTTCAATTTCAGAGTCGGTTTATATGGTAATGGCCAGCAGTCAGCAAAATAGTCCGGGTCGAGAATAAATATGTAAAGTTAGCTTTCAGAGTAAATTGCCCGCGGTGAATATCGTACATGTGAAAAGTTTGGCGCTGTAGAAAAAGTAACTAAATCACGGGAAACTCCACTATCTATTTCTTATGACTTCGGCTCGAATGTTTACGGGATGAAGCATTTATTTTGGCGGACACTCGTCTTTAGCGCAAAGGTACACGATTATTTGGAACAGGAAAATAGAAACATTGACGTTTGCATACTTTTACAATTTTTAGTTATAAGAAATTTACTCCAAAGTTGGAATATGCTCTTGGGGAAAATTTATCCAACGAAGTTTCTGTCAGGATGTACCCCGTTCTAGTTCCAAATCACAAAAAATGTTTGTGTTCAGCGCAATTTTTCCTTATTTTCCACAGAAAAAGAAGAAAATTTAGCAATGTCCTGTCAGCGTTTACTGTTAGAGTAATGGAGTCACCCGAAAATAACATTTTCCTGAGGGCTGTCACAAGTTTGTCAAATACTGACAGCCTCTCAAATATATTTAAACAACCATTAGCAGACCATTCACATTTTTAATACCAATAACGTTTCTGTATGTATGTCAACCCTCTTCAGGTTCCTCTATATATAAACGCTACTAGTCAATCAATAAATATGCTTTCACTTATTATACAAAATATATTTTTATTAAGCCTAATAAACCAGAGAACTGATAATGTTGTAAATTACAAACGGGAAAAAATTGTATTGTAAATTAAAAATTTATATAAAAAATGTGTCAAAGACGACGTCATTTATGTCTGATGGCGTAAGGAACAAACAACATAATTTTTTCAAATTCCGACTAACAGAATAATGTTTATTTGTTATCAATGTATGTAAAGTTAAAAGTTAAAAGAATATTTCTGTCACAAATTAGTACGAAATTAACATTGAGTTACTACATATATATCAAATAATTAACTATGAACATTATTATTTTTTATTAAGAAATGTTGATAGTCCTTAAATATATATTTACAGGCGTAAAAGCAAAATTTTATCAAGAGTACTTTAATATTTAATATTCTTGTAAGTCATGTTCAAAATGTTAATGTTTAATTCCCAAACGAAGAGAGGGAAATAGAAACTTAGTAAAATACGTTGTGATGGGGTGTTGGTAAAAATTAATATTAGTAATAAAGGAATTGAAATTTTAATAAATAAAAGGAAAAACAATTTTATTCAATTACAAATTTAACACTTGATGGTTAAAAAATCTAATAAAATTTACAAAACATTATTAATTCAATTAAATTTGTGCAGGCTACTTGCTAAGCTCAACGGAGAGTAGGGATCTAGTGCGGATAAAAACAGAACTTGGCTTCGAATTTTTTTAATTAACTCTCAAAATAACCAGGGTAGGGTAGGTTTTCATTGAAATCCGTTGAGCCGTTTCGGAGCCTCTTCGAGACAAACATACAGACAGACACTTCCATTTTATTTATTGGTATAGATGTAACTTCATAAAAAATAATTCGTTTCTGATGTCTTTACCAGAGGAAGTTCCAAAATTGTCCATGAAAATTTGGAAATGATATGTCATTAATACAAAATAACCTTTCGTATTGACTGTTTGGTGTTTATTTTTTAATTTTAAAAATGTCAGATTAATTTAAATTTTGGAAATTTTTGATGGTTTGTGGTATCTTTGACCAGAGCCGTAAGTGTTTGTTATTTACCATTGTATTGCCCTCAGTTTAATTTTCATATTTCGTATTTTACCAGGGACAATTCCCTCGATTATTCGGATATGTCGGAGATAGTTTACTAATTTTGAAATTGAATTTGTAATATAAGAACGTGGTTTGAGATTGCATTGTCACGAACTGTGGGATAACTCCATAATGCCGCTATGCTGTAAGAGCAATAGAAGTTGCAGATTTTCAAGCGAACTGGTACATGGGAGAGTCAGCTCTGAGTAAGATTTGTTAGTGGACGAGCCCCCGCCCCGCATTTCCATTTAGGAGCGTGCAGTGACCGTGTTACGCACAATGGCGTGCTTGCTGCTTTATCGATGGGAGGTGGAACTGTCTGTTCTTCACACGCGTCTGCCTGCAATTCTGCAACTATTAACGGGTTGCTCGCTCGCTCACTCACCCACTCTCTCCGATTATCAAAATTACCTTCTAACTTATAGAAACTGATACTAATAAATTGTTTCGAGAACCACTTCAGCTTTAGTATTAACATCGATCTGATTTATTGGAGTGGTAACTCGTGACCGTGGTCGTCGATGCGTCACGATGGTAAATTTGCATGAATTACCCGGATCACAGGCTATCCTACAGACACACGACGGAGTATATATATACTCGGCTATAACAATCAAATTTCATCTCTCCAATCGAAATCTTTTTTTTGTGTGTATAAATATAAACTAAATTGTGTTGAGAGTATACATAAGTATTTTGTGTTGTTGAAATGAACGTGTGTACGTCTAGAAAACATTTACGAATCATAATCTTTCCGAGTCACATATTGCCCTGCCCTTTATAAAACTGAGATTTCAAAAATTTCTTTCGGTTCAAATTATACGGGCTTTGAATAAAAAAACGTGCAAGTGTCTTTCGAAAATTGAAAAAGTTAAAACTATAAGAGAATCCACATCAGCGTTAAGAATGATGAGAAGTTTTTGTATTGTCTTCTTCAACAGTCTCAACGTTACTGAAGAATAAACAGGTCTACATTTTTTCCCCGGAGGGAAAAAAAGTCCCAAGAAATTTTGTCAATTGGACAGTTTAGACTGAGCATTAAATGAGTGGTTAAAATTTCAACGTAGTTCCACGAGACTACGGGGCCTATCTTCAATATGCAAGAACATTTATATTTCAGTCAAGTTTAGATTTTTATAATGATAATAATAATAAAAATCTTATTTTTGTTGTTGTAATCTCTAAAAATTGGGCAGTTTTAATAAATATTGTTTATGCTCCATCCATAATGCGTGAATAATAATAAATTGTAAGAAGTTGTTGAAGTACTGCAGACGATATCGACGACTTGCAGATATCTTGTCCCGCCGATTATGTTATTCGGAGCTTTCCGTTGGAATTCCTTCAGTGCCTTGGTTATGCATAGAATACAAAACAGATCAGAATGTTGTTGGTCGTATCGGAATGGAAAGAAGAAATCTATATGCACTACGACGCAAAGGTTTCAAATTTAATATTCTACATTCCTGGCTGTTTTTTGTTCACTTGCAACAGTTAGAAATCGCCGTTCGCTGTCAGGTATAAATGTTCACACATCGTTTTATCGTGCATTTATAACGCAGTGATTACCCTCATGTAGTCTGTTACATTTCCCACCCCCCTCCTCCCACCCTAAAAAAGAGCAGCATTATTGTTACTCTACTCTAATATGAAGATAAATTTTCGTATGGTGTATAAATATATATTATATTTAATTAATATCTTATTTAATTGGAAATAATTAGCAGCCAAGTACAAAAAATACCGATTTTAGTGTACAATTTTAAAAGAAATGATGTAGGGGTTAGCATTGCTGCCTCGCGTCACAGAGATCCTGGGTTAGAATCCTGGCATGGGCATGGATGTTGTGTGTGTGTTTTTTCAAACAGTGAAATTACAGAGCACGAGTTGCCCCTAGTCGCTAATAACCATAGTAGTTCATGCGACGTTAAATAAAAAGATAAAAAATATATACACGGTGATTTTCTTGGGGAGATATTCTAGTAAATCAAAGTTAAGTGGTTAATACGTGGAATAAAAAACCTGGAATAATATTAAGATGAACGACTTGCATCTGTTCCGCAGTCAATCCAAGTTAATATTGTTGTGCTGTCGTCGTTGCTGATCCTTTCAACTCGTGATCTGCAAAAGTTCTCGATACGACGTTCGAATATGCTGCCTTTATTTCACTTTCCTTTTCTTGCATTTTTCGATTGACTTCACACCTCCTAGAGACGTCAGGCCGCTGCGTCGCCCCGGAAAGCTCCGTAACATTTATTCACGAAACAACGGCCAAGGCAAGTCACAAAACTTTAAACACTTAAATCTTTACCTCATTTCAACGATCTTGCTGTAGGTTGCCTAGTAAAAGTTGTGGAAGTGTTTTTAAAAAAAATTCTTATTCCATTCCATTCCTTCCCAACTAGTAATACGTAACTCTTCGCGTCTATTTAAGATGACAAATCGTTCATATTTTTCTTGTTTAATACTCGTTAATGTATTTGAAGCCACTAATTTGAATATTGAACGGTTATTGTATGGCAGTACGCATTTGTCGACTGTCTGAAAAATGATTTGATTTATTGTGCAATGCGTAGTTGTCGTTTCTCTTTCGTGTTCTGTTTCCAACTCTCCGGTAACGAAGTTAGGAAGGAGTACGAGCTGCACACAAGCGCATTATATTCAGAAAAGTATTTTGTTGCATCTCCTGCAGTGGACAGGTGTTGGACTCGAAATCTCATTCACTTTTCTTATTTTTGTTCTTTTGTTTCAGGTAAGTGCCAAGGATTTGATTTAAATCCCGACATTCCGTCCGTACCGTAAGTACCACTCTAAGAAATATGCATTTTACTAGTTTAATCTGTAAATTATTTACAGTATTCGTTTCTGTCGTATTGAAATTTAGAGTTATCATCCATCAATTACCTAAGCTTACGTGCTGACATTCCGCTGCAACTCTGCACTCGAATTAGTCACAAAAGAAAAGTATTTCCAATGTATATTTCAGTTCATACTGACCCAAAGACAATTATTGCGTGGTGTACGTTACTACTCTGGTTTAATCTATGCATCTATTAAGCGAAAAAACATTCACCCGTGATTACCGGTTTCTAATTTACCATTAGGTAAAGGTATTAAAAATAAATAGTCTATGTACTACAGTTACTTATCGTTTCGTGCACTGTGAATCACTGGGTAGGATCCCGTGGGCCCTTGTCAACCCTTGGCTACCTTGTTCTGCCATTTTCTATTCCCATTCCTATGTTATTAAAGAGAAGTTTGCCTGTTTGAGGATCAACCTCTAGTAGCCTTTTACACAAAAAAATTGAAACGAGATGAATTATTTACTACGCTCCAAGGGTGATAGGTATAAAGGATCCTAATCGGCATTTCCCTGCATCAGGTACGTTGGTCTCATTGCACTTGTCCCATGCCGTTCCGATTACGTGAAGTGGAGTTCTCGTATTTCTAAGCAACGCATACTTTCGGACACTTAATTATTTAAAGTTATATCTTTTATTATGTCTACTCCAATAAATATGTTATGTCGGCACTTTCTTATAGATACATTTTCTAACTCATATAAAATGGTCTTAATCTTAACACTTAATATTATTCGTAAATATTAATATTCAGACGTAACTTATGTTATCAATCATTTTCTGATTTTAAGTTTAAAATAAAAATAAATCGAAAGACCGCCAATAAGTCCGCAAGTAATTTAATTACTGTTTAATTAAATTCAACATTTTCATCCAAATTTCTGAACTTTTACACCAAAAATATGTTTAATTTCGAATAGATAAAAATTTGTTAGAATATGAAGTTTAATATTAAATATAAAATAAATGACAGACTTTCAGTATTAAGTGGATGAATTATTTACAGTACAGTAATTTTGTGTCGCGTACATTGTTTTTGGTTACCGGAAGAAATCCACAAAGTTGGATAAAACGTTGTATTGTTATTAAGTAAATAGTAATTAAATTATTTACTTTAATTTTTATTTTCTTAAATTATTAAACCCTTCACAATTTTACTGAAATTTCTGCTTTGAAACAATAAAACAGAATTTTCCTTTACTTATTACATGACCCTAAAGAAATAATATTAGAAGCACCACATTTATTTCTTCAAAATATTCTTAAAATATGAATGGCATTTATTTGATTGTTTTTCATACCCCAATACTGTATTAGACGCCATTAAATAAAAACACGTTTCCTTAAATTTCTCAAATGGTTAACTAATTTTCAGTGCAGTAGGATCATACAATTTGCTTGAACTTTATATATCTGACACTGTAATCCCGAAGTAAATCATCGTGCGTATCTACTGTTCAGTTGGAAAACATTTATTATTCATTTTCCAATTTTATTTCGGACCACTGTAATAGTTTGACAAAGAAAAAATATTGTTGCAAAAAGTTATTTCAATTGATTCGTCTGCAATTTATGTATAATCGACCGGAGAACTTATTTTTTCAGAATAACAATAATCATATAAGTAGATCAAATTAAATAGCGTTTTGTATGCATTTATTCTACTCCGTTAAAATCAGCCAATTATTTCTTATATTGAAAAGAATCGTTGTGGGTAGATTGCTGCTGCTTTGAAAAGCTTATTATGAATATCTAAACGAAAAGAAGTTAAAGGCTCTCTTTATATCGGCAATTGCCTCGAGGCCTCTGAATCTGTGCAAGAACCTTCTGTAGTTGGATTTTCACATCAAATATTTGAGATACAATGTTTTCATTATTTTCACCTATCGTAATTCGTGTCAACAAAGGTTGAACGATGTTTGTTAAACCGCAGTCTGTCAACATTTCGTAATGAAACGTATTATATCGATCTACGTTGACTGTTGAATAATGAATGGAATTTAGATTTTTCGCGCGTTATTCTGCAAGCACGTCTGCATTTAACGGCGGATTATTTACCATCTATCAAACTAAATTGTTCCCGCCATCACCATGTTTGTAATTTGTACCCAAAATTGAACAAGAGATGTCTGGAAATCGCCATGAGGTTCCGTGGTGGTAGTTAAATCGATTTACGGGCGGCGTCCAAAATATGTTACAAAGCAAATTATTTCGTCTGTATTCAATTTCCAACAAGGCACAGAAAGTGTAATGAATATTAATTTTAGTAGTCTAATTAAAATATGACTAATTTACCATGCGTGCAGACCGGATTTCAAAAGATTTTAATTAGTTTGCACTCAATCATGTAATTACTTAACGAATTATTATACTGAAAATCAAACACATTCCTTGTGAAATATGATGAGTTATTTAGAGAACCGAATTTGTTAGTCTCGTTTTCCATTTACTTAACTAGGAACAATGTTTAAATTAAAGTAAACATTTTGTCATGAGGATGGCCTCTTCTAGCGCTCAGCTCTACGGACATTAAATTTACATTAATGTAAAATCTCGTTTTATTTGTATTTCAATACTCATAATTATTTATTATCGCATATGAAGAGATTCCATTCTAATTACATTAATACGTACTATTTTTTCTCATTAAATTTAATTTGTTGAACTTATTTAGTATCAATAATAATTTTATTTTCAGACATAAATTGCAGAAATGGTGTTTCGTGCAGTTTGTGGTTTTTTTCGCAGCCCCTCTTTGTTGTCCAATTTTAAATTTGTATTCATAAACTTTTTGAAAATTATTTTTATATAGGAACGGAAAATAAATAAAAATTTACTGATATCAGGATACGTATCGTAACGTTTCACAGAATAACCTAAAGGTTACGAAATCGTTGGACTCGATATTCCGATACTAACAAAAACTATTAATAATTAGACTACTATTCCATTTTCAGAAAGCTCCTATCGATTTCAGAATTGAGAAAGATTTGATGTTAATGTAATTGTTTATGCAATTCTGCTAGTAATAATGGAGTAAGATGACACAAAGTTCAAATGCTATTCCACCTTTTTACTGAAATTAATTTTTAGTAATCCCTCCTGTGGTGATTTACCAGTGGCTTGTTAGAGCAGTTAAATTATTCAATAGAAATAAAGAGGTCCATTATTAAATTATTTTATTTAATAACATAATGGATGGAATTATACCGCATACGTGAGCTTGGGTCTGCGGCATATGAAACGCGTCCACATTCCTCGCTTCGTTACTTATAATTCAATTGCTTCAAGTGGTAAAGTGGAGTATAATTTTCACGTGAGTGGAGAGTGCTCGCTGACTTGAAGGTAGCAGCACGTGTCCCTGTTTTACGAGTGTGCCGCACCTTGCCCTCTGTGATATGATATTGGAGCACACGCTGTGATAGCGTCGCCCATATGAGGCGCCCCATCTGCATTGCTAATCCCGACTCCACCGCCTCTTATTAAAAACGGTTTCGCACTCAAACCCCTGCCTTTAATTTCAATCCTCTAAGCAACGCACCTTAGGTGGCTGGCGTTCCCACCAAGCTCCGAAACAACCTTAGAAGTTGACTTCCATGCGAACGTGCAGCAACTCTCCAATACATTGAAAAACATATGTGAGGGAATAAGAACTTTAAAACTGAATATTACTTATAATATTGTGACGAATTTTTCTAAACTATTCAAATGTAAACTAGAGGATGCCGCCCACGTGAGGTGCAGAAACGTTTTTATTCTCTAAAACGTCTGACTTGGGTTCAAACTTAGAATCGGCCATTGTCAGGGACGCACAGTCATTCTCTTCCAACGATAAAATTTAGACTAACGCATCTACTACGAAGAATTCTGGTTGAGATTACTTCTTTATTTTTGTTTCTCTCTCCGCAATCAATACTAACTTCAGTTTTTTAATTATATCCACCACATTTCCGTCTCTCTCTTAACCAAAGAAAAGTTCATCTTTAAAGCATTAAGTTGACTGTTAACTTACTGTAAAAATTGTCATTATTTTCCTTTATACAATCAGACTTACGACGTCTCTATGTAACCAGTATTATTTCCCTATCATACTTTTACCTTTTCATCCTCCCCTAAACGTCTTATTCTCCGCCTAACCCCTCGATATCTCGTGGCAGAGATATTCGGTATAAAAAGCGCCTTGCAATATAAATAGACTAATTGACAAAGGAGACAAGACTATGCACAACTAAAATTTGCGAATTGATTCCAAACAACGTAAACGTTTGGCGGTATTGATAGTTGAATCAATCCGAGTTTAAAACAGTTACACACTCTGTAACATGAACGTGGTAAAAAAAACAGTACATTGGATCCCCATTATTTTGTTTGTGGCGATGAGTAATGCATCATTCCGAATGACGGTGCACGTTTTGTAGTACGCTGTGTATTTCTTTCTAAAAAAAAGCGTATAGTATTTGAAATAAATTGTACATATAACATAAAAATAGTGAAATTGATGTATTTTCGGGCCTACTCAAGGGACAAACGAGCTCCTCCTTGGTGTACGTACAGTTGCAAATGGGCTTGTTAGACTCGCGGCTTACCAATGGCTGCCGTGACTCAGTGGCGATGGTATACGAACTCTTAAAAATTAATTTATGACGGATTGGTCACCAAAAATCACCGGTTCCTGCCATTTGACAGTGGCCATCCACTGGTCCAATTTTTATGGTGGTGTTTGCGGGAACATGAATTTTTCCCTAAACTGCCCCGAAAATGTGCATCGCGGCCTCTTCGGCACCGACTGTCTAGTTAGCCAGGATTCAGTGTGCGCCTTAATTTACATTAAATATAAAATTGAAAGTCCTATAAAGCACAGCATTTGTTGAATAAGAAAAAACGTCACGATGTTTTTTGTTAATCAAACTGACCAGATTGAAACCCAAGAATTATTTACTCAAGAATGCTTCAACTAATTTTTTTACTGTAATGATACAATTTTTTTAACAGTCTCAAAGAAATTATGATTTTCTGTTGATGAATTTGCAGATATAATGTGATTTAAAGGATTAAGAAACAAGGTTTGTATTTATTTCTTGTACTCAATAGAAGAAAGTTAATGATTGCGGTGAGGAAGGTCTCCCAAACCAGAATATTCCACAGTGTCTACAAAATTGACACATTAACTTTATTTTGTTTTCTGTACTATGAGAGAAAAATGTAATGTTGTTCTTAGTTGTTTCGTAGGCACATTTTGTACTGAGCTTGTAATGTCAGACACAAATTTCTCATCCCAAGTACGCTTTATTCTCCCAAGAAGTCATAACAGCACCGCCTAATGGATATAAAGACGCGAGATCGCTGCATAACTAGACACCTGGCCATTTGTCATAATCACACAACACGTCAAGAATTTCACACTCACGAAAGTAAAACGCACTCGCAAAATTCAGGAATAAATCTTCGTTTTCCGGCGCTGCCTGGTAAATTGCCCAAGCTTTGTAGCAGCTCGTGCGTACGCTTTGTCGCGTGAGTATGGAAGGACAAGGATCCGCTGTTCTCTTAATTACGCTTTCGGTGCACAGAGAAAGGGAAAGTCCAGAGAATCTTTGAAGTGGAGTTCTCATCGAGGATGAGCTCTATGCTAATAGCCATATGGAAACGTAGTTTCATTCTGGTTACTTTGTAGATGGTTCAATTAATCCAATCATTTTCGACAGAAAAAAAAGTCGTCTTGTCCCTCGATGGCTTAAAGATAACAAATATAGTGCACCTCTTTAATTAATTTGGGCAACATATACTATTTATATGCAACCAATATGATAATGCGTTCATTGGTTCAATTGCGTCAAAACTTGAATATTTGGTTAAGACTTTCATGATCCACTTTGTGAGATACAAGCCCAAAACTTCGAGAATTCGATGTTAGAAATTTCACTGTCTCTTAAAGATGGTTTACAGACTATGGTGCACTGACAAGGTCGCCCTGCTCATGGTGACTAAGACCTGGAGCATTGTTGCAATACACAGGAAACCTCCTGGTCACGTTGGTGAATAGAACGAAATACACATTGTTTGAGCAGTTTCGTTATCTGTATTCCAGCTCATTATTTGATGCAACATGTGCGAAGGACGATGAGGAGTTTGGGCTCGTGAGCGAGTTTGTAGCACTGCAGAGATTAGCGTGGGTCCAGACGGGCAATAAAGCGCCTATCTCAGGACCGTCTCCCTCAGCGATTGTAAAGTGGGCGGCGCCATAAACAAAGTTGCGGCTGCTCACCTCGGGCAAAGCCGATGGTAATTGCGTTCATTAAACGGCTCCGCTCTCGTGGACGTCGGAAATGACCCGACTACCTGCAACTCTGAGCCTGAGATACGCGGAACGTCTGGTGGCTGCCCAAAGTGAGACTTCAGATCGGACCTTTACAAATAAGTTAAAGAAAGGTTCGTCTATGAATTATAGCTCAATTTGGCCATCTTATAGTTTACTTCGAGTCCTAACAGTACCGGCCATTCGCCTTACTGCCTGCTAAGATATTTAGAATTTCTAATTAGATTGAACTAATATTTATGGACGTGGAGGCATTTAACTTAACCTGACTTCTATTAATGAAAATTATAGCATAAGAGCCAAAAGTCAGAATTTATTAAATTCACATTAACACAAAATGTTTTATCCCTATTTACAGTAACCATTTCTGTTGTATCTGAAATTCAGTATCATGAAAAACAATAGTTGCCATTGCAAATATAAAAATTTAGTATAGTATAATTTAGTATAGTATACTAAAATAATTAACAAAATTTAAAATAAAAAACTGCAAACATTTTAACGTAATAATTGTTAAAGTTTTAAATTACATTAAAATAATTATCATATTTTGATAATAATGTAAGTAACCATGTTACATTAAATTTATTTCTGTGTTTAAAACGCCAACTAGAGGATTTTTCATTTTATTTATTTATTAAATTTTAGTTGCAATTCAAGATGTCCCTGAATGAAAAGTTTTGTGTTGATATTAATTTTTATTGAAATAAATTCTTACCTTTGCATAAAACTATTTATTTGAGAAGTATTTCTCTATTTAAGTAATTCTTTGCTTTAATTTTCATTTTTGTTAATAAGAGAAATTAAATGACCATCAAACATACTTTTGAAAAACATTTCATTCAACAACTGGTATGTGCAAAATACCCGTTGAAAGCAGAAAATAGAGATGAGTTTTATTATACGACCATTAAACAGACATTTTGAAAATCTTTTACACAACGAGCGACCTTTTTACATTTTAATTAGGTTGTTTGTGCAGAAACAACGTCGAATAAGATATTTTCCAAGTGTCTGTTTAATGGATGTTTAATAAATTTTATTATCTATTTTTGTACTTTCATCACGTTCCTTGTACAGACACGTCGTTGAATTTCTAAAATGTCTGTTTAGTGGTAATTTAATTTATCTTTCTGCTCTATTTATTCTCCGGCTGTATTTGTGGAAACAGATTTGGCAAACAATCTGAATTTAAAGAGTTAGCAACGCTTGGTCAATTATGACAAAGTCCGTTCGCGGTTTCGAACGTACGTAATCGGAAAGGTGAATTATATGCAGTGACTGTAATCCCATGGATGTGGTGTGTGATGGCTGATTTCTGCACCTGGTCTCTGCTCTCTTCCCACAGAAGCTACACACTCGTTGCTTCAAATGGAAATGTTTGTTAATTTTCATACAACTGACTGAACTGGACTATTATACAGGGTGAGTAAAACGTTATTTCAAAACCTCTGTAGGATTGGGAAGCCTGAATATTTCAGTTAGGTATGGATGAGGTGGTCTATCTTTTACGGTATGTACCGAACATGGGTGCAATCTTGATAACTGCCACCTGAATCTAAGTCAATTTTTACCATGGAAAGGGCGTCGTGTGATATATCAAATAAAGTCAGTACTTTCTGACAAGTTATTTTTTTCCCAAATGAGAGTTTTAAGCAAGTGAGCAGAGAAATAGGCTAACTTTGCCACAAGTAACAAGCCAATGAGTGATAATGAACTCTTACTGCAGAGGAGCTGAGTGGACAAAGTCGCAAGAATTTGATTGGACGGTACAAGGAAGTTATTTAAAGTCAAATCAACTCCCAATTGGGGAACTTTATAGTGAGGCTGTCATAACACTCCCACCATTTACGAGATAATGTTCACCAAAACAGAAAAGTCATCTGTGAATAATTTGCAGTTTCACTTGTACACGTGGTAAATATTTTTTCTTAGACGTGTTTCATTCAAATGTCCATTAAATTTCTCAGAATTAGTCGTCACCACAGAAAATCGTTTTCGCAATCTCAACTCCATGCGTAACACTTTCAGAAACTTCCGGTAATTTACCGACTTTTCACCATGTTCAGTTTCTCATGCCACAATCTATCCGCAATTTATTCCAGCAGAACGCCAATAAATTTTCTGAATACGTGATACGGAAGATGGCAGAGCTATGAATTGTGAGTTTTTATTTCATCACCGTGATTTCGCGCACGAGCGTCTGCCTGGAAAGAGCAGCGACGCCTTCGTGTTACGGCATTAATGCGGTCCTCGTCTGCCTGCCGAATACCTAACGAAGCGACGAGCCCTTTGAAGTGCAAAATGAGTTAAGCTATTTGTTTGCGACGTCGCTGTTTCGACGTGGTTCGTTGCCATTGTGTCAGCTCTGACGCCTTCATTCAGCAACAGGTGAGGGAAAATGAGCCATTTCCCACCCCACTACATAATCACTTAAAATGCCCTCTGAGACTTAATAATAGGATGGGAAGTTTCACTGTCATTCTTCTTTCCTGATCTACCTCTTGCTCAGACAATCAAAACGGCTTTACGGGGCCCATCCATAATAATGGCGGTTTATACGGAGAAACGTTTGTAATGTAAAGGGACTGATATTTGAATAGAGTCACTCTGTCAAGTAACCGAACTCAGCTTTAAATGTCTACTTTTTAATGAGCAAGTAGTAAACGTCGTGTGAATGTTTTAATAACGCAACGTTCCTGGGGCTGTATTCGTCACCCTCGTCAGGTAGACACATTTATACTAAAGCCTACTTATGAATTATAACCCCATGTTTCCCGTCAGTATAAAATAATTAAAAACTTCATTAATATTGAAACTAAAGGGTCTACGATCAATAATTTAGCCGTATTCAGTTATAAAACAACACAATTATTAATAATCATTTCCAAGATAGAAAATCCTATTTATAATTATTTTCGTAGTATAGTAGATTATCAGCCGAAAACTCAAAAAATTTGAAATGGAGTTTTAAAATATTTTGAGATTGACTAAAAACGTTTCATATATTAAAAATCATATTTTAATTGGTTGAAACAAGGATAATACTAAATAAATAAAAATACGGCCAAATATGTCAGCAAACAAATTTAATTATCATTTAGTTAATATAAAAACAACGTTTCATCCATCTTTGCACTTCTTCAGGTAACTAGACAAAAAAATTGAAAAATCTGTTAATTTTGAATATATAAAATTTCTTTAAAATATGGAGTACAAATTTTCAATAAAGTAAAATAAATAACAACCTTACATTTTTAAAGATAATATTGTTTCTGTGTTAATAAGGAAGAGTAAAGTTCCTTTTAAATGTATTTTTGATTGCTAGATGCGACCTGAGGAACGAGTTAACGGCCGTGTCCTCATTACCTGACCGCTTGTTTCGTATTACCTGAACCGTACTAGTTAGTTGCCACTAATTGCTACAGCAGTGGGCCATCGTCAGCCTCAATTAGACGACGTGGCTCTTTCTTCGCCTGCGTTTCGCCGACCCCTGATTATCTTCCCTGTCCCGTGTTCACGGGGGACAAATTGCAATCTATCGGATTAACAACGGCACTCCCGCGCCCTCGTAATCGCAGAGAACTGCATCAAATCTGGCATCGGGAGTGCTCGCTCTCATTATCCACCTGTTCCTTTATCATTGTTGCCATATCGACCGCCAAATGTAGATTCCAAGTTCGATTCTCAGATTTGACATATTTATTTTAAATGTCTAAATATAACAGAATTTTTATAAGTAACAAACCTGCATTCTTGCTGTTTCCCGGGTATTTGTTTATATTATCCAGGAAAATAAATTAATTCGATTGTAATCTCTCGAGTCAACTCATTAATCCCTACAAAAACAGAAACAACGTACCTCGGAGTCATGTGTGATTCAAAACTCTCCTAGAAACCCTATATCCCCTCCTAAACAGAAAAGCCCTGTTACCATCAGCACAATACGCCTCCTATACCACTCCATAATACAACCCACCTTCAACTTCAAAGTTGCTCTGTATATCTTCAATTCGTTAAGTAACTGTCAGACTAGAAGCTTGTGCGCACGGTTCAGTGTTGTGCAGTCGAGGTGATGTGTCCGATGACCTAATTTCCGGGAATCTCCGGCTTTTATACGTAGTCTGCCTGCTGTGCAGCAAACATCTGCTGAATTACTTCGGAAAGTTCTGCCAGAACTTAGCATAAGATGGCTAATTTCCTCTCGCCAGAGGAGATTACGGAAGTGGGTTGAAGAAAGAGCTTCGCAGAGGGACGTCAGGTTTCGTGATACTTCCATTATCACTGGCCCAAGTTCACAGTAGGGCGTGAGAAACGTCGAGTGAATCTTGGAACTTGTCACTGGGCTTAAATTTCTCACCAAGGCAGGTTAAACGTTTTGTCATCCAATGTGTTTCGAAATGTATGAAGTGGACTACAATATGAAGATCTTAAGTAATAAAGATTGCAGAAACATTTGTATTTATTTTGTCATTCATTTTGATTATAATTTGACCACGTCTTCGACTAATTAGTTCATATTCAACGCAGCCATTTTATATTTGAATTGACGCAAAGCTGTAATATCAGCCGCTTTGTGATTTAATATTTTATTTTACTTTTGCCTTTTCTAAATAATATTTTGGTCAATCCCTACTTTCATACTCGTTTACGTTCCAAAACGTTGCCATTTTCCAACAAATTAGTTATTTCCATGGTTAAGTGATACTTTTAAATGTAGGAAATATTCATTCTGCTAGTAACTTTATTAGGATTGCCTTCTTTGACTCTAAACTTTCATTCAAATTCAAAACAAAATTTAAGTTTCTCAGTTATTTTGCTATAAATTTGTTAAATCAATATATTCGTTCATACATTTATTCACTAACTAAGCAATTTGTTTTCCATGAGCAAACAGTTCGTGTCCACGAAGACGGAGGGATGGCAGCAAAGCAATATTATACTGTTCACACATTTCCGTCTGTGCTTTATCTCAAGCGTTGGGATGGTTATGCAAGGTCACACTCATCGCTAGACGTAACCCTTATCGGTCTTCTAATTTAAACAAACTTTGTAATGGTTCCCATCAAATTTTATGAGGATTCATCTTTCACTAGTCCACTAGTTTAAATGGATACAATTTTCCGTAAGAGTCACTAATTGACAATCCGTAGTTTCCAAATGTATACTCATTTCGAAACATTTACTTTATTGCGAAAATGTATTAGATGGTGTATTAACTTTTATATAGCTCAAATGTTTTTATTTTTGTAATAAATACAAAGAAATATTTCTGAATTTCGCTGATTACATTAAATTCATCCTACAGTCCTCACATCAGTAATTTATTGAGTACGATGATATAATTAAATTAGTTACAAACGAAATCGAATATAAATTATTTTCTATTAAAAGTTTCCTTACTTTTCAGTGAATGATAGAAACTAAAGCAGATTCTCGACTATCCGGTGCAATTAAGCACAACTCTCCGTTATGCACTAGTGCATACAGTAATTTAGCTTTAGAATTCCTGGCCCGTTACAATCCTGATAATGTATATAAACTAGAGATACAAAAGTACACCCTTCTGCTTTTAAATGTGTAGAGGATGTAAAGTGCCGAATAAATGTTCATTTTTATTAAAATGTATAGAATAATTAAAAATTTTATTCAATTCCGTATATTTTTGTTAGAGCAATTCTTTTTCTCTGATAAAATATTAAAAGTATCGTTCCGAGCATAAACATTTGTAAATTAAGAAAATGTAAGAGTATTTTTTTCTATAATAAGAATTTTTAATCGTAATGCATGGGGATAACTTAAAAGAAGACTAAATGCTTTCAACAGCTAAAATAAGGAAGATATTATTATATTTGAAAAAGAAGTCTGTTGTATTCTACAGAACTATGATCTATCTGGCAATTTCGCTATCCTTCCCGTAGCATCACTAGGAATTCCGTACAAATTATCTGTTCTTCGTTATTATTTTTTAAAAAGAAGTTTAACGCTGATAATGTACGTTCCTCTTGTGTGCCAGTATTCCGATGTTCGTTGTCTGTTCGGCAGCAATTGTTTCTGTCGGTAGAGGCTCCAATTGAGAATGAATGCTGCGTCCTGGGTTTGTAAGTAGGTAGAGCTGTCAGCTATGAGGTATTCATGGGCGCAAATGTATTACACTCCGGCAATTGGTTCTCGCGTCGGCAATATGTCAGGGAAGGCGCAATCCATCGTAACCAGGACGACGTCGATACTGGCGCAGAGCCAGGGACTTGTTGGACGCTGACCGTCGCGGTCATCCACTACTTGGCAAGGAATCCTCTATTCTTACACTCATCCTTTAATTTGCCTCATGTTGCCACTATGGCTCTTGATATTCAATATCTGTTCGCTGCTCCAAGAATTGATCCAGCAATTGGTTAAAATTGTGTTCTTTAACCAACTTATGCATATCTCTTACTTTCCCCATTCTTAAGACGTTGACAAATGTGAGTATTACATAACAGTGAATCTGTGAGTTTCGTACCTCTGAGTCAGAATTAAGTAAAGCGAGATGGAGTTCAACGGAAGAGTTTTACCGTAATTTAAACAGAAGACCGTTAGTTCAGTCTGACAGGAGTTCATTTAAATTCGAAGAGCCTAAGATAAAACTCTAGCTAAGTCCGTGTGGTAGCCGCGGAATAAATCTATCACACGGCCTTTCTTGCGACTTCCTAATCAACTTGTTTCCATTTCGAAGACGTTTAATTATCGTTAATGTGGAGTTACCCGATCCTTTCCTTCGGAGTGAAAACCTTGGCAGCTGTTGACTCAGTTCCGCTGAGTGCCTTAGGAAACCAAACTGTCTGCACGGCAAACTGTTCTGTAATTATTTGCTCTCTTAAGACAACTGCTCGTTCATGACATGACCTCCTCTCCACAAAATTAATGTCAACTTTTCTTTATATTAAGTTTATTAATTTTACATTCCTCACCCACGTTGTAATACTTTGTATCCTTTCCTTTAATTTCCTGGTTATAATATTTACAATATTGGAATGTACATTCACTTTACTCGTGGTAAGTCCCTGAATTCGGAAAAAAGTTCTGGTTTTCAATTAAACTATTATCACTATGATTATTACTTAAATCATTCACTATCTTCAAATGAACTTGCCTAATTTGTGAGAAATATATTTTAATAAATATAAGAACATGTTTGTAAAAATTATAAAACGGCACGACTTTTATAACCTCTATATTTATATATGCCCCATATATAAAAATTTTATAAGTCTAGATAAATATAAATATTTACTTAAAATTTTCTTTACAAATTATAATATGTATAATGGTTTTTTACCCAGAGATTTTGCAACTTTAAGATTTACCTTAAGTTTATAATTGTTCAACTCGCCGCTATTATTCCAAGATTTCTTCAAATACTTCTTACACACGGAATCAGTTTGTATTTCACCGGGATAAGTAATTAATGACTATCAATACTGACAATTCATTGCAAATAAGAGCCATTCTGGCGTTCAGCCAACGGAAGTAGAGAAAAAAATCAACATTGCCTCATAGACTCTTTTAGATAAGTTCAAGAGCGCTGACAAAATTATGTGATGTCGTAATAATTTGATTTGTTGGCACAAGAAAGATCATCAGGTGAAATCTGCTCCCATTTGAAAAGCACTGTAGTTAAAGAAATCGAGTCATTGCTTGATTTCTGCCCATTTTCATTTGAAAGAGTGGTGTTAGAATCGGTGTTGTTATCACAAAAGTATTATTTAATTACTCGTTTTACCATACGCAGCGTATGGTGTAATAATTTGTTTCAATGCCTTCGTAATCTTTATTTTTGATGAAATTTCAACACTAAATTATTTTTGTTCATCATGAAATATTACGCACTTTGTTCCACAGAAGATTTACTTCACTAGCCTCGACTTTGAGATGATTTAGCGAGCCCTTTCCGCCAGAGTGGCTCTGGAAATTACAACTTGTTCTAGTTTTATATATCCTGGACATCCAATTTTTATTCCCCACACAAGTATGTGTCGAATATTTGTTTTTCAACACATCATTGGATCGGAATCCTTTGATTTGTGTAGCGAGCCGGTTGTATGTCGATGTACATGACGTCAGCGATTGTGTAAAGCTCGCAGAATGCAAATGAGGGAGTATCACTTTTAGCCATTTTTAAATGACCACAATTATATAAATTGCGGCGTTATTGAGAATAATGAGCGACCTGTACCGCTGCATATTCAGCTACTGTTAATCTCGGCGCTCGCCATATTTATTACAGCGTGGAGGTGATGTATGCAGCCTCTGTCCTGTGGTGATGAGATCGGTTATCCGATTGGGTAAAATTCATCGTTGTAAGTATTGCTAATAATAATGTCGATCCGCTGAATGATTTAAACAGAGTGTAAAATCATTTGTTCTCACCTGATGCGACGGTCGACTCGTTAGCTTTATTGTTCCCTATCACCAACAGTCAAAACCGCAATGTTTGGTTAGATAAAAGCAGAAATCATTCTCTCTATTTCATTGCCCGTTGCCGTGCATTTTCATTACTTTTGAATATTAACTTCTGTCATAAAACGTAAATTAATTCTTGATCTAAGTGGCATTAGTAACCTCGGATGAATTAACATCTTAGGGTACGGAACCCAACAGTTTCCTGGATGTTAAATTAAGATTGAAGGTAAATACTTGCAATACGTGAAAATTTGTTCAAATGAACTACCAATCGAATATGAAAAACTTAAGCTTCTAAACTAACTTTATATAAGTGATAACATCTTTCGAGCACGTTTTATTAAAAACATATATGAAATATGATTATGCGTGCCGTTTTGTATATATTACTATATGAGAATAATCCGCATGATAGCAGCTCCTCTTTGGTAGCATAAGAAGGAAATTGAAAGGATGTGGAAGGGAGAGCAAGGTAATCGATTGCCATAGTTATATTGCCCCAGAGCTATCAGGCATTAGTCGAAAATATTGCTGGGAAAACCCTAGAAAACTTGCATTAGGTAGTTTGGGGTTTTCTGTACTCATCACACAGCCTTTCGACGACTGGAGTAGCATTGTATGTGGAGATGCAGCATTTCCTTCTCCATACCTAGGCGAGGTTAGAAGACAAATTACGGTCTGTTTTACACTCAATTTATCTTTGAGGCAAGAGTCTTCGCTGTTATATGAAGTGAGTAAAAGTTACTTTCATTAGTTTAATAAAATTTTATTTTTACTTAAGTAATAGGCCTAGACGAATCGTCGGTAAATATAAAATGGCGTCAGTGAAGTGTATTGATTGGATGATTGTGCTGTGTAATTCTTAAACAACGTAAGCAGACCGAAAATTAATTTATTTTCCATAAACCTCGTTTTCTTCTTCTCCACTGGCTCTGCAGCACATTCAGGGCCTTGGCCTACCGTGTCGAATGCGAATTGTGATCTTATAAACTGTTTATAATATTTTTTCATTTCAAATGTTGATTCCTTTTAACTTAATTTCCGTAATAAATCCATGCATTAGTTGCTAACATATTATGCATTGGTCCATTTCGATATTCATAATGTGTTCCTTTTTGTTTTATTATGTACCAATAAATCTGTCTGTCCATATGTTTATCTCCGAAACGGCTCGACGGGTTGCATTGAAAATTTGAAGGTTTTAAAAAAGGAGATTTAATTTAAATATTCGTGCATATTTTCTTTCTATATATTACAGAGGTTATTAATATAATATGAATATAAATAAAAACATTCATTCTACGGGAAGATTTGTTGGAATTTGCGCGGCGTGTAAACCAAGTGCGAGTTATAAGTCCTATATCATTCATTCTACTTACTATCTATTGTTGCAGCAGGCTGATAAAAAATTAACTTCTTTAGATCGTCCGTACGATGTATTCATAAATTGATAAATTGGTTTTATTTCTCGCGTTAGGTAAATTTTAAAATTTTTTAAATGCTAAGATGAAAGTAAAAAGGAAAGTTTGGTGTAATGCGAGTCGCTGTGTTACATTATTACATTTAATATGCGGTTTAAGTAAAAATATAACCATTAAGTGGGGGAAAATTGTTATTCTGTTGGAATACTGAAATATATTTATTCCTGGACTTTAGAGATACTGGTAGTATATTTGAGGTTCATATTGTGACGTTTTCAATTCCGGTTTAGTCATGTGTTGACAGAATTAACTAGAAATATTCGTGTTTATATATCAGTACGAGATACCGGTGCACCAGAATTAGTTCTCTACTTTTTCACAAATGAAATCTTATGTAATGAAATAGTTAACATTCCTCGGAAGATCAATGTTCCGGCGTAATATTAACAAATTACAATATCGAGTTAGCAGTCCGGCTGGCTCATGTGTCTATCGGTTTTCCATCAGAATAGTAGCAGAAATGAAGAAAAGTGTATAAAAAATGTTTCCCTTTGAGAGGAGCGATATAAAGTTTTGAGGTTCATCGGAGCGTGTCTTGGAGGATAGGCGAGGAACTTGGCAGGCCAGGGTTGGGCATCTTCCTTTTTCCCCGATCGTCCACTTTGCCGTATATTTAACCGACTCTGGGAGTGGCGGCCATCTCTCGCCCTGGTTCGCTTATGTATTCATGTTCATGTAAATTTTATGAGGTCCGACTATTAGCCACGCGTGGCGCGGTCCAAATGTGCTCCGGGTTGTTTTTCGACGTTTCCTCATTGCCCCCATAACCTGCAGAGCCGTGACGTAATTACGGTGACCCCCGTAACTAATGGTTTACAGATTTCCGGACGGCTCGCGTTAACTTTGCTAAAATTTGACGAGAGCGCCGTTGCGGATGAGGGGAAAAAAACGAGGTCGCTCCATTTTCGTCGCTTTTCGAATGGTCACGTTGGATGCACCTGGGCACACTGGTTATTCGACAAGGACGTATCTACAACGCTAAAATGGATAATCGTACGTAGTGTCGGCGATTAAAACAACGAGAACAAGGTTCAGCCATCACACAATAAAAATTAGTGGCTAGTGGTTGGTGATTCTCCATAATGATCGTTTAGACTTGGCGCCAATCATCTGTGAAACTAAAAAAATTAACATGTAATAAAGACTTTTTCTAATTATAGAATAAGACCGTTTAATTTTTATATCCTGTCAAGGACACAAATTTGATCCTCCAGTCCTAAACGGCACATTTTCTTGTCATGTGGTTCATCAGTGCAATCGTAATGGTCGATGCTTTCTTTGCCAGTGACAAATATACTCAAAGTATATTGGACTCGGTTCCATATTATGGTGATTAGGAATAAAGCCTCAGATTTTTGCTCCTACCTGCACTAGTATGGTATAAACACTTTCGAAAGTGCTCTGTGGCAGTTTCTACATACTTATTGATGAAATGCTTACACCAGAGAAAAAGAAAACTAATGCTCTTATTTTATTGTTTTTTTATTATCCTTTGAGGACGCGCATAAACTTTATCTCTTTTATGTGAAATAGGATTTTTCCATATGAATTTCCAAGTACATAAGTCCAGTTTAATTTAACGTCCATGCAGAATTTCCTACTTCCTGCATGCAAGTTGATGGAAATAAAGAGAACCGGAAAAAAATGTATTCCACAAATCCATTCGTCGTGTTCCATTGAATATGTTAAAGAATGTTTGCATTTTAATTGTTTGCGTTTCGTTGTAACTTTTTTTTAATCTCGTCAAAGCCGGAGATTCCTTTATGTTGCGGGGATGCAAAGCTGCGATGCGTAATGTAGTTCGCTGTCCACCATATTGCACTGAGCTGCAGCGAGGATTTAGAAGTGAAACTAAAAGCAAAGCTTTGTTAATTAGACCCTGCGGATTAATGGTAGCCATTTTGGAAGGCGCAGTAATATTAGGGGGGGAGGTTCGCTGGGTGAGGTCGAGCTCAAATTTTGGCGACATTCTTTACTACCTATTATCTCGTTACTTAATTGAGAGCGCTAATTGGACACTCGTAAAACAGGCAAATCCGCTAGGACGCATTTGATTAACAGCCAGGTTAGCTGCATAATCGTCAGACTTAACATTCGCGGATATTAATTAAACCTCTCATAGATACAGCAAATTGTTCGGGCTAAACTAATCACGAGGTCGATCGACTGTTTTTGCACGGAATTCTAAAAAACGGCCTGGGATAACAACGTGATTTAAAACTGAATAACAAGTTATTGTGGTTGTGGATGTTGGAGGAGGATTTTTTAAACTTAATATGGTATAATCGCTTCCTCAATTCCATTAATTTAAGCTCGTTTCAATTTAAACGAATTAGTATTTTAATCACATTACCGTTATTATGGCTCGTAACGTGGTTTCCTTGGTTGATGACCGGATAACAGAATTTATCGACACTTCTTGCGAGGACCGTGATTTGTCTATTCATATGACGAAAAAACTGGTTTGGTCACATTCATGCAATCACTGCAGTAATTCCTTTCATTCTTAATTATGATGATAAATAATGACTAATTTAGTTTTTGTTGACAAATGATATGACTGTAATAGATAACATTTCAGAAATGAGGAAGGAAGTTGTAAATGTTTGTAACCGTAAATAGTTGATGCGAGTATGCAAATGTGAATTGAGTGTCAAGGGCTAAGAGTTGACCCACATGTGGCTGTGTGCTGGAGGTAATTAAGGAGCTTGTCCTGCCTAGGGTCGATATCCGCCCTCGTGTGTCCTCCCGTTCCTTGCGAGGGTAAGTTACACCCCGCCAACCTATCTGCTCCGCTGATAAAACACGCATCTTCGTCTCGCGATTTCTCTTTCACACGAGACAATTTCAAAAATTCGCAAAAAAATCCGAAAGTATCTTAATTTATGTAAAACTTTAACGCGTAATATTTAAATCATTGTTCAAGATTATTTCTAATCCATTTCCCGTAAATACAGCGAGAGGTGATTAGTAATTAACTCGTCCATTAATCCGTTGCACTGGAAATTATGCTGAAAAATTGGTTTACTTAAGGAGACGCCTTGCAGTTAATAAAATGTAATTTTATTATTTCGCGCCATTTTCCTCTTTCTCTAACTATGGGGGAAATCGAATCATGGTTTCTGTGTCGAGAGACTAGAGAGGACTACTAATTGACTTTATTACTCCTCCGGTGGCCCGTATTAATTATCTGCACAAGAATGCCCTAGCCGGACGTTGCAGATGCCGGAACGGAAAATTGACATTAACGGAGATTTACGATCAAAGAGGATCGACTAATATCCTCGGCGGCGAATCCAGCTTCGGCCTTTGTTTTCCGTGCACGCTGCCTGATAACACAGCTTGGAGCGAAAGTACTCTCCGGCTTATGATTGGGCAGTGTGCAACGTCGTAGCTCCCTTTTTTAATAAGTATGACCTGCTTGTCATTTCCAGAATTAGTCATGTTTCGTAACATTTACAAACATCTATTATCCAAGGTATTAGAAAAACCAAAAGTGGGGAATTTATGTGAAATGTGACTAACGTAATATCCATTAAAATAAGGATCGGTGATGTGCAGTTACCTGTATTTCATAAGCTGTACTGAGTGGGACACCTGGGCAACCGCCATTTATGGTGCACCTGGTGGAATATTCTAATTCCTGCGATAATATATCAGCATCACACTAATTAGTACTATCAACATCCGTTATTAGTGAATCCTGTCTTTTCGTTCCATTCTTCCTCAATGATTTATTACCCATTGACTTGTTTTTTGCATCGATACGCCTTTCAGCACTTAAATTTGTAAAAATATTATATATTTTATTAATTTCTTTTATGTTTCTATTTCATCTTCAACATTTTATATCATCACTGGTCATAAATTGCCTTCTTAACTGTTAATAATTCAATTTCACATTTGAAATTGTGTGGAATTTTTTCGTAGGGTTTTCAATTGCCTACATTTATTTAAATTAAGGATGTAGATTTGGAAAGAAGAATTAAAAGTTATTTTCGTACCATAATTCTTCTTGCTATATATTATAATATTCTTGTCTTAGCGTTGGTTTATCTAATTCCTTTTTATACATTTTTTTCTTTGACCTGTTTGTTTCATCTTCACCGATTTCCGTCAGGCTACGATTTTAAAGGTAGTAATATTTTGCCGCTGTATTAGAGATTTTGAGCGTGTTTGCTCCATTCATTAGTATGCCAGACGAAGCTATGAAGCATCGTCGCTTTGTGTTTTCCTTTTCTCAGTGTTTCGGAATATTGAAAGAAATTTAACGACCCGCCGACAGTAGTCTTTAATGCAAAAAACATTTGTAACCAATTGTGAGGTGTATGGGGAATCGTTGATGAGTGACGACGATGGTCATGTGAAACAGGATGCGCAGACGTCGCTTACATTGAAGGTGGCATTTTTCTTAAACAAAGCATTCAAAAACCGCTTTCCCGTTACCACGTCTACCTGACTATGTGGAAAAGCAGAAAAGAATGTTCTTTTTTTAATACATATCGGTACTTACATTATGAACATCTAATAATCATTTTTCAACTTGTCTCTTTTTATTGAAAGTGCATATTATAAATTTCGGAGGCCAAGTTCGATCCCTGGTGGCATGTGTGCGGAGGTTGGGGTGTAATTGCTGCGGAGTGGAGTAATGGAGCCCGCTAAATCTCAGAGCACACACGCTTTCTCCGCGGAAGCTGGTTAGCTGCAGCTCTTAAATATCGTCGCTGTTTGCAGCTGGCTTTGGGGGATTCCGCCCAGCTGCTGTATTGCAAGAAGAGCGCCGACTAGTTCCGCTAATTCGATTGTGAACGGAACGCACCTCGCCGATCGTTGTAGAGCTCATTAGTTGCTGTTCTTGAGTTAGTTGTTGCTCCCGGAGACCGAAGGCTGCGGTTCTGTCGACTTTTGCCCCCGGGATTTCACGGCTCGCAATTTGCAGCGGCAAGTTTTGCTTGTGTCGAGGTGCAGGAACTCTGCCAGCCGCATAGCAAATTAACCCACTGTACCCGTGAGGAATTGCGCCAACGTTTCGTCCTTCCAATATTGAGTCCCCTGAAATATTGTTTCCGTACGTGTCGGGCCTCGTCACTGTGTCTCATGTTCTCTGCTTTGGCAAATCCAAGGATCTCCTACATAAAATACTGTCCCTCTCGTGAAACATCGGATGCACCTCCTCTTGTGGCCCGCTCGGGAACTAGCAAACAGTGCAATTCGTTCGACCGTAAATACCATTTATTTGTAAATTTACGTACTGTTTGTCAATACACTCATTAAGCTGCAATCAACCGATAACATTTACATGAATTATTATTGGAACGTAAATTTACAAGCAAAAATGACATACAGATCATACATTTATTTTAATGGGATTAATACGAGGAATAAATTCAATCATTTACTGCCTGCAATACGTAATTAAGCAATTGCCGAACTTGTTTCCTATGATATTACCACATAGCTTTTAATTCACATAAATTTTACTTTCATCTTCATTAATTAGTTAGAATCTCATGATAATGTTAGCAATCGTGAATGTGTAGGACAGTCTCTGACTATAGAGAGGAAAGTCCATTTTCAAATTTATTATCTGTATGTCATTTGGTCGAAGTATTCGACGCATGTATTGCCGAAAATCCTTTAATTGGCTTAGTTTCTAATTCCATTTAATTAATTATTTACAGTACCACACTTTTTTTAAGTAGGTACCTCGTCCGAATAATGTTGGCGTAAATTTATATTGACTATTTTACTTTTTTCAGCTCCAGTACACAAAATTATGTACAAATACCCGTTACTAAACTCGTCTTATTTACGACGACTTTCATACCACCAGTAATATGGCGTATTCCTATTATACTTACTTGTCATTTAATTAATGGAAATTTATACTTGATATATATATATATATATATACATATTTAAATAAATATTTCACTTGCTGCTGAACATCTCACATTTATTACATCGTTTCCAAAACTTAATACACAATCTAAACTAGTTATTGTGTATTTGTTTCTGTCACCGCTAAAAGATCTGGTCAATTTGACGATGTAGGAGCCATAATTGATGGGTAGTTGTTCCCAGGAACGTTGAAATATTTTGTGAAATCATTAACACTAATATTGAACCTTGGAAGGGCCTGTGAAAGCAGCCGGATGCAGCTCAGTTGGAGGGCGTCTCCATAATTGATGGCCTATGATTGCCACGCGATTCGCCCTCTGCTGTATCCCATCAGCGCCTCGGAGAAGAAAACACCAGCATCAAATATTCACCACATCCGCGTCTCTACTCCCAGCCGCCACAATATTAACCTGCTGCTCCAGATACTTACCTCTCCTCCAACTTTATAAATTACAAAGGAATCTTAACTATTTGACGTACTGCTTTGATAAGCATTTTCACGCTACGAACTTCCAGTGAGGTAGTCCGCCTCCATCTTAGGATAACAGTAAAGCTCGTTCATACTGCGCAATCCAGTGTACAGTTCGTTGAAAACCACTTGAGGTGTCTACTCAAGTTTCAAATTGTGTTCCCACTTCCAAATAAATGGATGCATTATCATAAATAGTCCAACGTATCTTGCATAATCCAGAGAAAAATATTATTTTTCTAAATCTTAATGAGAAAACTCATGAAAAAGTGTTAAGGATTTTTCTGTCAAAGTTATTTCTTTAATTCCAATGAGAAATAAGTATTTGTCCAACGCTTCAGAAGTTCAAAACATATTTTGATTCGTCTGTAAACTGAACTATACCTTAGTCAGTCAAAAAATTAGGTTGAAAAAATAGGTTTCTGTTGAAAAGGCGCGAATGAATGTGGTATGTAAATCATTTCAGTATTCATGTCCCGAGGCAGTTATTTTTTCTCTCGCGGTTTTCGTGTAGTATTTGTGTTGTTTTAAATTAAATTATTATTTTCCGCTATTAAAATTGACAATTTTTCGCCCCATGTCAAAGGTCTGTTTACATGGTTGATTTGTTGTCTATTCTGACGTGACGAAACAGCGCCATACTAAATTTACATTCACTCTCTGAAATTGTAGCGATAATTGCTGAGCTAGGACGGTGACAGCTCGCACAAAGGTCTTAATCAACCGCATCACCATAACACTTCCTTTGCACGTGCTCGTGAGTGAATCTGTCACACAAGAGCTCGCTCAATTACTATATTCGCTTAGCGTTCTGTGATTACTTTTTTAAAAAAATACTTTATTTGAGTTATCTTAATACTATGTATAATTATAACAATGACATCTAAGTTTTACAAAACTTTCTCTCCGTTACCCAAAAGTCATAAATTAGAGCCGTTGGAGTTAGATAAATTTATTAATTCCTGTTGAGTCGAATATTGTGTTGACACCTCTATCCTCTTTCCTGGATGTCGACTCTGTGCATTATTCGGATGGACCTGGAAACAGCGCAAGTTTCTGTTGTCAGTGACCGTGTCGTCCGCCCTCTCCGAGAGAGCAGCAAGAATGGTGCAACTTTTCTCCCCTCCAGCGAGGAAAACTTCTGCGCCCTTCGTATAAACACATAACTTCAAGCTCCCGAGATTCTGCTTCGCTGATACGGAAAATTACGAGCATTTGCGTTGGTTAAAACGTAGTGTCAGATCATTAACGCGGGTGGTGAACACTTCACTCATCCTCCCCTCTCACCCTCAACACGTTCATTCATTCTTGATACCACAGTTTGGAAGAAGCATCTATAAAGAGATCTGGGGTCAATTGTAAATTATAGCCTGCTTACAGTTTACAAGCCAAGCACATCAGTTTACTCGGGATATATACTATCGGCTTTTTCCGAAATCTAATTTTTATTTCCTTCTTCATCAAATCCTTATATTGCCACCTTGATATACCAAGGATCACTAATTTATCACACTACAGTGCGCGTCGCACTATATTGCATTTAAATTTCCGTGAATTAATCCTATTGAATGCTTCATTTTTTTGTATTTAAGGGCACGATAATATTTGATCGTAAACACCTTTGATAAAAATTGTAGACTCCTAGTCACAAAAATTGAGCAACGAATATACCCGTGGCGGGTAGGAATATGCGAAAATCAAAACCGCAATACAAAAATTTACAAAGTTTTACGTTAACAATAAACAAAAGAATCTTTTAAAAGTGGATCGAAATTAGTTCAAAACTGATACTCAATTTCAGACTCGCACCGCTTTTCCCTTCCGAGACTACACTCGGCCGTGCAGGCCGACGTCTAATCCTAAAGGAAGCTCTTCTCGTACTGTGGTACACGCCACACGCTCGCTCCCCTCCACCTTTCCTCTTACGTCATGGTGGACCTCGGCCTACGGTCGCCAGAGCTGTATCCCCATGTAATATCGTGGCGACGGACAAATAGATTAGAAGTTTGTAGAAAGGAATAAGATGGCAGAGAATGAGGACAAGGCGGACGAGTGATACGAGTGTAACGTCACTATATATAAGTCAATTTAGTTTTCTGATTAGTTTGAAGGCAGCCACATCTCTGTCAGAATAGTCCTTACCAAATAACTTTATTTTCTTTTAAGTTAGTCCACAGAAATATTGATACTTCGTTGTTTACGTAGCAAGGTCGTAAAACAATGTCATGGAATACAAACGTAACTTTTATTATTGCGTGGTAATTGTTTAAAACGGTCTTACGATCTTTTCGATCTTAATCATGTTACTCTACGACAACTAGCAGGAACATAATTGTTACACATAAAGATTACTCAGAATATATAAACATACTTAAAAGTAATTATTTGTCAAAACATAATCCAGTCGTTAATATTAGTTTTGTAATATGAAATAAGAATCACATTCCGCAAGTTTGTTAATGGTGCATATGCGTGCGGGTATCTATTTTATTGAAATTTTTCAAACATGTGCGTCTCATTAATACACTTGAGATATGTGTAATTAACGTGGACGAGTGTACAAATGACAAAGCACGCAGCTTTTGTGAGCAGTGAGTCTGCTGTTTCTCCCCAGTGGCAGGTGACGCGGCGTGCGTTCGTTGTCTTGCTGTCAACTGCTCCGTTGTCGGGAAAACATTGCCGTAGAAAGCCCTCGGCTTTAACGATGGTCCAGGAATCACGAAGTGCAATTACTACCCCTCTTGTAGAGTGGGCTGAATAAGCGTATCCGTTTCCATTGTCTGCTCCCGCCCAAATCTATCTCCTCGCTGCTTTTAGTTAAGCCTCTCCTCCTCCTCTTCCCCCAAAATCTTTGAAACACCTCTTTTCCAGTTTCCTTACGCAAATAAACTGCCAGAGGTTTCTTTGTTTTGTTTTGCAGTTGATACTCTCCTTTTGATTCTTTGATCCCCCCACAGCGAATTTCTTTGGTCTTCTATAGAATTCGTAATCTGCATATGCAACGACCTACTCGGCCGCGCCTCTTATTCCATGTGGCAATTCACTAATTACTATTTCAATAACAGTACGCCGAAAGTATATATTTTGCACTATAGTTTCTCAACAAATGACAACCACCACGTAATTAAAATCACACTTTTATTTAAACTCTCTGTTATTACCTACGAATTATAGATTCCAATTGATAACTTTTTGGTAACTATTTAAAACGGTTAAGTTATAAAGATCAGATAGTAAATAAATATAATTGTCATTTTCGTCTATTTTGCTAAGTATAACACTCTTATTTCATTTAAAAATGAGGTTTTTGTCATTCGTGTGAGTAGTCATGAGAACCCGGCAGCCACCTAGGTAATGTCTATGTCGTCATTATTCCTGTCTTTGCTCTGCAGCCCATTCAGGGTCTTGGCCTATCAGGCCGACTGCGGGCTGTCATATTTCATGACACATTCCGAATTTTGAGTGATACGTGGTCAGTGTCTCGATTCTCCGGCAGTCTTAATTCCAGCCTCCGTTACCTGACATTATATGTATCATCCAAGAGTTAAGGTCCAGGTCGAAGGTATTGTCGACAAGTGCACGAGTCTAAGCCGTCGACCACCTGGACCATGTTGTCGACGTCATCATAGTTGACGACTGCTCGAACAATTCTTAAATGGTTGGGGAAGAGAACAAAAACAGTCGCTTTACGAACATTAAAGGGAGTCTGTCGAGATGAATCGTCGAAGACAGATGTTGAGGTTCGCCGCGAAGTCATCGTGGCACAAACTCTTGCTTGCGTTGACAATCTTTTATTCGTTTCCAGTTTTCCCAGGGTTTCATCTGTGATTAGTATAGTTATAATAGTATTCGTCCAGTCTAATTAAATTTCAATAGAATAGTTATAAATAAAATTGCGAATCTAAGTAAATGTCGTGCCTGTAGGACTTCCGCTCTGGCGTCCAACGACGACAATTACAGAAGATATAACGGAAACTACGATTGTGACATAAATTTGAAACAAATAAATTCCTGTTAAAAATATCATTAATTATTTTTGACGTACCTTTCCAACAGTTAATAATTTTTTAGCTAAGATTTTCTCTGAAATAGACTACAATTAATGTGTAATAATGGCCGCTTAGAAACATTTATTTGCTGCTGAAGGAAACCTATGTCTTTTTTTGTAATATTAAGCATTACGGCCGTGTTTGTATATGTTACACTTTACTTTATTCGGTTTAAATCACGTATCGATATTTGATTCATTAAAGCTAAAGTTAAAATTAAAATTTGAGAATAACATTGACCATCCGACCAAACAATTCTAGTGTCGTTATTCTGATATCGATATGCAAACGAATCTGTGTTGTATTATTTCTTATTCCCCAATTTAACTCATTTAATCACCAAACGCATAATTATAATATGTATGAACTGCGATTTTTAAAATAATATTAATGTTATAATTTGGAATTTGGTTTTGTTTTAATATTAAATTCCTTCCCCTTCTCAACCTCATAAAATATTTAATCGCCATACTTTAATTGAAATTTCTCGTTATTACTCAGACTTCAGCGTTTTGTGTATAATTAAAAAATATTGTTGGCAAAGAATGTAGTTAAATTCTGTTAATTATGGATGGTGCGAAATAAAATAAGCAAGTACTTGATAAAAGACGACGGTCTATGTGTTTTTCTATTAATTTTGAGTTTTAGGCGTATTTGGAATGAAACTTAAGAAATTTATCTCCGTGTCCATAGTACAATAATTCCTGTTCCACAGGATTTTAAATACACTTTAGCCTTTTCAAAGGTCGCATCTTAGTTGCTTGATGTACAGGAGCTCGCCTTTGAAGTAATTCACGAGGTATTCCAGAATAATCCTGTAGGAGAAAGGTGGAGCAGGTGCAACAGTCCTGACTCTTTTCTCTGCAACGTTTCTTTTAAGCTCTTCCATTTATTACAAAGTTTAAAAAACGATGTAACACTTTTTCAACCCATCTGGGAGGATTATTTACCACAGCTTTAATTTCTCTTGCAAATAATTTTTATAGTTTATACAATTGATAGTTACATACTAATACGGAAAATTATTATACAAAAAAAATATTTAACGTATCTTTCCTATCTAAACCCGAGAATGGGATTTCAAAAAAAGTAAGTTTAAAACGTTCGGCGACAAATGTAGCTTTACCAAAATGAAGAGGGCGCAACAGTGAATTATATTTTATCTTAATAAGATATTTTGTTTTGGAAACGAAACCAGAACCTATTCGATTAAAAGAGAAGGCTGTATTAATCCACTTTCGTCACTGGAGCCCTCATCTCGTTACGGATTCCAACTTTGTAAACTCCAAGATTTCACATTTAACGAGTTCGCATAACGTTGCATTGGGCTACATTGAGTCTTGAACACTCCTCAACTCGTTATGGCTGACAACGCTTGCTTAATTCCAGGTTCTCAATTCTTTTTTTCGTCTGCCAAACATTTCACACAAGTTCGTACCATTGGTTTCTCTCCCAAAAGAGAAACCGAGTGTAATCGTTTCGATTTCTCACAATACGTATAGCCTGTCTTATAGTCGGACAAGTTCCCTGCGAAAATTAAATCGGCGGTCTGAGTTCTGTGCTAACTGGCTTTCTTCCCCGGCGAGGAAAATATCCGCTTTATTCCCTTATTTTAATAATGCGTTCTGAAGCCCTGTATGAAACGTCTTTCTCGACGTGTAACAATGGCATACGGTCTTTTAATCAGCCAATCCCGTGAAAGAAGAGAACAATTTATCGAGTCCTTTTATCTACTTTTAGAAACGATTTGATAGAATTCTCCGCAGTTCATTGTGCTCTAAGATTTCCGAACGAACAACGTGATGGTTTCAATATTAAATTTAACTTGAATTATCCTGCAGTCTTTACGTGCTATGGGAAATTTTTGAAGCGCCACAATTATATTCTTTTACATACTAAAATTTGCCATCAACGTCAATCGATGTTATAAATGTGGTAATTAAAAAGCTGGCAGGTTTCCTAATAGACGCTTCAGTTTATTTACATATTTTATTTAATCACTGCTTAATTTATTCCACTTCACTTTGAGCCCAGATAAGGAAATTAATTCAGCACATGTAGTGTTCCCTTCTGATTTTCTTTTTCCAGTGTTTCTGATGTACGGTTTTATCTTTGCTCATATGGTTTTTGTAAATAATTTTTACTAAAATAAAATATAATAAATTAAATGAGTTAAAACAGCCTCATTTTCAGATTTTATTTGATTACATATTTAAATATGTCTCATTTGAGGATTCTTCAGGTATACTACAATGAAAATTACATTAGATAACATGTTAAAATTGAAATACTATACATGGTCTTAATCTTACAAAATTTAGCTGTTCATGGGACCTCACTACATGACTATAATAGATGCATAAAAGAAATATGTCATAGAAATAAAGTGAAGTTTTACGTACAAAATTTCCGTCCATGTGAAATATGCCATTAGCGACATTTTATTTATGCTAAATAACGCATTATTTCAGACAAAATAAACCGAATTTTAATTTGAAATTTTACAATCTTGATGACTTTTCTTTTTTTCTATGGTTTTTTTTATAAAAATTGTAACTACTAGAAATTGCGACTTTATTTTTTTTAAATTTCACATCACAAGCTTTGAAAAACATTGGCAAGTTCTATTCGAATTTACTACAAATTTATTAGCTTCTTCTTATTAGTGTAAGTACAACTACATTTTTCTGTTGTTCTTGCGCTGTTTATCAATAAAGGTTCTCCTTTAAAATCCCAAGAATATCAGACACACGGTACCGAATTTTCCAAAATGAGGCCTGCAATGCATATCTTGTTTCTTTGTCTCTACTTTTTTTTTGTAAGCAGGAGAAAACCTGGCTGGCAAAGTCTTATTTGGGGGAGCAAATGGGGCGTGTCGCCTAATGAAAACCAGCTCATGAGCATTCTTTCCTACACAACTTAATTAAAAAACGTCCTAGGTGCTGTGTATGTACCACGCAATAAGCAATTGCTCTCGGGGACAATGATATTGCCCAGATGGACAAGATACCAATTCCGGCCGAAAATAAATTTGAAAGTAAATGTCGAACCTTGCACCTTCCGCCACGACGACTGTATTAATTATGCAAATCAGAAAGGCCGACGCCATTTTATTATTCATGGGAGAACAATAAAAAAGAGTTATTAGATCGGTTAGGAAAAATTTCTTCGCTGAAATCAGTAGAATTGTTTTAAGCGTGGTTTTGGGTTTTACATATAGTACACTGTATCAGATACGTGCTTTCCGACTTAAATTATACTTTTATTAGTATAAGTAAACTAAAACCAATTAAAAATTGTCCCAGAATCTTTACTTTAAATTTAAAAGCAAAAGAGCTTTCAACCTCAGGTCATAATCTAACACTACACGTTTCCTGTCAATGCCGTTGGCATGTCATCATCTTATTTATTAGTTATAATTTTCTAACATCATTAACATATAATGATGATATTTAATAACATAACATAAAAGATTTTTAGAAAATACTTAAACCAACTCTACTAAAGTATAAAAACTTACCTTTATTTATATCTTTAAAAAAATTATATTTTATTTTTAAAAAATAATAATTTAAGAATTGAATTTCATCTGTTAGGAAATTGATATTTTTGTTTTGTATTTAGGATGAATATGGTAGTTTTCTCCCGAAAGCTACCGTTGTAATGAATTAATCCCTTAAAAAATCAACTGGCCGTCACTATTTTTATCTCTTCATCATCAACTTTAAACGGTCAAACAACCTAATGCATTATCTAACAACATTTAAGTAAACAAAACGTCCAACAGGTCAGAAACTAATTTAATGAAAATAACGTTTCTCTGATTTTTGGAATATATTCAGATGCAATTAATTCGGAATTAATAAATTGTTACCAGCATAACAACAAATTTGCTACTGATAAATATATTTTATTTCCAGTTTTAATGTGTAATTTCAATAAATATTCGAATTTATTATGTTGAACGGAATTAATAAGTAATACCAAATGTTTTACACCTGAAGAGATACCAAAAAGGAACGAAACGTTATTTTCATTAACTTGTTTCAGACTTGCTGAACGTTTTAATAATTTATTAATTAATTATCAATGTAATGTTCCGTGTATAGGAAATAAATTAAATAATAGAATAGTAGTACATGTGTGGTACTTAATGTCTGGTTAGTCTCATGACCTGAGCCGGTTGTAGAAGTCACCCGTCCAACAAGTAAACCAATGGAACTCTCTTTGGAGAAGCAAGTCCTCGATCTTGGTCACGTATTTGCCGACTTACAATGAGTTTAATGAAGTTCTCTCGGCTTTCCAGAAAGGTGTAGTCTGTAAATTGGTTTCCGCTATCCCTCTCTTCGACTGAAGTTCTAAAATATAATTGTCATTCATTTCCAGTATTTATTGAACTGCTATTATGCGTTTTAGAATTGAAAGCGGGAATTTAGTGGAGAGTTATCGAGTAACCTATCGTCTATAATAGTGGAAAGTTTGAGACTGGAGCTCTTATTGTCAAAAGCTATTGCTTCTTCTCCTTTGCATAAAACTGAAGTTAACTTTTCCCGTCAAATCTTCCACTCTTCTACTTTCCTGAGTCACAATTCCATTGCTTTTCCCGTCCACTAGCTTCTTGCTTTGGGGCCCTATTTTCTGTCATATTCATGTAAAAGTAATTATATAGCATTCAGAGTTTAAACATAATTTAAAAATGGTAAATTTCAATCAAATATTTGAACAATATACTATTTTGTACCAGAAACTTTAACTTATAGTACCATAAAATATTAATCAATGTGTAATGTATAATTGTAATGTTTTAAACAAATATGACCAAAAATAGGGTCGAATTCTCCTGGAATTAAAACTAACCAGCTTTTATCGAATAAATTTCAATACAATTGCATGCTGTTCATAATGATTAAATATTTCAGTTATGGGATATACTTAACTGCAGTTTATTTGGAATAAATATCCCTTTATTTACAAAATATCATTGGTACTTCATGTATTTTATAGCCCGCCACGTACTGTTATGTACAGCTAGTGTAACAATAAACTAGTATAAAGTAGAAATGATATAAAACAATTATTTGTTTATAATTTTAACAGGATGCGCCCTTGGTTGTGAAATGTATGATAATTTCCTGAATTGTTTTTAACAAGGGTCTTCAATTATTGGAAATACATTAATATTGATTTAAAAACTCGACGATATGTTAATAACATGTTTCAAGGAACATATCTGAGACTGCACATCCATGTTCGATCCGACTAAGAGATACAAGAGGCGGATTAAATGGGCATGCAGGATCGTCGTCGTACATTCTCATAAATTAGTTGCCCTGACTGACTACCTCGGCCAAGCTTTGAAAATTTTATATTAGGTTTTTATAAGAATACCACTAGAAGAATTCAAAGCATACTTATTTCAAAAGAGGTCTGGAAGAACCTTACTAGGTAATATATGAAGAAGCAGCGTCTCCTCTTCAGCCGTGAATATTGACGGTATGTTTTGGTGCTGCACGAGAGTTTTGATCGGCCATATCGGAGCAGGGCGCATGAGTGGCGTCACCTGTTGTGGCGCCCGGCGTCCGCCAGTCGTCGTCGGGCAGAGGCGGCGTCAGCACGATGCTGCACCTGACATCGCGAGTGCGTGTGCTGGTGCCGGTACTGGTATAGTGATGGTGGACCCCCTCAAAGTGTTCTGGGTGTTGACCAACAGCACCTATCTAGGTACGCGCTCCTCCAACCCTCCCACAGCCACGGTGAATATGGACAGTACACAACATGCACAATCCCTGCCATTCCCCATCTCCCACCCTCCCCCCAAAATTTAACGAGGCGAATGTGTTGTGAATTTGCGGTCGTGAGCTGCCTCCAAAACCGTTGTTTTCTATTTATTTTGCTAACGCACTGCGTCGAATGTAATGGCGTCAAATTACCGCACATAATGTTTACGTGACGAATGCTCTTGCATTATTCGATATGTCGCCGAATTGGCTGCACGCTGGCCGGCTGCCGGTTTAGAGAGAGACAGAGGGGGGAAAGTATAAAACACGATCGAGAGAGCAGTAGTAAGCAGAATTTCCCCCTCAATACACAACAATCGTTGTTTCAGGGGGATATTTTCTATCGAAAAATATACAGTGAAAGTTTACAATGTATAATGCATCCAAACATCGGGAAAAAGCTTTTTTTTCTTTTCCTCTGTAGTTATTTCGAAAATGAATTAAAATATGGCTTCGACTTTTGTGAATGAATTAGATAAATAGAAAATACGGACAGGCGCATCGACGTTCAATTTTTATTCTCAAAATATTTTTAATAAATTCTCAATAATAATAAAACAATATGCACCAATACTCATTAACGCATTACAATTTAGGTTGCGTTTACGAAAGTCATAATAGCATTTAATTTACCAAACTAAAGTTAATCCACATCCGTAGACACGAGAGTCCTTGTTTGGCGAAACATTTCAATTTTTCTTAATGCAGTCGTAATTCTGAATAATAATCATTGAAAAACAATTTTTTATGTCATTGAAAGCTAAAAATCTAATTTGTCAGTAAATTTAGATCCAGATATTACCGCCATTTTCATACCGGCGTTTACGAAATGAAATGCATGTTGATTTATAAAAGTCCTTGGTTAATTTAATAGAAAATCCTTTTTTATCGACACAGAAAGCACATATATCCAGTGAATATGAGTCGAGGAACGTTAGTTTGTTATTGCCGTGTCTGAACGTTACTCATATCTCCAGTTAAACGGCAACTCAAGGGAATACGGTTATTCCGAAAATTACTACGGTAATACTCTCCGGCGCTATAAACTTGCATTAAATGTGTTTATAAGATAGGTGCATCGACCTTAATTACTACAAACCAAAGCAAGACAAGTGGCGACCAGAGACATATATATTTTGAAACACCGTTGAACTACTATTATTTTTATTATGGTATGATGATAAAAGATATTAAAAGTAAGGGCGTGGTGGAAGGCAAGCCAATTTACTAGTGCCAAGTTATAAGGCAATGTTGATCGAGAGCTGCAATTTTTCGGGGTGAAGGGAAAAGTTGGTTCGTCGTCCTTTAGCCTGGACGTTAATCTGCACGTCTCCTGTGATGTGCGGCTCCATTGACGTATAAGACCCCATTTTTATAACCCAAATCCAGATCTAGTCATTTCCCAGAAGTCGGAGGACTTGCCCATTTCGCTTGTAACGACTTGGAAGTATTATAGGCGAGCGTTAGACTTGACATAAAAGAAATATTGATAGTGGCAGCAGTCTCTCTGGGGACCAATTATTAGTTAGAAAAAAAATTGAAGAGTTTATGGACAATATTTATGAATGATAAGATAAAAATGTTTATATTAAATAGGAAAACTAAAGACACTATTAATAATCTCAGTTTAAGGAAGTGGAAATTCTTTAACTGAAGCCCAGTAAACCTATAGTTTATTTTAAAAAAAAGACATTTTCCCATTCATGTCTTTCTTCTAAAATATGCAGTTATTAAAGCTGAAAATGCTGTTGACTTGATTATTGTTAACCCAAATTTAATAAACAATCTTCACCTCATTTTTCTTTTAAAGCGCCTGTAGCTATGGTTATAAATGCTATTATGTAATCTGTGTAAATGACAACAGCATTTTTTTGTTATTTCCTTTAATAATACTAATAAGGGGATATGGAATCGCTTACCGTTCCACGAACAATCTGTTCTGAAATTTAAGAAAAGGAAATAGTGATATACGTTGTCTCAAATACATGCAGATTTGCCGGAATTAATAGTTCCATGAATGATTAAACCTCATCAATTCCGTGCTAGCCAAAAGTATCCACACGATCTGCGAATATCCATTAGCCAGGCGTTCATTAACATTTATATCCTGCAAATATGTGACCAGACCTAATTCTGTTAAATTAAATTGCATATTTCAAATCGTGTAACTTTTTTCTGTGTTTGTTTATAATAGTTTTTGTGTGAATTCTTCTCGCCCGGCGGTTTGGATTGATTCGGCTGTAGTTCCCCGAACTCATCAATCTGATGAAGTTGTGCACGGCGTTGAAGCACGCCCTCTTGATGTCATTGTCAAATTCAGGAAATACACATTTTAACTCGCGGTTTAAGTTCACAACAACTACGGAAAATATACACCTAATTGAAAACTGAATACACTGAAGTGTAATAAAATTCGTTTTCCAACAAAGTTTTTCATTCTTCTCACAGAAAATTATATCTGCGGGTGATTACTCTCATTACACCATTAAATCCTCTCAATGTCACTAACCTGTCTCAATTACAATTTTATAATAGATTTCAACCAACTTCTGTCACACCGAAATTCTTCAAATTTTGCAACACTAACGTTCTTTGGGTGACACTACCGCTTTCCGTCATGAAGAGTACTCTATAAGGATAAACTAAACAAACAAAACCAAAAGTTTTATTCAATTATGACGTTTATCCGTCAATCACGAACAAAGAAAATTATTCAGGTTTTAAAATTATGATCTATGTAATTAAACATTATTCTTGTTATAGAACCTGTCTGTGAATACAGATTATGACCAAACAATTCTATATTCGTCATCTATTTCTTTATCAATATTGTTCAATTACCTTCTCCAAAATTTATTTGTATCGAACGATGTCTTCAATTTGTAGGCGAAAAGTTATAATTGAATAAAACGTCTGGGTGGTTCCTTATTTAATTTATCTTTTTTAAATAAGCTGATGTGTAAAGTGAAATATTATCTGTATTAAAAGTATTAGTTTCCAACTAAATCTGTTTATAGCTCAGTAATCTACAGATCTGTAATTATATATATATATATATATATTAAAAATGTTAAAACTGACACTTTAGTAAATATTAAATGAGTTTTAACAGCCGCTTTGACGTTTTAATTTTATTTAAATAATAAATTGTACTACGTTTCACTTCTCATTTGAGATCTCTTCTTTCGGCCGAAGGAGTCATGGAGTGAGCTAATTTTTTATACCTGAAGAAGTCCCAAAGAGAGACGAAATGAAGTATAGTTCATTATATTAATAAAATTAAAACTGACAAAGAGGCTGTTATAACTCATTAAAAATATTAAACCATTTATGGTACATCCATCTGCAAAAAAATGATGTCATCAATTTTTCCTCATTTTAACTGCAATTTATGTAATACTTTTGTGAAATACTTGGTCACATCGATGATAAAATTTATTGTTTATAGCCGGTTAATCCCCACGCTTCTATTTTCTTAATGATGCTTTGAAATGTGTAAATGAGGAGAAAGTTATTCTAGCACATATAAATTATTTCAATCAAGCACAACCTTAAACATATAAAATCAGATTAATATAAGTACTTCGTCTTATTCTGTTTTTATCGTATCAAGTTAGCAACATTTTTGCGATTATACTTAATTTAATTTATGTAATTAATTAGTTATAAGGTAATAGAGTGTAGTTTGGGAAACAGTGGAATAAAAAAGGCTGTCAGGGTGGGAAAGGATAATTTGACGGGAGTTACGGAATTCTCCTACTTCGGAAGCGTAATAACTGGGGATGGTAGAAGTATGGTAGATATAAAGAGTAGGAAAGCACAGGCAAGAAAGGCTTTCGCGAAAAAGAGGAATTTACTTACGGGTAAAATAAGTGTGAATATTAGGAAATCGTTGCTAAAAATGTTCGTATGGGGCGTGATGCGAAACGTGGGCGATAGGAGTTGGGGAAAGGAAAAGAATAGATGCCTTTGAAATGTGGTGCTATAGGCGAATGCTGAAAATCAGATGGGTGGATAGAATCACAAAAGTTCTAGACAGAATAGGGGGAAAGGGAGCAATATGGAGGATGTTGACTAAGAGAAGGAATAGATTAATAGGCTAGTTATAAGGAATGTTGAAGGCTTGCGCAAGATAGGTTATCATGGAGAGTTGCATCAGCCCAGTCTTAGGACTGAAAAACAACAAAAACAACAATTAATTTTAAAGAGTAATTTTGATTAATTGTTTTATTTATAGGAATTTGTTAAATATAGAACCCCCATGTAATACTGCTAGCTTTTGTTCGCATTAATTTAGCGTACGTTTTCAATTAATTAGTTCCATATTTTCAGTTTTTTCTTACAATAATGGAGATAATATTTTCCGTTCTTGGTAGTTGCTAGGCCTGACACAAATTTGAGCATGTGTGTTTCCAGTGGCTGAGCCAAGGCCTCACATCAAACATTAATACTGATGTCTAATACGACGCGATGTTGTGTGTAAACCGACCCCATAAGATCGCTTACGTGCTGTTAAGGAATGCGGTGGTAAATGTTGCATGTAGTTCCTTGTTGGCGGTGGCAGCATAACCGCTGTATGGATGCACCTGAGTGCGGTTATTCCTGCGGTGTATATGAATAATAAATCGTATAACGGGGGCAGCCGACTGCCCTCGGGCTAACCTCGACGTTTCCACGACCCAAAACGCACTGAAATTAATTTTTAACCCCCCAGTTAACCAGATTTGCGCCTCTCGCGTTCTGGTCGTGGACAATACCTTGGACTCGGTGATTAATCGCCAAGGAGAAGTTTTTTTTCACAATTCCTCCATGTTTGTTTACTCATGGTCGTGGACAATGCCGTCGATAATTGAATTTTGAGGCAGTATGATCTCGCCGGTAATATGGCAATGTCAGTTACATTCGTTGTTATTGTTCCGTATGCCACCAACAGTGGTAAAGCAGCGAGTTATTTTATTGTAAGTGATAAGAAAGGTTGCTGGGTTGAATCATACTATTCTTCATCTGAATTGTGTCCTTGTGATCATTTTTTATGTTTAATGGGCTATACACACAACATAGGAGAGAAATAACGCTTGTACTGCGGGTAAGCCTAACCTCACCAAAACTGGAACTTTATTAGAGCAACTTGGGAGTGTAAAAACAATTTTGAAAGCATTGACGCAATGAAATATATTGGGTCCACGTCAAAATTTCGTTTGTAAAACGCAAGACACGTGTGTTAAAAATAACTTGGCACTGCCTGTATATCTCGACTTTAATTAAATAGTTAATATTGTTGAAAATGGTAGAAGTCACTCTCCAACCGTTGTTCCTCGCTGACGAAAATACTCTCCTCCACCTTCATTCTCCTTTCTTCTACCTCGCTCTTTTCCATTATCACTCACATCATCTCTGTATCTAGACTAGTAACGCTGCTCCTTAGTAATCCAACGAGTGCAACGAGACAAATTAGTGATTAATACTATTTACAAAGTAAATTAATTTTTGTTACAACATGTGTAAGTCCGTCTCCATGACCTCTACTCCGTGAACAACACTAGATCATGTTTTATGTACTCATATTCTGATAAATAAGTTGAAAATTCATTTAATATTTATAAATAAGTAATTTACAAAGCCTCATAATAGACAACATTTCGTGTGCAGTTGGTTTAAGACATAAAAAAAAGATTGTATTTAAGCATAAATAGTCTACGTCTTAAAATGAAAGTAATCCCGTCCCTGAAGTCCATTATGGGAATAACTACATTACCTTTCGCTGGATCAGTAAAAGCTAAGGTCGATGTCACGTGGTTTCTGCAGTACGTACCTCTTAATCTCGTCGTACGTTGCAGATTTGAGTGTCCAAAAAAACTGTTTATAATAAACGGGCATACAATGTTGACGTAACTCCAGCGTAACCGACAACCAAACCCGAATATACCATGGACTGCGTGTTGTTAATATTATAAATAAGTTACAGGTTGACTGCGTGAATGATCGAAGCCAGTGGTGGTGTTGTACACACGGTATACAAACTTGTTTGACCTTTTATGAACTTATAAAGTGTTTAGAGGGAAGTCCAAACATATTTAATTTATTCGCCACATATAAATAACTAACTCCATTGTCTTTGGGTTAATAACACTTCACGTAGTTAATAATCATATCTATTTGGGCAGTCGTAGCAGTAATCTCTTTCCTTCAGTTATTTTTGTTGATTCTTGTCTGTTAGCATATCATCATTAATTGCGCATAAAATTATCAAATCCGCTAAATTTATTCATAAGGACGTACTTTATCGCCCACTGATTCTCTAAACGCATGTGTTACATTCTAAAATATAGTTATTTTACTGTAGTCTGTGAATTTGTAAATAATTTGAAGACAATCTAAGACTGTAGTTTGTTGAATATACTAAAAACAAAAATGGTTTTGAGCTCTAAGGTAAGCTCCGGTTTGTCCAGCTGACACCACAGTTTTCCACTTTGCTTCTTAGCTGAATGAAGAAAGTTGATAGCCCTTCTCGGTCAAATCTGGTCTTCCAGAGAAGAGTAAAGCTTATGTTTTTAGCATTCCCAACATTTATCTGTAAACAGGCAGATTGAGTGGTGCCTTGGGAAAATACGATTCAATCTCGGTCTCTGGAATCGACGGAGGGAAGAGCGTCGCTTGTTATCGGCTTTTATTCCGTGATCAGGCTTCAAAATTCTGCGTCGATGGTTCCGTCGTCTGTGTGTTCTCGTTCGTGTCCCACGGACTAATAACAGTCACAAACGCGTCGTCCGCTGCGCTCTCTATTGATTGTCTTTTCCGCAAACAACGGGGAAAAAAACTGCGCAAATATCCGCGGCTCACAACAGATGAGTAATGGCTCGGGGATTGGTCCCGGAGAATTACCTGGGAAGAACTCTGCCGACGAAATGGGAAAATTATTTTTTTATTTGTATTCTTATCGCAAGCCGCTTGTTTCGTATTCTTTACTCCCTTCACATTGGTTTTTCGTATCAGTATAATTGGTAATTCATACCTTTTGTGGAATATTCCGACTTTGGAGAATAGTAAATGAATGCGCGAGCAATATTCTTGTCGGGAATAAATAAATAAATAGTTTAATTTCACCAGCAACAAAGTTTCGTATGGTTACATGCTTTGCAAAAACCTATCTAGGATAGGACGTCTGGTATTCCTCCCACTTGCACGATAGAGGTAATATTTATGTTTTTGGTTTATTGCTCAGCAAACGTATTTCTTTGCGGTTAATTCGGCGCATTGGTTGGCTCTGTCCCAGAAGCAGAAATAACAGTACACAAGTATGTATGGCCGAGAAACAAATCCTTGGCGTGTATGCCCTCAGAATGTTTTATTGAAATTTCTGTGTTGCATAAGGTATAGGTTTGTATAGCCGCGACATATCCTCCTTGATAAACTGCCGGACAAAATTGGAGCGAATATGTTGCTTTTGTGCTTCGCCGTAATATTAGAAGTAAAGCGCATAATCCAGGATGGTCGATAACCAACCCTGCTTTGTGCGATCTCCGGTGCATGCTTTCAGGAGAACCTGGTATTCGTCAGGGTTTCGATGTCTTTGTGTTCATTATCCCGGAAGTTCCAAAAAATTGACTACGGTGTGATGAGGTAGAGCTTTGTCGTCATACCCGGCCGCCGCATACTTCATTCGACCTCTCAAAGAACCCAAGGATAATGTTGTATTATCTGTCGCCCCGTACCTCACGCCTTTTTACCTGTTTCTTCACGAAATTAATGACGATTTACATATTGAACTCGGAACTCTCAAAATTACCCTTTTTTATTCTTTTCTAATATTTTACATTAATAATTATATTTAATACCACAATTTCTTGGGTTTTAATAAGTACCACGTCTGATATTATCACGACCAACTATTTGCAACGGGTTTTGTTCACTACGAATCAGCGGAAATGATAATCCCTGTATTCGGTTGCCAAGTCTTACCTTAGGTATCCAAATAAACCTAGGACTTTGCCTAGGCTAGTAAGTCGGTTAGTGTGGATTCACGAGTAAAATTCAAAGTGTTAGAAAATTGTCAAATATCTGACATATAGGCCGAAGTTAAGAAATTGATATAAATTTATATTACCTATAGGGCACCACCAGTTTATTAAGTAGATTAACATAAAATGCAATTTCGCCGGCACTATATTATAATAATAATATAGTTCTCCTTCCGTATTCAAGAACGGGAAGGAAGTAATACGTAAAAAATCACACGCAACTAAACAAAGTCATTTAACTTCTGGAAAATAAGGCCCTTGACTCCTATTAATTTCTTTGCAATAATTTTTTTGTTTAAATAACATTAATTATACACACAAATAATAATTGAAACATATACGTAAAGTATAAAACAGTGAAATAGGACAACTTTTCCATCTTACAATTCGGTTATGATCCTGTAGGAAATGTGCTGGATCATCCCGTCCTTTCCGTTCGACTCGCACTAGACGAAATTTTGAAGTTGAAACCTGAATCTGAAGCACGTCGAATGTCATGCGGAATACACTAGAAGAAAATACCAGCATAAATTAATGCCTGACCCTGATTATGTTGAAATTTAATGAGGGAGAGTTTTAGTCTTTCTAACTTAAATGGCGATACAAACTGAAAGAAAACAATTTCCACCTGCTTTTGTCTCGTTCTGTCATTTTAGCACTTCTTATTTTTTTCAAAACATAAACACGATGTGTTAAATATACTTTATCAAAAGATGTAGTTTTAATTATATTTCAATTAATTTCATCATTAACTCTAATTTTTATAATGGCTTCGGAACAACGAAAACATAATTTTTATGTTATTTTATTCATATAAAAAAACAGTACGATGAACAAATACGTCTGAAATATTTCTAAAAGGAACAAATGATGCCAGTTATCACGAAGTCACGTATGACGTCAAGCATAGAAAAATAGGCGTGACAAAGTAAAATCGCGAACAAACGAAGTGCGTATGTGAGAGTAACGATTCGTTGCAATGTCAAGAATAAATTTATATTATTTAAGAGTGTATTTACAGTAATCGATGTAAGGTAGATGTAAGGTAGTACCCATAGATATTCTGCTGAACTGGAAATTCCATATCTATAGCGGTGGAACACTTGATCCGACGACGACTTGTAGCTTCTGATAAGTGCGAACCAAGGGCTGAACGTAAATAAGAAACAGCTAATATTGTGTTACACACACCTGAATTTAGCTCTTTCTCAAAGTTTATCCTCGTAGACATGATACGAAGGTGAAACGTTCTATATTTCTATTTTCCCAACATTTTTCTGATAGTATATGTTTTCCGGAAAGTTTCTAAAATCTCTATGTTTAGAGTTCTATAAGGATTAACGATAGGTTAGAAACTGACGAGGATCACAGGAGTGGTCCTGTTATGATACCTTTATTAATGGAATGTGTAGCAACCGGTTGTTTTAAATACAATAATCAAGCACAAAACAAGGGCAGCAGTTTCTTTGAAAAATATTTTAGAAACTAAGGTTCGTCTTTGTAGTGATTTACGGGGACTGTTAATTTGTAATGCCGAGCGAGAATAACCGAGGAATTATAAAAAGTATCCGATTATTTTCTTCCGATTATTCGTTTCTTATATTATAAATTTTTTGAACAAAAATATTGAGGCGAAAACATTATTTATTGTAAATTCCAAATTGCATATAAAAGTCTGTATATTGTATATTACATTATTTAAAACATATTCTTGTAAAAATTCTTATTTCTTGTCAATTTTTTTTTTCTCGAAGAAACGAAAATAATTCTTGTGCTTCAATGGACATATGTTGAGCGGCTATAACCGCCATCTTGAACCGTAAGAATGAAGTCATTTACCTTTGCAGCAACGGTCATTTCTCCTTGACGGTCTATGATCCACGTTTGCTCCTCTATTCCGTATATTAAAATATATTTCATACTGTTCGTTATATTCTTCAGCGTCCTAGAAACGTCAATCTGAATAGAGTCGGGAAAAATATTTATAAATCACACCAGTATTTATGTTTGTTTTTAAAACATCTAACTTCACCTGGAATAATTAATATACTGTAGATCGAAGTTACTTGGAAATTGGCCTTTGACTTTTACAGTTTTAAATAGGATTAAATTAACGGCACAATTCACAGACAAACCAAGTTTTTATTTTATTCAAACGACATACGTCATCAAATTTCTTCTGAAGTTAAGATAAATAAGAAGATTTTTCAAAGTATGTAACTCAGGAACTGGGATTAGCAAATTATTAAGAATAACCGATTTGCCTATGACGAAAATTAAAATTGGGAGGATGTGAGATGCGGTAGCTTTGTAGAAATGAAGAGACCTGCGCAGGATAGGTTAGCATGTATCAGACCAGTCTTAGGACTGAATACCACAACAACAAAGCATACTGCGAAACAAATAAGGTAAATACATCTCCTCCATTGCAATCAAATTATAAACATTAAACAAGTGTCGAGTAGATATGCAAGTATACTACGTATCTGTTATGTCACATATTTTGGGATCTGACAAAAAAGGTTTTGGGGTTTCAAGATGACTGGATTCTTAGGCAAACCTGAATGAGGTTGGTCGCCCCCAGAGGCACGATTATCGATCTGCATGCGCCTCCCTCGGCCGAGGAGGAAAGGAATGGAGGCACGAAGATTACGACTTGTGTTCAATAGTCGTTGCTGGAGGAGATTCTAATTTGCGAGTGTGCCGACTTTCCTCCGGGCGCCCTGACAATGGAGGAAAGGGACTATTATGTATCAGTGGGCACGATCTTGAGTTATGAGCAGCGGCGACGCCATGGGCCACACAAAAGAGAAACACGTACGACGGTCTCCCCGGTGTCGTGTGGGTCATTCTCAAAGCAACACTAACATTCTCTTTGGACTTTAATCCTTTTTGTTCTTATTTCTTGTCCAAAATATTTTTAATAAAACGACATCTGTATTCATTGACCATGAATACCTTTAAAATCAATCACTTGCGGAACTGGACGCGCTGACCTGGAGCTACGCCACAACGTACCTCCGCCATGAAGAGAGAACCAATCATAAACTGCCATCATACACTATGATGGTTCACGTTTTAAATGTAAATAATGTTCTTTGTTAAATTGTAGAGCCTCCCTAGACCGTAGAAAACGTTTCGCATACCCCAGTGCGCCTCAGAATTGATTCCCTGTTTACCAGACTTTTAAAGGTCGTTTTCTGTTCATACCTATGTGTTGCTACAAATCTCTGTATCCATAGAATCCAATCTCGCTAGTGATCAGTGTCTTTTCCTCAATATTTGATGATTCACTATTCGGTTTGTTTATGTACGTCAGTGGTGGTTCGTGAGTGTTTCTAGTTATGTGCTACAATACCCCAAGTCATAACGTTCACCAGGATACTTAAGTATGATATTAGTAACACTGGAATAGTTAGTGTTGCCAATACACCGCGGACCATAATATACTACATTTCTAATTCTGTCTACATAACGTAAAATAGTGTATCATTTTAAAAAAATACTTGAAATATATCAACAAAATAAAAATTTTAATAAAAACGATCTGTTATTGAATCTAAAAAAAATTTAACTAAGTTATTATCAATAAAATAAACGAAAACACTCTTCCTTCGTACTTGTTTTAAATATGTAATTTTATGAACAAGCTTCACGTGATGGCACTACTGTAAGCTGAATCGTGTGGTTTTATAAAAGGCTTAGACATGTCACACCTCAGATTTTTTGCTTTAAAACAACCTTTTATTAATTTAACAGTAATTCGTCAAAAGAACATTTCATACTGAAGACTGCGGCGGCCCCAGTGTCCGCTCGCATGACCCGGTTTCTAAGTGCTGCTGCTTCGGTAGTACCCTTCACATTTACGGTTGGTGCAGGCGGGTGAAACGGAATACTGCGCATGAACATTTATCATTCCGAACGGAAATATGGCACTATAGCTGAGGATACAGAAGGCTCATTTCGCTAAAGCGATCGCGCCGAAAAATTGGGCAGTTAAAAAATCTTTGAAGACGGAGCATAAATTCACACTCTTCAAATATATTATTATTGTAAAAGTTCTTAAATTAACGAATACTAATTATTCCTAAATTAATTCATGTACTGTATCGCATGAGCACCTATGCAGCAGCCGTCACTGGTTCACGTCTTTGTTCCATCGAAAATGGTTGAAGCTTCGACCGTATAATTTTGTCAGTTGAAAGACTTCAGAGACCAGCGTTATCAGAATAATGCAAATATCAGTAATTCGTTGGTTTACTCTTCGGTCTTTTGAATTTCTCTGCCCAAGTATTGGAATTCTAATATGAGCAGACCAGGAGGATATTGCTAGTGACTCGTGTAACACTTCCCATGTCGTTTTGTCTGTGGTCCGGGCTCATCTTTAAATGGCTAATGCTACACGCAGTAATTTATGTGAGCTGAAATTTCATCTCTGTTCGGTGATCAGCTAATATGGCTGCTAACTTCATATTTTAGTATCACGTAAATCCTGGTAAAAATAAACAGCTGCCTGGCCGTGATTAGTAGTAGAACACAATACCCGCAGTATTTCGTAATATTAATCCCGTTGGGCGAAATGGCAGGATCGCGGAAGGAGAACAAAGAGCTCGGCTCGGTTAGTTATGGATTCGGAAGCGAATGATAAAGTCGCACGTGTTTATTCCAACAGATTCAACCCTTTAACCTCCGCGTGATAGTGCTACTGTTCTGTGTATCCGACGGGTTTGTTTTGTTGCTTTTGTATGATTTTTTCCCGTGTTTACAACTATAGCGACGTCGCGGGGCAAATTGCGCATAAAACGCAGAGTGCTAGCGTAATAAACTAGTGCTTCTTTATTCTGTGCATCTCGGTGTATGGAGCTGTTGGGCTGTGAAATAGTCGCCCGCTCCCGGAAGCCAGTTCACAAATCAAGTCCCACGACCATCCTAAATGGAAAAGCCCCGGGGTAAGGCGCGAAACTCACTTCTCTGCCACCTACATTTAAACTAGACGTCACTTCATGATGGACAACACTGGTTAATCACCATAGTTTTTTAACAGGACTATTATAATGAAATTCCTAAATATGAGCTTATTAAAAAATACATGTTTATACCTAAAATTTGGAAATTTTAAAACGTACTTATATAAAACAAAGAAACCGTAGGGCATTCTAAAGATAATTTTAAAAAAATATGAGTTTATGTGCATGCACTTTCTCATGATTTCGGAAAACTTTTATAACAAAAAAATCATGTGGCATTGCCGGCTTTTCCGAGCATTTTAATAAATGCCGTTAACTTGCAATGAAAGTTTGAACGATATGACTAATTAATTCAGCTCCGTAGGCTATCATTGTTTTATTTGACTTATACAAAATACTAATTACATTTTTTTAAGTAAATTAACAGAGATATCAGTATTTCAACTGGCTGTAAATCTCTTGCTAGGTATAATGAATGGATATATTTAATTGAAAGATTATCAGAAATTATTATATTAATTAATGAATAAGTAATTTCTAAAATATTCTTCCCGAAGTGGTAATAGAAGTCAATAATTAAATTTTATTTTTGGAAATAATTGAATTTGCCATATCGTTCAAACTTTCATCGAGAGTTAATGGCATGTATTAAAAAGCTCGACAAAAACGGCCGGCAACGCTGTATTCGTGTTTTTTTTGTTTGGTTATAAAAGTTTCCGGAAATCTGTAGAAAGTGAACGCGCACAAAATTATTGTATAATAATTTTCTTTAGAATACCATACGCTTTTGGATTTTATATATGTATGTTTTAAATTTTCTAAATTTTGTGTATTTTGAGTAACCCTTTTACTTCGTGCATACACCTTGTTGAATACTTCTCCTCCTGAGTCATTTGCTTATATGGCTGCAACGCTAGCAGTTACTCGTGAAAGTATTATTAAGATGTTGCTTTTCCTCTGTTGAGACAAATGTAAAATTATAAACAAAATTCTTGGATAAATCAAAAGCGGATTTCAGCACAGAAATCGACAAACGTCCTTTCTGCAGAGTTTTGTTTGGCGTGATTGCCTTAATTACATTCAGTTTCCTTGCCAAAACTTCTTTCATTTCGCATTGTATCTTCGCACTATTTTTTGTCATCCGTTTTCGTTTATCAAATCCTATATTATTACAATAATAATTTAATAGTTTGGATAAAATGTCGTGTGTGTTGGCTCAAGCGACTCTAATAAAGAAATATAAATTAGGTATCCATATTTGAAAGCATCCGAGCGTATTTTTCTTGGAAGTGTGCTACCTCTTGGAGAATGAGGACGTGCGCTGGCGGCAATCTGCCGGTTTCAGCGACTTGGAGAAGCTTCTACACGAACGTACACTGTGTTTCTCGCGGTTTTCCGGAGGAGGAACTGCGTCAGCTGTGGGCGATGTGACGGGGTCTGTGTCAGCAAGGGAGGATTTAGCGACTGGATTTGCTCTTGGCGCGTGACCGGGGTTCAAGACCCGACCCGTGACTTATTGCCTCTGCGGAAAACAGAGTTTTCAATCTCCATTAGTGGAAGTAGAGCCAATTCAGGCTCGAACGCTAACTTGCTACAGAGCGCAGGCTTTATTCTGCCTCCAACTTACGCGTAATTTTGGATCGGAAGTCTTTGCTGCTTTCTCAAAGATTTATGCTTACATTGAAATCCTCTATAATGCAGCACAGAACTCAGACTTTTAATATAATCATAAAACAGTAATAAGAATGAAAATGGTATTGGTATATTCTTTAGGTCCGACGATAATGTAGATAAATTATTGAATTGGCTAATTCCTAAAGTAATTTGTATTGACATTCAATAAACACCACGGTTCAAATTTGCATTCTGAAACATTAAAGAAGCCCAAATAAATTATCACCCTCTACAGTCAACTTCTACTTTTAAACTCATTTATAAGCGCAAAGGTAGATTTAACTACCTTTTATCGCTTGATGAAACATAACGATACTTATTAAAACTTTTATATGTATGACTTCATCGAAATAAATTAGTACAACATTCAAATTAGTAATAAATAAATTTTAATTAGTTAATTTGAATTTACTATGAACCAAATTTCTTTGTATTTTGACATTTATACTAATTTATATTTACGTTTCAAGAGGTTCCAATAAATGGAACAAAACATGGTGTAATTGTCATAAAATATTTATTTGTGGATTTTGAATCGGATGATTTTGTTATCTTTCTAAACATTCGGTCAAAGTTTGGACCGTTAACATATATATATAGTATTTTACTGTCTGGAAGTAATACCTTTACTTTTCGATCAGTAAAAGGATGACCGTTTTCAAAGAAAAAGCAATATTCAGATCTAGTTCCACCAGTCCGATCATATCGTAAAATAAATCTGATAAACTCAGTATATTCCATTAAGACAACTATGGAAACCTTTTCATTAGAAATTGAGTTTAAATTTAAAATTCATGACAGAGTTAAGTGAGCACTTCGGCAGTTGCACAGTTTAATATTTGAAAATTAAACGTAGCCAATCACGTACATGATAGCTGATGTAGCATTTTTTCTGCATATTATCTGCCGTAAATTCAGTTTGTTGACTATTTCAGCAGTGTTTAGCATACTTTGTTTCGCGGGTTTGCCTACCTTTACTCCGTGCTTTCTTGTCGTACCCTAACAAGACCGTTTTCTTGTACAGTAATATGCATAATATCTACGTTCTCCCCTATAGTGTTATGTAATATTAAAGAAGCATATCTGTAGTTTTGTATCACTACCTTATTTATGTATGTATTAAGCTCTGTATCTGTACCACAATTCCCTGAACTTATTTGTTGCTCTTTAAATTATTGCGTTCACACTATAGAAGTATATTTACGTATTAGTTACATGGTTGTCCATCTATAGCTCCAGGATGAATCGTAAATAGGTTTATGAGGGTCGAAGAGTGAACACATGCTTCCGTAACCACGAGCATTCTTCCGTCGAGGGAAATCAACCCCTGTGCAGAAACTTGATTGAAGTAGATCCCCCAGAGTCGCTATAATAGTTGCAAATAATCACGCGAAAACGCGTTAATAAATGCAACACCGCGCTTCACCATGGTCTTCTTGCCTGGGCTCTTCCACGACTCTCCCGCGTGTTGAAAACATCCTGTACTCGTAACATTGGTACAGTCAACCGAACTACTCAGTTATAAAACAAACACGTACCCCATACAGTAGTCATTGGATGAGTTAATAATTACTTTTTGTCAGTAGAGATAAAAGTCCTAATAATCGATACAACAGAATATCTGCGTTACTTGAAAGAGAATTTAATTTCGTATTTAACCGTACTATTTTCCCGGGTTACTGTACTAAATTCAGTAGTGTCTTCGACGCAAACTTAGTCGTTTTATTAATCTCCAATCCGAGAAATCTCAGTCACTAGCTCGAGTTTTTAAGATTTTCGTGATAGAAAGAATAATTTATTTTAGCCTTCTCTTGAACTAACGTCAAATGTCTTTCTTTAGCATTCATGTTAAGATTTAGAAATATATAGGAAAGCAATATGAATACTCCCTCCGAATATGAAGTTTAATTACAGAAAAAACTTGGCTTTCTTTATACTTCTATAAACCGCCAGAATTGTGTAAATTTCCATCGGGTGTGAACCTCAACATTCCCCTTTGTGACCTATGGCTTAGATTCTTTAACTTCGGCTTTTTGAACATCTGAACCGCTCATAAAACTTAACCTCTATTTAAAGCACTTACTAATTATCCGCCTCACTAATGGCCTCGAACATTCTGCACCTAGTGCAGAAGTTGCAATCGTGGAGTCCTCACTGGGTGTTGCCATTATCCTTCTAATGGAAAGCTCAACAAACACAAATCCTGCGCGTAAAGTTTCACTAACTCCTGCTACTCGGACGCGCGCGTTACCTGTTATGCAGAGTATTCCAGCTAAACTCCGTCGGATTGTGTTCTGAGACTTCCTAAATTTGATATTATGGACACTTAATATCTGTTAGTATATCATCGATTCCTTATTTCCAGTTATAACATTTTCTTTAAAAAAATCTCAATTTAATATAACTGATATATGATTCATTCCCGTCTTTGCATTCTATCTCCAATAGTTTTATAAATCAGGACATAATAAGGAAACTAATAAATTTATAAAATATTTAATTTTGAAAAATTGAATCTTTCGACAATGTCGCCATAATAATCTGTACAGGAAAGAAATTGCATAATGAATTTAAAATATGACAACAATTAACTATGTTTAAAAATTTGACTACATTAATTGCCACTTATCAGATTGGTCTGTGCAATTTGGTTATGATATTTTGTAACATTCATTAAGTTTACTGATTCGGAAAGGATGAAATAAAAGTGGGCATGATGTAACTTGAAACAGACTTTATGAACGAGCCACGTTAATTTTTATTAAGTATTCGTCTTGAGCCAGAATATTTGCTCATATTTAGAAAAATAAGTTTTATGTTTCTAATTTGTTATTCAGAACAAAATTATTGTAAATATTTTACGATGGCAGAATATTCGTTGTGTAGAAGCTACACGCCGTTTGTCTACAAGCCCTGGGGGTTCCCCGTCACGGTAGAACGGTGCATCAGCACGGACCGACGCGTCTCCGAAAAGTGCCTTGTTAAGAACGCGCCCACTTTATTTCGCCCCAGAGGATATAGTTCTTCAGGGAAGTCCCTCTGTATCAACGACAGCATCTGGTTTTTGCCCGTGTGCTTCGCCGCTCTCACAGTATTTTTCTCATTCACATCATTTCACATCCTTCGACACCAATTTTTTTGTAAAACAACATTCACATGGCTTCATATTTTACTGATGGAATATCTCAAGTTCCGTATTGCAACTCCTACGCACTGATTCGATTTTATGGCTCCTCAGTCAGCCTTCAACTTCAAGAATTGTCCGTTATCTCCTCCCACCACTGGCCTGTCGTTCCCGTCTTGAGTCGGGAAAATAACTTAAAGTATTTATTACCAAAAATACAACGCTTCGTTCTCTTGAAAGATCCCTATAGCTTGGTGTTTTTAATGTACAATTCACAGTGTAAATATAAATATTTATTTATAAAAAGTTTGTAAAATCAAATTATTCTGTAAATGTAGAAAATCAACCTTTAAAATTTTCTTCAACTTTTTTTTATATCGAGAATTGTTTTATACACCTCTGCTATACAATATAGTACAAATTATATTTATATTTCTTACAATTTTGTATGCAATCCTTTATTCAATTAATAATTTTGATACGTAAAATTCAGAGGCAAGTCCTGTGGCCTTGCTTGTTCGAGTCCTCAAGAACTTTTAATAAATAAATAAATATATATTATTTCCCTGTATACTGTAGATCAATTTTTTACATCAAGACGAAACGTCGTACTTTTTTGTAATATTTTTCTCACTGAAGGTAATTTATATTAGTATAATAATTGTCAGATGTTTTCTTCATTATTTTTCCTCCTACCTTCCTTCTTGCCTCATCTATGTAACGGCAATGTTCGTATCATTTGAATAATTTAAAAACGTGTTCAAATGGTGACCTTAATTCAATTAATTTAAAACTGTTATGAAACAATTTGTTGTCCCTGTAAGCTCCTTATTAGTTACATATATACGCAGCTGATATATGAACGAGTTCTAAATAATAATGCACGTGGTTGATTCAAAAACAAGCCGTCATATGTATTTGGTCCAACCTGAGCTTTATCGGTCCCAGGTTCGAATCCCGGCGAGGGAATGTGTACTTCTGCTCGTCAAAGGTCATAAGTACTTACGTCACCACATTGACCCATATAACACCAAATTGCTGGATTTAATTTTAATAATAAATTTTGAAAAAGTATATTTATATTGGTACTGCAATACGTTAAATATATCGTATTCGTGCTGTAATTTGAAGTCAAACAGTGTTTGGTTTTAACGAGATTTTCCTCGAGCAGTGTGATTCCTTGAATGTTAATGGCCGACTTGTTTCACAGCGAGGTAGCTTAATACGAATTGTCGTGGTTTGTTATTGTTAATGGGGAACAATATCTAATTACGTCTCGCGAACCGATAATTGCGTTGCTTCGTTGTCAAACTCGAAATATGTCCGGCCACAAATAAATCTAATTAACCGGCGTTGAGCCCAGCACATGCAGGAATTCCTTGCTCCATGGAAGAACTGGCAGTGCTGATGGATGCAGACCAGCCGCGGCTTATCGGGAACTGCGTAATTCATCGAGTGTGATTACCATGCTAATTGCCATGGTGGGATTAGCCCGTCCCTCGACTCGCAACCTTTCCTGCCAATGAATACCAAACGTGTCCTACTCGTCGACCTCGGCCCATCAAAAACACTTTACCATCCGGAGTAGCCCTAAGGCGGTTTACTTCTTATTCCACGTCAGATAATTTTCTTTCGTTATTTCAGTCGCACGAATTGGTCATAATTTGCCCTTCTTCCTATTTTTGAGTTTTTCTATAAGTTATATATAGCCATTGCCTGAACCTATTTAAATAGTTGTTTCTATTCACTCACAATTTGGTAACTATAAATGTTTGAAACTTGAATGGTGTCTGATAACGGAGTAATTTTAGTTTATTAATCAAATTGCATTCGTAAGGAACCACTGGACAGTTTGATGACGATGGATCGGCTGTCACGTCGGCTCGATATTGTCAGTCAAGTGGGATTGACAAGGGTCTGGCTATGAATTATGCATCCCTGATTACGTGCTAATCTTGGGGTGGCGAACGCTCGCTGGACAACCTTTCAGTCGCATTCATCATAAGCCACCGCCACCGCGACAACTCGCGGTTCCGAATATTTGTGGCAAGCCTTTGATACGACCTTACTGCTGAAACTTTAATTATTTTTCAGTTGGACGCCGGAGTCGAGGAAGATGTCAAAGAGCCTCATTCGGGTCGCTCAGCAACTTTGTTTACGGTTTGTGTCCTGGAAGAGACTCTCAAAAGCATTCGAAATTGCTCCGCTCAACGAGAGTAGTGGTAGTTAGAGATCATGCTGAGGTCCACGGAAAATTTCCATTTTATTCCCGGATGTAGCGAAAATATGGCTTCTATAGCTAGATGAATATTAAGTAGGCATTACGAGTTCATAATGACGAAAACTGTAATTTTCAGGGAACCCAGATTCACATAGAGTTCAGTACACTCAAAAATCTTGTAGTGCCATCAGAGACAATTTGCTTGCAATTTTCTCGTTTAGATGACATACGGGTACCGAAATGTAACGAGTGGTAACGAATCATATAAGAATGTAATTCCAATTGAAGTCTGCATCAATGGAATTATTGGCCGTAAGTCATTACGAATAGTGCCGCAAATATTTAGCAAACGGTTTTCCTCAAATTATGTGGCCAAAATTGGATTATATAAAGCCTGGACACAACAAGATCGCCATTTTGAAATCGTTTAGGGGTGGATCCGGCTTACAGGAAAATAGTTAGAGATTACTACTACCTGCCTACGCAATAAGAAGGAAAATTCGAATTAGAAAATGATCGAAGACTCGTTCAACAATTGTTTTTAAAAGTACTTAAGGGACACGGCGACTGAAATTTCGGTCAAAATCTGGAAAAAATAGATTTTCTAATTTTTTCATATTAATATGCCTATATGCCTTACAGTTGATATTTTCGTGGAACAATGGGAACCTGAAAATATTTATTGCAGCACTACTTCAGACATCCAATCCTCTAAGAGTCAGTAGTTATAACTACGACAAGACAGTAATAAACTTGTGGACAGAGAGAGAAACTTTGTTTATATTGTTATAAATTGAAGTCCGTTAGAGTGAAGCAATTATTAAGTTAGTCTAGCAGGTAAAATTTTCACCCGGCTTGCCGAAAATACTGGTAATAAGTAAATAAGTAATTTAAGAAATACCTACGTTTTCTTACCCTTTTTGTTATAAAAGTTAATGTAATTTTCACTAGGCGCTTTCGGTTACTGCCATATTCAACTCAAACCTTCGGATTTTTGCTCCAATTTTAAAATACATAAATATTTGGTGAATTACAAGGAGTCCGTGATTTATTCGTGCGTTTGGATTATGTTATCCTCATATACTTTAACCGCTCCTTTCTTAATTTACCCTGTAATGCTTTTCAAATGGGAGCCGTTGTGCTGCTCAGTGCAGAACAGAGAAGTAATATAAATTGCTACAAATAACAAGTCAATATTGAATGAGAAGATCTTACTGCAGTGCACCTACTTGCAACAAAAAAATGTGACAACGTCGCAATAATTTTACTATATGGCACAAGGAAGAACTTCATGGTTAAATTGACTCCCATTTGAAAAGTTATATGGGTACTAATTTCCATTGAAACATCGAGAGAGACTTGTGAATAAAATACTTACCTTTGTTAAAGACTATAATATATTTACCAAATATACATTTCAAAAATTCTCTATATATTATTATCTCTAATTATTTTAACTGCTTTACAATTTATCATCTGACGCAAAATATCAAATTATTTGTTTTTAAAAATTGAGCCTTCTAGCTAGACATAATCAATGCATCTTGCGTTTTTTCTACTTAATGAGCATAATTTTAATTTTATTGTCAGTGATTTCCACTACCTAATAATATTAATAATAATAATCTAAAAAGCAAAACAATAGAAAATATTTAAGTTAGTTTTTCATTCAAGTGCTTATACGATTTAAACGTATCCTTTTCTTTAGATCTCGGTGGTTCTTTTTCGCCGAGATATGTATAAAGTAAAGACCTTAAAAGCATTCTATAAATATGTTTAAAGCGTGTAATCGGAAAACAAGCTGTGATCTTATTTGTATACAGGCAATTTAAGCGTCGCATTATCTTTAATTCAGAACATATCGCTCAATTTGCGATGCTCATTGAAGAAGTGCATAAAAATTAAGTCACGATGTCAAACAGACCCAAGGAGGCTTAAAAGGAAATCTCTTTCAACGAGTCTTTCGAATTACCTTTCCTCCCTTAACTAAATCTAATTTTTTCCTTTTAACTTCACATATTTCATTTACTAATCAAGCAATGGAACAGATATAGAAATAAGATGCTACCTTGTCGGTGTCTTGTTTGATCGGAATGACTTAAAGAATAGCTGAACTGGTTTAATTTTCACATTTTTATTTTTAATTTCTAACCAAGACTGCTGAATTTCAAGTTAAGAGTGGCATTTAGAGGAAAGTGAAACATAGCAGTTATTGAGTACTGATAACTGCCTTGTCTCTAGGAATAGTTATTGGTGGTTAATAGCATGTGCACAGTACATCGGTCTACAGCGAAGTGCATGTTAATGTCGCTGAAGGCTTTGACGTTGATGGATGATAACCAAAAACGTGCTCGTAGCTGTTAGATTGATGTGTCTGCCGTTACATTATGTAGTTGTCACTGAGTCTTATGTTTGCAGTGACCAAGTTCATCCGCATCGGCATCGCTGACAAGAATGACAACCCGCCGTACTTCGACAAGGCCCTCTACGAGGCGGAGGTGGATGAGAACGAAGACATCCAGCACACAGTGCTCACAGTCACGGCCAAGGACCACGACGAGTGTGAGTACAGTGCACTTCTATAACCTTCACAGAACACTTCGGCGGTTCCAGCAACCATATGGCATTAGACCCGTTGACGAAACTTCAACTAGTAATAGTGCAGGTAGGAACGTAAACAGGAATTAATAGTCCTACAGTAAATTACATATGGAATGGGTAAGCTACAGAAACAACGATACAATCTTAGTTAGTTTTGGAGAAGGGAAAATGCTAAACTGTGGGCGAGGAAAAATACGAGTGAGGATTTTTTCTTGATCAACGCCACTATTCCATCAATGTTGGAGTATCAAATAAAGCCGATTAATCCAATTATGGAACATTCTTTTACATAGTTAACATAGAATTACTATCAGGGGAAGCGGCGTTGACGACCAAGAGATGAGATCGGCGGAACGTTGAGAAAACTTCTTGTTTTGTAATGCATTAACTCAACCCAATGTGGCTATTAATTGAACCCCAATATACTTTATTGTGAAGTAGATATTTTAAAGTGCCAATAATATATGTAGTCTTAAAAAGTATGCGTGGCAAAAGTTGAATATCAATTATTCCGTTAAAAATAAATTGTTATTGTGTGTACGAAGTGGGAAAATTACTGTAATTTATCAGCAAGATCTTTTTAACGGTTGGATATAATTTGCCAATATTTTATAGTTTATGCTATTTGCTTCCTGGAACCGCCACTGATTTTTCAATTTTTTCAAATGACTGATGGCGTAGTAGGTTGTGACGTAGCAGAGTAGGCTCCCTAACCCCGCTCATTTCTTTCGTTTCGTAGGTTACACGTAGGGTTACCGTGAAATCAATTATTCGTATGCGCAGAGCAATTTCACGTATCGAGTTGACCTTGTTTGCGAGGAGAATAGATGGAAGGAAGGAAGCAAGCCTTCTGTTAGGAATTCTGAGGGTGCAGCCAGCCTCCCTCCCCGCTGGGCTCCGATTGACGCCGGAGTTCCTTCCATATCTATTATTACATATTGTTATGGTAACGACACCCGATACGCATCTTAATGCGTTTCTTGTAGTGCGGGCCGTCGTAAAATGTGGCAATGCAGCTCGGCCATGCATAGCAGAAATTCGGTGTCGACGATAGAAATCTCCGCCTAGAAATAACCCAAACCCCGAGCAACGTGCTGCAATATTCGACCGAAACGTGCCTTGATAAGGTTTTCACAATAATCACATATGAAAACTATAATTACATATCTTGTTTATTTTCACTTGTTGCCATTTTCAAATAATCTTGTTTTATTTTTATCGTCAGAAAATATATCGATATAATTAGTTTGCGTGGTGCTAGAGAAAGAGTTCAATATGAGAATTAAAAGACGGAAAACCAAGTTAATGGAATGTATTATGGAAAACAGTGGAATAACAAAGGGTGTTTGATTGTGGACGTATATTTTCAAGAAAGTTAAGGAATTCTGCTACTTGGGAAGTGTAATAACTAGAGTAGGATAGCACAGCCAAGGAAGGTTTTCGCGAAAAAGAGGAATATACTTGCGGGCAATTTTAGTGTGAATATTATGAAATCGTTGCTAAAAATGTTCGTATGGAGTGTGGCTGGAGTTGCGATAAAGAAAGTAATAGAAATCTTTGAAATGTGGTGTTATAGGAGAATGCTGAAAATCAGATGGGTGGATAGATTTACTAACGAGGAAGTTATAAACAGGATAGAAAGAGCGAACAATATAGAGGACATTGACTAAAAGAAGGGATAGATTAATAAGCCACATTTTAAGACATGAAGGTTCTTGTAAAATTAGCAATAGAGGGAAGTGTGTGGGGTAGGAACAGAAGAGAGAGGCCGAGGATTGAATACGTTAAGCAGATTAGGGAGGATGTGGGATGTGTTAGCTATGCGGAAATGCAAAGGCTTGCGCAAGATATATTAGCACGGAGGGTTGCATCAGACCACAACATAGCTGTACAGACGGCCATATTTATTTAAAGTGACCCCGAGATGCAAAGCTGTCATTAATATTTTTTGTTTTATGAGTTTTATGGCTGAAAGAAGCTTGCACTGTGGCCCGAATATAATGTAACTTTTTCTTTAAACCTCGACTCAGTTAATGAATATTGTATGCAGAAAGTACATAAATACATTTTTTGTACATAAACAGTTAATTGCAATTATAGTAAGATATATGATGCATCTATGCGGTCTAATTAGCGCGAAATAATTTGTACATTTAACGGACGTTTTATTTAATTAATAATATGTTGTAAGTACTTAAAAAATATACAAAAATGTGTGCAGCACACACACACTGCGCCATATTAATACAACGGGTTGCGTCGCTTACAGTCTATTTTATTTTTTTAATATAATTTTATGGTAAAAAAATTGTAAACTCGTATTTGAATGCATTTTTTATTCGTAAACTTATAACACCCTAAGTGTAGTGCACACCTGATGAAATCCTGAATTTGACTTTTGATAGAAAATTATTCTTGTCATTTGGCTGCGTCATTTTTGTGCGGTGACCCTTTCCAATTTAAATAGTGTGAAATTTTAGAGGCACCTGTAAGGCAATACTGTAATGTGTGAATTTTGTTAACATCTCTAATGACTACAGCTAAAAAATTTCCTGTGCTTAAACTCAATGCATTATTTTATTTCGAACAGATTTAATTGGGTTTAACAAAGTTACATCCGTCAAACCAATCACCCTATTAATTAAAGTGCTTACTTATAATTTTTTAATCATTAATGATAATTTGGCTCTCGTATTAATTAATAATGTAATTGAACTCGATGAATATAACTATAATGTTACATCATATAATATCACTAGGACTAAAATTAGGCGTTATCACAAACCTGGTGACTGCATCGTTGGATTAAATTACTCTAGAAACAGATTTGCATTCTTAAACGAATTGTCTAGCAAGTACACGATTGTAACAGAGATTTACATTTCCTGCGTCGGCAGTGTCGAGATGAAGACTAAGGAATGGTGTTGAATTGTTATCTTGTTTCGGAGGACAATTGTTCATTACAGCTGGCCCTGTCGCAGTCTATTCTGTTTCGTCCAGCATTTGCTTCCATTCAGGTCCCGCAATAAACAAGTTTTATCAGTCGTTTAAAAAACGACGATTTCCAACTCCCTCGACGGTCACTTGAGAATCAAAACTACTGCTTTCAACTTGGGCGACCAGCTTACGAACTGCAGCGTTTATTTATTTCATATGGCAAGAGAAACTTTTTCTGCAGTTTCGTATTCTCTTTCCCCGGGAGGGTTAATTGGTCAGAGCGGGCCAGGTAATATGATGGATGTGACTTGTACACGTGGGGGCAGAGAACTACTAATTACTCCAGGGCTCAAACTCATAATTAGCTTATTACGCAGCAACTGAAACACACTATAAGCGGACGCCGCACCGTCTTGGTGTCGGAAGGAATATTACATGTCAAGGGCCAAGCCAGCTGCTCCCCTTTGGCTCCAGAAAAGACAGCAATTGACATCATCCATCACGGTACGTCACACATGTTCGTTTTAGGACTCGTGACCCAGACTTTTATTATCAAAGTCTAGGGCGGTGGGTGAAGAGATTTGCTCTTTTTAAAATAGGAAAAGGTTGCCCAAAGTAACGGGCTGCCTTTCAATCTCAAACTCTTCAGTTTATTGAAACGAAAGAGCGATATTTGTAGGCTTCGTCGGGCTAAACGAGCAGAGATCTTAGAATAGTGTTCACCTTAACCTAGATCTGTCTCCGTTGTGTGTCCGAGTATTATAAATGAGACTAGTCTCTCCTTCCATTCACTGAAACGGTCAAGTGAATCGAAAAATGTGATTGAGGCAAATCATACATTGCCCTTGTTATCTCCAGAAATCTACAATTATCAGTAGATATTATTTTCGGATTTTCCGCTTACTTTATTGGTTGAAGCTCAACGAAGTTTAAGAAGAGACCTAATATGAAAATTCCTAGCGAGGGGAAACAAATAGGTCAAATACAAAAAGATATAGCATAGGAAGCCAACGTAACTACAGCAGTTGGTTTCCTAATTCTTCTATTTTGTCTTTGACCTAGGCCTTTCCCCTTGATAAATATTCCATTTCAAATATTGTTCATTCTTAAGCCCTCTTAACTTCAACAAATATAAGCAATGGAAAACACGATAGTAATATTGATGAATTCAAATATAGTTTTCTGCCTTTAAGTTTAAAATAAATAAAAAGACGGACAAATAATTTAATTACTATTTAATTAATACAAATACATTGTTTCATCCAGCTTCGTGGACTTCTCCACGTAACTATTTACCAAAAAAAATTATAAAGTCAAAATTAATTTTTATGTATTCGAAATTAGCCTGAAGAAGTCCACAAAGTGGGGTGAAACGTAGTATCTGTATTAATTAAATGGTAATAAAATTATTTGCCGACGTATTGGACGTCTTTTTACTTATTTTAATTTCGACTAAGGATTCCACAACGTGAACACAATTTCAATTCCATATCCATAATTATTTTTGTGTTAGTCTAACATAGTATAAATTGCAAATATCCTTAAAAGAGTTTTTATTTTATTAAATTTTTGATCAGTAATTGCTAATTCCTGGTATTAATATTTTACTCATTTATGGCATTAGATTTTTCGGAGTCTTCTTTTATTAAACTATTAATTTAGGTTTATGAGACTGTTCCGTATGATTCCACAGTCCATAAATAGATGATAGTTTAAAAGTATTCAAATAATAATAATAATAAATAATTTTTATATAGTTGAAATGTTCAAACAAAAGGAATAGGTTTATAAGACAGAAAAATCATTAACTAGTGCTAAAACGTTTCAAAAAATCACTGGTTGAATAAATGAAATTTGCAAACCTTTGTAAAAATAAACAACATAACTTTAATGGAATCTATTTTCGGTTTAATCTAAATCTGTTGTGTGGCAAGGTATGTATCAAATTATTTCTAGGTATTATCACTATTCTGTCGATATTGATTACTTTCACAATGATGGTATGCTTTATTATTTGTAGAGAATGTAACGCATATAGTACGAAGATGACCGATGTTAGGTTCCATAGTCTGCTAATTTCTTATCGCATTTATGACTCCCGTTTATTATTTTAATATTCAAGAACTTAAAAATTATAAATTCTGTTTTCAAATAATAACCTTAGAGTACCAAATAATTTCCCTCAGAAGGACGGTGAATATTTAATAGCACGTGATGAAACCTACCCTGTGGATAAATCGATAACCCGCTCTCGATTTTACACGTAGAGTGCAAATTTTAAATGAAGAGGCGCTAAGGGGCTGTTTGGGTCTATTTCATGGCTGTCTGGGCGCGTCGCCCATGAGAATTGAAGACGTCGAAAGCAGCTGTGTTGAGATAGACGCGAACACCTCGGGGCGATGCCATCAGCTAGATTGCTCGCCCAGAGAACATCCATTACCGGATCAAGTTATTTTTTACAGAAAGCGATCAGCAAGTCGTCGGGCGCTTCTGAATAGCCGGGGCACGAGGTAATCATTTAGAATGACCGCTGCTGCGCCCAAGCGAACGTTCCACCACACCCTCATTTCCAGCTTTCTCTTGGATAGACACAATACTTACATTCCTTTTACACTCTCTGAATTTATTAAATTAATATACAGGCTCTTGTTTCCACATCTATTCGACGAATGGGACGATTTTTGCCATATTCGGTGAAGAATTCTCTTACTTATTCTGACCGTACTATATGTAAACCAGTCTTTTTCACTAAGAAGTTTAACTTATAATCATTCTCCTAAACACAAACTGAATTTAAAGAAACATCAACTAAGACACTTATTTGTTAGAATAAATCACCCATTTGTATGATACCATCACAGGGATTTATATCTATTCGAAACAAGGAGTTGACGGCTATTTTGATATTTTAATTTCTTCTCTTGAAATAGAATTTCATCGTCACAATAAACGTCAAGCCACTTTTCAACTTAATAATTATGAAGTTAACGTGTTTTTTAATAGCTCCCTTCTACTCATACGAAAAAAAAAGCTTTTTACTTCGTGCTCGGACGTTTTTACGCATTCCGGTGCTGTCCGGGAGAGACTGGAGGCATCGCGACCGCTGTACTTGATACAGGACGGAAAAATCAGCATCGAGATTCTACTATCCCTTCAAGGAATTTTATCCATTGCATAGCTATTATTTTCCTTATATTCATTTTAGGGGATAACGTTGACTAGTTTACTAAAATAAATGTAGGAAAATAACTAATTAATAATTATTGCACAAGAGGACTAGTAAGTGAACGAAAAATCGTGAATTGAGTTTTTTGTAATAAATCGTATAAATACTTTTGTGATTAATGATTAATACACATTTACCCTACAGGTTCAAACTTGTACGCTATGCAGAAAGTCGTAGAAAAAAACTAAACATTTTTTATATCATAATGTACACACTGTTATTTGAATTATTTCCAATTTGCCATCGTCTCGTATTCTATAATGCATTATAGAAATATATTTTCGCGAACACTACCACAGTTACGAACTGAGCCAATCAGTTATTCAAGAAAGAGCTTCTGCTAAAAAAATGATATTTCCCTCCTTATCGGGCATTGGAACCTTGTATACTTACTTTTCACCGAACAAAGCAATGTCTTTATATTTTGCAAGACCGTGTCTTACTTCAGCGTGTACAGTTCAAAACTATCTTTCAGGCTAGTGTTGTCAGAATTCTGCCTGTAATCTAGAGTTGCAGTGAGCTTCTTGAGGTTATTTTCCTCAAAGGCATAATACGACAAAATTCTGCTTCCTGCAACTCCACTTCCGTAACAGCCATAAGCGTCTCAAGAGCTTTGTCTTGAAACTTAATACCAGGTTTTACCTCCAGTTCTTATACTTTTATCACTAGGTCCTTTATTGACACTCTTGTAGACGCTTCCTCACACATTTACCTCTGACGCGCTTCGCATCATATGAACGGAGTCTCTTAAGTATCTTAACTATACAGTGACTTCAAGGATGCTAGAAGCGCTCGTAAACCAGAACATAATCATGGAAATCACATTGAAAATTCACGTTTTCCTTTCTTTCACATGCCAAGGACGTATCAGTGGGTCTCGGGGATTGAAATTTTAAATTCCTGTAAATGAAAAACTACTGGGCTGAAATTTTAACTGCGTGTTGCCAACACACGTGTTGAGCAATTTACAAAATTTTGTTTCTGTAAATTTGTTTTTGTTGAGATATTTTCAAAATTATTTTCAAAATTTGGCAGTTTTGAAAATGTTTCTTGCGTTACGTACTTGAATATATTTTAGCTTTTTTACATTAATATGTAGGACTGACCATTGCTATTAATTGTCAGTATTATTTTTGAAATTGAATAAAACTGGAGAAAAAAATAATTTTTTACTAAGTGCTTCATACGGTTACTTAAAAATTGGCACTTTTTATCTCTTTGAAAATTTGTTTCACTTAAACTGCTTGAACAATTAGAAAACTAATATCTGTATTTAAAGGCATTAGTATGTAGATAATGTACAAAAAGAATGAAGACAAAATCTTAATATTTGTGACGTATAGAAGTTTATTGGTACCAGAAGTAATTAAGCTAAAAAAAACACATTTTTCTGAAGAAAGTAATACTTCATTAATTTAGAATAAATCCTTTTAAGTTGCTCCTTAGCGTTAAAAATTACGAAATCGAATTAAAAGTTTTGCTATATGAACTGTAAGGCATATAGGCATATTAATTGAAAAAATTAGAAAATCTATTTTTTCCAGATTTTGACCGAAATTCCAGTCCCCGTGTCCCTTAAGTACTTTAAAAAAAACAATTGAAATATGTAAAATTGGAACCAATATCCAGAACTTGTGGGTGTCCTACCTGGGTTTATTAAAATCAACCCAAATTAAAAATATTCGTGCCCTGAACTTAATCCAAATTTATTTTTTTACAAATTTTTCCGTTGCTTTGAATATTATTTACTTTGTCCGATAATAAAATGTCTTTATTTTTTTTAATAATATGTTGTTAGTCAAGAAGTCAACAACTCTTGTTTGAATATGCCTTTTCTAATGATGTGCTTTCTAAAGTGACAGCACCGTTTTCTCCTTATCCATGGCCAGAGTTGACGTAACAGCACGTTTCAACTCCGAAGTTGGATCTTTTGGCACTCCAAAGTAGCCACAAAGGAGGTCCTGCTGTGGCAATCGAGATCTACAACTAGCGCAACCCTTCCCAAAAGTTGTTTACTTCTCGGTTCGTCTAGAATTGCTTTTGTTTGCTCACAAAGGTCCGGATTTGCGGAAAATTTCGTTGTTTTTCGTCCGTGATTTCCAGTCGATTGCCTCGTCCCTCTCTGCCCCTCCCTTGGGGAGAGCAATCTGTCTTGGAGGGCGCTATCTACACTCCCAGACCATTTATCAAGGCTGCTGCAGCGTCGGGGAAATATTAAGCGTCATAAGCCGTCATCAACAGCGACACACTAAACACTTTAATAGGTTTGCGATTGATCTAGACGAGGAACGGGGGCTCGTGTCAATCTTATTAAACGGCGCTGGGAAATCAGTGGATCAATGTCGATGTTCCTTTAGAGCTGAATCATTGTGCATTTTTCCATTCCAGAAGCTCCATTGTCAAATCAACAGTTGCTTGTCATTGTATCTATAACGATAGTTCTAGAGAAATTTTATTAGCTTTATTTCGTAGTAAACAAAGTACTGAACATTTCCTGTTCTATCATTGGGCATTTTTAATAAAATTATTTGTACCGAATATGTAATGAAATAATAATTTTGTGCCTAAGAGTATATCTAGAGATACAATAGTCATGACCAACAAAAATAGTTTTGTGGAGGAAGGAAACAATTCTGTTAACACAAACTTCTAAGCGCTCGACATGGTCATACTGGAATATACTACATAAAATCATCATTTGTTTTGTGTCGATGGACTGTACCTGAATAACAGCATAATGAGTAAGAAGCCATAATAGTCAAATATATTTTAATAAAATAAAAAATTATTCAAATGAAACAAGAATTGGATCCAACGTATTATTTATAATTCGAAGAAGCTAGATAAATGTGTATTTTAACCTATCTAATGGTATAGTGTTTAATCATTTGTTTGATATATTAACTTGCCCGTGGCTTATTATTTTTATAGGAGATGCATGAATTAGGAGTCCAACGACTAATTTGCCTCCTCTTTTATTATGTATATTTTGCTTAATTTCAAAAACTATAAAACAAGTTATTTCAGATAATCCAAATAAATTTATATAGAGTGAACCATTTTAAAATTATACACCGTTGTCTCCGAAACATTGTTCACTTGTTTTCTCGCAACATGCTTCTTAAATACTATGAGACTTCACGTTAGCACGCGAGCGCTCGTACGACGACTGGTTGGGAATTTTACGTTGCAGTAAGTAAATTGCAACAATTACATGCAAGTCTAAAGCCAGTACAAATTGTTGTCATTAGGTAAATTCGTTATGATAATGATTCGATAGTTATTAGGGAGGTTTAGAGTTGAATACTAGAAGAGGTTTATTCTGTAATTTTCTTGTGCTGTTTGAAACAGCCGATGACGAATAAGTTAAGTACGATTCTTTCACGGCTTACACATTGTAAGATATTTAAAGTACTATCCTCCTTGAAGTGGAATTGCAATACCTCCTTGTGACTCACAGTCTCGACTTCTCGAGTTTGAATATGGAGTGCCTTTAAGGACTTTGACACAGTTATTAGGAAGCTCTCTGCGTAGTGCTTCTTGTTCTCTTTCCAATGGGTTTTAAGCCACTCGTTCAAGTTGGCCATCATTCATGGCCGTGTTTATTTAGCGTACGAGTCGTTGAGTGACACGGGATCTGTAATTGTAATCCTCTGCTAATATGAGACGCCGAGGAACCCCTGAAGGCAGCGAATATTGCAGCGACGACAGATCCACTCCGCGTTTACATTTCCTCCGTTTCCGCGCGAACACATTCTCTCTCTTTCTCTCTCCCTCTCTCCGTCTCGAGTATTTATAAATGTCAGGCGCTCGCTTCTCTTCACAAATTAAATACGCAGGCTTTACAAAAGACGTGCCTGCTAGCGGAAACTGGAACCTCCGTAATAATTTCATTCATCGCGGCTCTGTACCTTGATGTATGTAATGGGTCGACGCGGCTTGCCAAATCGCAACCCTGCCTCTGACAGGCCGCGCTAAATTAGGGGAACGATCGGAGGCCAGGTACTGCCATGCCGTCTTAAGGAACTTCCCCGATCGATCTCTCTCAACTATTTTACCACTAGATATCCCCGCCGGCTTGCGCTTATCCGCTCGCAATTGAACATTATGCCACTGACAAACCACTCACTCCTTCAATAGCATACGGAAAACGGAACATTTGTCGCGAACTACCCGAATACAACGTTATTCTGTAATATGTGAAGCATTTTACTTTCCAACAAGCAATAACGATTTCAAAAATGTAAGGTTTTAAATTTTAACCAATTATGGATTTTTAAATATAGACAAAATAATAAATGTTATAGACAGTATTGGTAAGGGCAGAAGTCTCATATTTTCTCTGCAGAAGTCCATACAAGCCAGAGCGACTTATACTAAGACGTCCAGAACTAGTGCAGAAGTGTAAGAGTCCAAGGAAGAGACGCATCGAGGTGACGGGTGACGGGGCCCTCTGCTTGGCCACACAACACTTTAACCGCCCATGTAACGCTTTAGTCTCAAGAATTAAAACAGAAAATACGCAGGTTGTTCCTCAGACCATTTAGTGGCCAAATATATTCTGTAAAATAAGACATTTTTATCCCTGCTCAATAAAGTTTTATGAAACATTTATAAACTTTAAAATTTGGAACTGATTCAGCAGTCACATTAAATTATATTCTCAAGCCCGTCATCCAGTATTAATATTGCTAATATATCATAGATGATGGTCGGCCTTGAAGCGTCTATTTCGTGCACCTTAGAATAAGAGAGGAAATCGTGGACAGCATACAAGATAAATCTTTAATAAGGTTAGGAAAACTGTGTCAAAGAAATCTTATAATAGAAAATAAAAACTTGTATAAGACCTAAATGCTTTTGACAAATGTAGGGTATTTTTTAATCAATATTAAAAAAATCATTACGAACCATATCCTCTGACGTCCTATTACATTTTGGAGGTCCTCATATTCAATTAGCCTTATTTTTGGACATGCGTCTCTGAACGTAATCGCTGCCAGCCTGGAAATTCATTTGTAGGCCGTAATGGCTAACATATGGCGACGTGGCGTTTAAGCCGTGATCAGTAAATCGTTTTCGGTATAATGGGATTGTAAATTAATTGTTATGCGATAGAAAAAATTTTCGATTTACATTCATCCAATTAAAATCATTTTCGTAGTTCGGTGCTGAACGAAAAATAGGGAAATCTGACCGGAGTTGTGGCTAATGACGAAGTTCTTAGAGACGTGAGGCTTTTATGTAGCAATATTCTGAGCTTGGTTTGGGCCATCCGGAAATATAACTTAATATACTGTCATTTATGCGGAAAAATGTCAAACAGAATATGTAGAAATGTTAATGGGCGTCAATTAGCCTTCCATATACTCTATCGATTACCAGGTTTCAGTGGCGTGCAATGAGCTATGAATTGGGCAGAGCTTTTGTTAATACTTTTTAATTATAAATTTATTATACCTTTACCTTGAATTATATGTTTTACATATACCATAAAAATATTAAATAATACTAAGTAAACTTTACAGAAGGCTAATTTTCAAAGAAATCTTTTTTGTTTGTTTTTTATTTATTGAATCTTAGTGGTTAAATAATTATCAAAATATAATATCTGCAAAGTTTTCTTAAAAAAGAAACGGTTTAAGAAGCGTGATATACTAAAATATGTATAATGGTTTCGAGTTGAAAGAAGATATTTAAGATCTCGTCTTCTAAAAATTGTGGTAGTGACTCACGAATGTTTGGCGTATCTGTGGCATTGAAATGTTTTGCTTATATATATATATATATATATATATATATGTGTGTGTGTGTGTGTGTGTGTAAAATAATTAGGAATAAAATGATGCCTATATACAATGATCTTGAGACTACATTATGGCAGAGACCCATAATTAATTAAGAAATCTTATACATATTTACCACTTTTTTGGGAAAGTTTTACCGCATAATTGCAAAATTCAGTGTGATTGTAAATTGTCTCCTGTGATCTATTTAATGTAAGCGAAGTGTTGTGTAGCTAAGTTAGTCCAATAAAGTTGTTCGTTAATGAGCAATTAGCTCGGTCTTAATCTGAAGTAGCGTAACTAAGAGCACTTACTGCTATATTTCCGGGAGACTCGTTTATTCTAACAGCGGCGTTCGAGTGAATATATAATCGTTGACTGTGGTAGACATTTACAGGTCTGGCAACGCTGGTAAAGTCTAGCTGTCAGTTTGGAATACATTATCTCTGATTACGGATTTGACTGTCAAATTTATTTAGTGATCAATACAGATCACAACTCAGGATAAGAATAAATTGCAATGAAGCCATTCATAAATTTAGTGAAGAAGGACGTAACGAAAAGAAAGATGCTGAAGTTGCGTGAATGCCATTCACCAATTAGGTAATCGAGAACATAACTCAAAGGGGAAAGTCCGTAGTTGCTTTACGTTAGCTTAAGACAGGTCCGGCCTTTATATTAAAAGTTTCAAGTAATACTGAAAAAGCAAGGAGACAAAGGATACTCTCAGAATTTTATCTCTCGTTTTTCATTTCTAAAGAATGTTCGTTCATTTATGCGTACTTAGCAGCTTTGTTGGGGAAAAAAAATCCGGGACTAGAGGTGGATTATTGGGGTGACAGAAGGATGTGCAGTTTCGTAGAGCACGCTCAGCCTGTTGCGATCCACGAATCGTGTAATTAGCTAATGGCCGAGATAATCGCTTTGTGTTAGGGAAAGCGTTCTCTTGTCTGAAGCCACGACTAACTACAGGGCAGGCACGGACCAAAGCTGCAACTTCTCATCGGCTGGTTTGCATCTTCCATCGGGACTAATCAAGCCGTATCCACAAAGTTCATTCAACCGTCCGCGAATACTCGTCACGGTCGGCATTTCATTTTGATCCATTGTCAGTTGTTGGCACTGAAACACGTGTAGTGGAAGATGTCAGGCTGTGGTACCAATACACTCAGACGTAATTGATTTCTGATGGGGGATTTCAATTGGACACGGGCAGTCATTGTATGAATTGAGAGGATTGGACTGTTTGCGACTGTTTGTCAACGGTCATTTTAATAAAACAAATAAATTTTACAGTGCGGATGATACGGAAAATTCGTTCCACATACAATATTGCTTGAATCAGAAGGCTGTAAATTGGTTTTATGATTGGAAAGTTTATATATATATATATATATATATATTGGTTTATTGCAGTTGAAATAATAAATCTGTTATACAATAATTTAACGAAATTGGTTTATTTTCACCGCAAAAATTAAATAATCCTTTCTTCAAAATTAAAATAAAGGATTTCTCGTGGAAAAAAGAGGGACAATAATTTATTGTTGGATAATAGTGGCAAATATGGTCGATTATCATTCAAAACTGAATGCTAGTAGATCGATAAGTCAGAATATATTGTTCTTCTAAATAAACTGGCCAGTTGATAGATCATTGTAAGCACAGCCTTATTTTTCTGTGTGTAAGGTATATATCATTAATAATGTCCGCGTAATATCTGATTCTAGGATTGAAAAATTAAATTGCGAAGTTTCTTGTCATATTATAAGAAGTGTAATGGAAATCCCTCAGTTTAGTGACATTCAAAATCCCTTTCTGTAACCACTACTCTGAATGAAAGAAAACGAAAATCAGATCTGCTAGCTTATTTGAAAGTTATAATTCAGTCATTTCTAAATATTACCGGATTTCCCATCAGCCAATGATCGATGGACGCGCTTTAACCCAGGTCTGTGAATCACTGGCTGAAGATTGTATCTGTTAAGGGAGAGGGCGATTGCAGAATTTACTGCTGTCATGTTATTATCTTCATTTGAATATCGCAGCACAGTGAAATAAGCTAGTAGAATGGAAGGTACCGACTACAAATCTCAAAAATATTCATTTGACCAAATGTCCACCATTTTCAGACGGCTGACTTTGATAACTGAATATTGGCGTAACACATGAAACTGCCCCAGGTTTCTCTCAGGAACGGTTTCAGTCGAACTTTTGTGCAATCGCCGAGAAACTTTGAGTTGACACTGGGCCCACTTGAGGTCACTGTGTTACCAGGATGGAAAACTTGAGCCCTGCTCGTCCGGCCACAATTCCCCAAGATCGTAAATCAGGCTACACTACAAACATGGAGCGAAGCCTAGCGGCACTGAAGGCGTTTACAAAGCGAGGCTGTTCTCGCCTAGAGGTCGTCGTAATTGAATGCTCCGCGCACGACTTCACTAATCGCCCTGACAACTTTCGTGATTCAATTATGGAGTCGACGAATCTGTTTGAACTCGGCTCGCGCATACTAAACGTAGATTTATATTGATTTCATCTCTGCTGCAATTGGACGTGAGTAATTCCTCCCCTCGTTCGGCCCAGGGGAGAGGGAAACTATCAAACGCAGCCTAGATCAGTATTCATAAGCGCCATCAGGGCCAAAGCTACAAGTATTCATAACATTATTGACGTAAAGGGTTTGCATTGTATTAGACAGACGAAAACGGTACATTTTTTGCGTAACTATATTCGAACCATACGTACAGGATTTAGTACAATAACATTGTGTTAACCCGATTCGTAGCTATTTCATAATTTTGCACAACTAATTACTGTTTATTAGTAACCATGTTATTACATCGTGTTTTTGGGTAACCTTATTTTTTATTAACTAAAATGAGTCCCACTATCACCTTTCGATTTATACCTGGTGGAAGGACCAGATCGATCCACTCCCTCGGGATATTTTTTTGCTAACTACTAATAGTCAACGTCCGAAATATCAAATGACGCCGACCACCGAAGAAACTTTTTACCTCCACCATCATTAGTCTTGCCATTTGATATTTCAGTTTAGGCTTCGTAAATTTATATATGGAGACCTGAGCTAAATCCAAATCCCTAATTATGAAAATGTTCCAAAAGTTTGTAACGTTTCTTTTTTTTATAAAGGTCGAGTTACGTTGACACAAACGAAGAAGTAGATTTAAAATTCTTAATTGAATATCTGCTGAGGATGTAGGATAAGGCAAAGGACTAAAATATACTCAAATATATAAATACATAAATGAGAAAATCATAATGATAATACGAAATGCTATAAACCATATATATATGAGAAATACAAAAATAATTAATGTGCCTATATTCCGTTTAAAATTAAAAGTTTCTTGAGTGTCCACGTGGAGGAAGGCACTATTACCACACAAAGCGAACGACGTATAGTCCACAGAAAATAGTAGAATAAAACCGCGATTGTACATCAACGATTCTTGGCCCCCTTATTTTATTTCAAGCGTTTTGATTGGTTGATTTAATGTGTCATGTCCCTCGCAGAACTAAACGCCATCAGTCTTCTAATTTAAAAGAGACTATAGGAAAATAGACCGTTAAAATGATTAAATGAAATTTAAGGTACTTATGTAAATTAAACACACGATTAACTTCTATGTGAATATGTGCATTCGCAGTTTGATATGTAACAATAATGTCTAGTTATGTAAACTCTGTATTCCAAATTTCTGGACTACTGAGCATGTTGACTTCAGGGATGTTACTAGGATAAACTACACAGTTCCAACGAAAATTTATTTTAAAAACATGTTGATGTATCTTACTTATGGGAGGCGATAAATTCAGGAGAACCAAGTCAAAATTATAAGTGAATCGCCACCAATCTTATGATTAAATTATTTATAGAAAAATCTCTCTCAGTGAAAGAGGAAACATTTTATTGTGTGACTTGACACTGGTTGCGAAAGGTTTTTTAGTGAAGATTTCGATGTCATATCCGTATGTCCACCAAGAAAATCAAGGCAGATTTTAAATTACAGGAGCGTTGCTTGTTTTAGGAACACCTTCATGTAGCCTGTTACCCTCCCCTCAAAAATAATTTGCAGAAATATCGTATTTAGAAACAGACTTCACAGTTAATTCCTTCCTAGTCTATTTAATAACAATGAGAAATGTTTAACTGGAGGGTCCTTGATGAAGAGTTGCTTGCGTGAAGATCACTGCCTCTGCCAACTTTGTCCAACTTAGTATACTTCCAAAATTAACCGAAAGGTCCAGGGAACCTAAAAACGTTTTTAAGATGTTCAATGAGTTCGCTTCAATTGAGCGTTATCAACTCAAGTTTAACGTTCTAGAAGAGTGGTGGAGGGAAGTCACGGTCATGGCCGTGTAGCCAAAGAGCTGCTCATTCCGGTATGCGACCGTACGGAAATGATACGACTCAGAATGCAAAGTGGCGGTACTCCACACGTGTGCAAATTAGAAGCGGCCGTAATATGCCACCTTAATGGGCGCTCTAACTCAGCGCCGCGCCGCCCAAATTAAATATCCGACTCGGGCCTGGCGGACCCCAGAAATTAGTCGTATCCAGTCTGGGATTCGCCCTGTCCGAAGAGAGATGCAAGCAGACTCCAAGACTCTTGGAACACTAACAGGGGATATCCATGGACTTGATTCAATAGGAAAAAAATATCGCATTTCAATCACGAAATACTCAGCTGTTTGTATGTTAAAAATTTCCAGCCTTTTTCGTAAATCCAATTAGAGCAACCCTCCATTTAATTATTTGTAACGTCATTGAAATGAGCTCCTCTCACTCAAGGTAACCAAATATCTCGTGAAAAGATGATCCGTGATTTAATTAGGACCCTCTAAAAATTCAGACAGGCTCCATGCTGTGTATTTATAGGATTGTGATTACACGACTTGCGTTAACAAGGTACTCTCAAAATTTGTCTACAGAAATTCATTTATTTTAATTACAGAAGTCCTTGACGAATCCTTTTTCGAAATATTTATAATTGTTCTGTTTGCAAATCTTGTGTACGAGTACTTGAAATTATTTGTATGTGCTATCATTTCTTCCATAACACATCCGTCTATTTACCACTGTCCTTTTTAGATGTATTGATAGTCGGACTTGTGATTTTATGACCATGTCTGTACTTTTATCTGATTACATGAACATTCTAATCCATGTTGTTATATGTTGTCGGCGTTACTCTGTAAACTGCAGTTTGGTTTATGAGCCTTTTTAATTCCAATGACTTTCCGTTTAACACCATCGTTAATTCCTCAGAATAAATCCCTTCGCGTTAATACTGACTGTTCAAGTTTATCACTTCGAGGTCCTATGGGGCAATACCAATTTACAGTCTACAAAGACTTGGTATACGTGAGATGAGATCTCGTGACGGTCGCGACGCATTTTCACTTGCTGGAAGAAATGTCCCCGGAAACAACTGAAATTGAAGTATTATTTACCACTGTAATGAAGTTAGATGCACGTGCTGGTCGCAGTTCGCTGAACCTTTGCGTTGTTGGAGCTCCATATTGGCTTCGTCCGCCGAGCTACAATTTCGTTGCCGATATCCGTCCTCTGAAGGCTGGCTTTTCATTTAACTCCGCTCTGCTTGCTAATTGCGTTTCTCATGAAATAAATTCATATTGCGCCTTCGTAAGGCACGAGGGAATTTTTTATCGGATTTTTCATCCACCCGCGGCCGGAATATGCTCCTCGGCCGTCCCAAGGTTTCGTGCTTGATATATTCCCGCCCCGTTTGCATAATATCTCTTGTTTTTGTGTTGGATGTTGCTAGGAATTCCTGAGTTAATACTGTGGCACTGTGCCAGTGCGGAAATAACCCTTGCGGCCGACACGTAATTTGGTCCTCGGTGAACTCGTGCGGTGTTGATTGTGTCTTGATGTTTTGTCAGCTTCGGTGACCTTAAGATGTTGTGACCTGCTTCTGCTACGGTTCTTTATGCAAGAAATAGTTACCTCATCTAAATTAAATCCGAACGCCTGCGTAACGAATTTGATGTAGAGTTCAGGGTCCAGTTATCTTCAGAATGAGGAGTTCCTCGATCATCTGATCAGATATCTCCGTCATTTCTATATCTGTAGTTGTTAATTTTATTGTCTGGAGCTCAATCCATTTTTTAAATCTGAAGACCGTACACGTTTTAACTCCACTATTTACTGATTATTAAGATCACCCGACGTTGGTTTGCCTGGTATAGCAAGGGAATGTTGAAGGAAAAGAACAAATACAACCGCAGCCTACGAATTAAACGATGAGATGGTGAATAGCATCCGATGCATACTTCCAATTTTTTGTAGCCACACTTCACTTACCAATAGCTGGCCGAACTTGGGCATATTGGTATTCTTTGATGTGTGGGGAAACCCGCACCCACAGCCAATCTTTCCCAACTTCCAACCTCAAACAAATCAGCTCCATGGTAATGACCTGCATTGGCCAATACTGTGGAGGAGCCATTAGAGACCAACTCGATTGGACTGAGGCTAATCAGTTATCCCATTTGGATCTACGGACAACTTTTACATGAAGCCCAATAAATTAGTATTTGAAGATATTCCTCTATGTCTCGAACCTTTCAAGCGACGATAACGGAGTCGAGTAGATCAATCGTTCCCAGTTTGGCTAAAATAAAAACATGCTATACAAATGGTGCACTTCCTCCCAGATTATCGTCAAAGCTTCCGTAATATGGTTAGCTGATTGACGATGACTGAGCCGCGACTTTTTGTGAAGCTGGATCAGGAGGAAGTAGGTCGCTCGTTACTGCGACGCCGAGGAGAGCTGTTGCTGTAGCAATTACGAGCAACAATGCGGCTGTCATGAGGGGCTGTTCTCGGTAATTGCGGGGAGGGAAACAGTCTGTGATTGGCCGCCCTGAGCCACACACACATACACTTTCAAGTGCAACTCTCGTAATCTTCCAAGGACAACGCGGATTTCAGCTCCACATTTTGTTTCAAGGATTTAATAAAAAGGGGATGACGACGCTGAAGACCTTGCGCTGCCAACAATGCTGCGCTCTCTTTCATTTCCCTTGACGAAAACTTTTCTATTACTTCAACTAGAATCAGCCCAACCTGCTTCTATATTTTTGTGGTTCTTCAGTGAAGCTGATGTAGAGTGAGCCCCGACGACCAATATTAAGGAACTAGACAAATATGGTAATAAAGAACATATAAACTAGAAAATCTTGGATCAAACTTTCATTCAAGGCTGTAATAATAACCAGGTGTTCAGCTCAGCTAGTCTTGAACTTTTCAATATAAAGGAACCTCATCTCGATTACATTTTCTCCTTTCACCAGCGATAGAGGAATCTATTATTTGGGTAATTTAACACTGGTGGAGTTCTAACTATACTTTCCTTAAAATTCCAACAACTATTTCACATAATCTTAATAAACTTACTTTCTTATATGTACCTTAGAAAAAATTGTTATTTAAAAATCACCATTTATTTGAATTATTAGAAGCAGTTGGCCTAAAGAATTCTAATTTAATAATTTACTTGTTTATTTTTAACACACATCACTGGTGATATTAAAATAAGATATTATCAAAACACATTATTTCAAGTTTATAAAATTATACGGTGCTGTAATCGTAATATTTCTTCTTCAATTTTTTTAAGTCTTCCATTCACCAATTCTCAAAAAAAATTACATTCGTTTTACTTACAATTGTATTAGTACTTGCTCATATATTGTTACTTGGTTCAGTAGTTCCTCTTATTTCGTTTTAACAAGAAAGACACATTTTCTTCGTGTTTGCCAGTTATAATTTATGTGGTGAAGTCCTGTTATCGTCGATGTTGTGGAAATTCGATTGACCCGAGAGATTCAATTCCACTGTCCTCTCGAAATAAAGTTCACTCTGAGAAATTTAGAAAATAAACTCGCGGAAAAGTCGACATAGAAGAGAGAATTTTTTATAAGCATGTACAAAACATTATCTTATGTGTGTGTGTGTTTGCGGTGAAGAGGTGGTTAATGTAATTTAAGTTATTCCTTTGGGTACTTTCTAACGCGGTCCTGTAAATATGAAACACTAATTGCAATTCAAATTTCGTCGTAAATATAGACGAGCATCCAGCTGCGTTATATACGGTAACTTTCTTATGCTTTTGCTTAAATCAAGTTTAAAACTTACGATGTGCCTTTCACTGTATAGTTGTTTTATTATGATAGTGATCGAGTTTTTGCATAATCGTAGAGCCATAATTTCCGTACTACCCAAAAATTCACCGTTTTCTAGTAAATGTTTTAGAAACCTTAGGAGAACGCCATTCATGAGTTTCTCTTTCCGCAAATTAACAGACAGTATTTTTATTATGTTTTAATATTCTTCATATGCAGGTAGAGGGAAAAGTGTAACAAATTGCCAGGAAACCTGTAAGCCGGTCTCTGCACGTTCTATCACAAACAGTTTCGTTTAACGCATGGTCTATTTTTCAATGAAACAAACGTCCTGTCAGCGAATCTCTTTCGACATTTCATAAGCTCGTTGACTGTGAAATAGGAATGGAATTGTTTTCCTTGTCAAATAACTGCGGGAGGTGCAAGCTGTATCGATTGTCCAGATCCCGTTTTCATGGCACGCCGCTGTCAGAACAGCTTTGGGAAATTGTTACCACACCCAAAGGAAATAGATTGAAAGATAGTAGAAATTTTAACGTTTAAATTCTATAGACGTAAGTGGAAAACAAATATTTTTTTAACATTTCAAGATTTATCCTTCGTAGTAAACCGTGAAGGATGAATCGATGTTTACGTTAAAAGGATCCCTATGATCGGAAATCCGCCACGAGTTCATATTAGCGATAAGGGTAATGGCAGCAGACCCATGACTGACGCCAAGAATAGGGACCTGCCAAGATGAATAAGATGGATGTCCCTGGAGAACCCCATTTAAGTAATCTAGTCTTGGCATTGGGCACAAGTCTTGTACCAACCTTCCGACTAGAGATGTTGATGCATTAGGTTGACAACACTTCCTCGCGTCTCCTAGTCTGTAGGAAACACACTAATCTATTTTCATGCAGTCACAATGAAAATAAATTCAAGTCCGAATGTATTATTTCTTTTATAACGTTTGGTGTTCCTCAAAGCTCTAATTTTTATACCTGATCTGTAAAAGAACTTAATTTCAGGAGTCCGACTTTTCGCAGACGACTGCATCCATACAGAATGATAAATAATGTAATTAAGATACAGAACGAAGACCTAGACAACTATAAAAAAACAATTAATGGAAAGAAAATCATCTCAGTCTCATTTATTTACAAGATAAATCTAAATCCTTGAAGGAGGTGAATTTCGTATCCCAAAAAGCGTGAAATTCTTTTAATTTCATCATGAGGAATCTAAAAGGGAGGAATTCAAAATCTAAGGAAGTGCCATACTTAACGTCAGTGAGACCAGCTGTGGTGGGATCCTTATTGAAAACTTCAGTCAGAATCGTTGGTAATGAATTATGGCTCAGACATTTTTTACAGTTTATCCTATAAAATATAAAATGACATTCAAAAAATTTACAATTTTTTTGTGATGCAATTTTAAAAAAAACATTGGGACTGTTATACATTGCTTTTATTTTAGTTTGTTTGAACAAAAACATCATTGCATGCGATTAATAGAAACATTTAATATAGTGGCAAGATATGAATGTAATTGTCGTATGAGTTTATATAAATAATTTTTCCTTAACTTTTAATGTCCATAATGAGGCTGCAGAAATCTTCGTGTGCTTCCTTCAGAGTTTTTCTTCTTACAATTTCTGCTTTTTTCTGCTTTTCACTTTACTTTATTACTTCAAAAGACAGCTCTGAAATATTCCTCTAACCATCGTCTTGTTCGGTATCCTCTCAGTTGCTGCTTGAAGACACTCGGCAGAAGGTCCAACAGTAAATTATGTCACACTTCTCAGCCCCCGGACACCCCTCTTTGCCTTGTCTGACCCCGCAAGACGTGGCAAAATACTCCGCTCTGCCGAGACTTTAAATTCCAAACAAATATTCTGGACCCTCTCAATTTGCCACATTACATGTAGGACAGAGTTCAGAAAAAGACATTACATTTGTAACACAAGGGTAAAATCGAGGGAACGAAAAAGGGGAACAATTGGGCTGGGAATTATTGTCGCAAAGGAGGGAGAGAGAGCAAGGGAGCACATGCTAATTAGCGCTTATGTGGGGCAAAAGCCGTACATTGTAATCGGCTCAAAAAATCCAAAAGCCCAATTGTATCAGTAGGAAGAACCATCAGTTCACAATAAAATGCCGTAAACAAAAAACGAATGTGGGTTTTCATTCGTAAATTAGACGATCATCAAATCTAATAATTTACCTGGGACTCTCTACTCAAGAAAATAAATTGAACCTTTTAAGTGTAGTGGATTGGGATTCCAGGGAGTTTCGTTTTTCAGGTTACAAGGGCAATGGGTTATTATTGTAAGTGTAAGTTAGATTTTAAGTATTCCATATAATGGACAATATCATCGTATATCTCCCACCCTGCAGTAGGAATAAGTAAAGATACCATGGTAAAATTTTCTTACATTAAAATTTGGTCTTATCTTCATTAGCATCTCTCTTAACTACAATGTCGTAGAGTTACTGAAGATTCCTCCTATGAATCAGAAACATTTTCATATGCAAAATGGAATATATTTTGCATTTCCCGTTATTTATTTTGATATTAATTGATGAAGATACAGTATTTGTATAACATCGCTTATTAACAGCTGTAACAGTCATACAAACAATAATTGATTGTGGGACAAATAGCTTTGCAATTCGTATAAACTAGGCCCCGTCCTCCCTCCCAAGAAAAAAAACAAATGCACGGAACAGTATGAGGAGATTGAAAACTGTTCCGGGGATTCTCTAAGTTCTTTCGTACAATAGATGATGTCAGTATTTCGGTGCTGATGGGTGTGAAGGTCCGTCTCTGAAGATAGAGGTACCTTTGTCGGGGGCTGATCTAATTACGGACGTCCGTAATCCTCTGGCTGAGAGAGGACAGTCTAATCCCAGGCCTGCCACCAGGGCGACACCTTGTTCTCCATCTGGCTCACCTGCCCCCCCCCCCCTACCCCTAATACTTACACTTTTATGCTTCACAAATTCTTATCTCTCCACAGTCACTTAGCTGTTTTCCCCTCATCTGTTAATCCCATTCTACATTATGTATTCTTATTCTGTTAGTTTTTACGTAAACATGATTTTCTTATCTTTTTTTGCACTTTTATCAGATTTTTATTGTAATAATAGTTACTTTGTATGATAAATATCTATTATTTCTAGAAGTTTCATTCAGCCTTTTCCTGTCTTCCAAGGATTTTATATATATATATATATATATATATATATATATATATCCCTTTAATGTATTTGCATTCCATTAAACCCCGCTATAAAACTTCCCTCGTTTTTCAGAGAGAGAGAGAAACAGAGCATATATTAGCATTTTTATCTTCTCTTCAACTAATCCTTTGCTGAAGTTGTATTTCGATTTTTGCTTTACGCTAAGGACGAAAACTTAAATAGCCTTTAACCGCCACTCTGTGTCGAATCTTCCATTACAGGCCAATTTGCGAAGTTATTTTCATAAATATTTTTCAACGAATAATTTTTTTAGTCTACTTTTCTGCTTCTTTCAAAAGACTGTATGGAGTTCTTTTTCCTCATAATAGGTCTGTAAAAGTGTCTTGCATTTTCATTATATGGAATGAAGACGATTCCTCTGGGCACTTTTCCCTTTGTTATTTTTGTAGAAACGCTTCTTGTCCATTGATCGTGACACGATTTCTACTTTATTTTTCTTCGTATTCAACATTTTGACGTGAGTTGAGCCATAAGTTTTACTCGAAGGCTTCGGTTCCGCGACGGAGGGAGACAGCTGTATCTACATCTGCAACGGCAGCTCGGCGGAAATTCCGACAAAAGTTAAGGGGGTCCTTTCGGCGCCTCCCAGGAGAAATTCAGGCTTTATCGTGCGTACAAAAAGTTGGCCTGGGTCATTACTGCAATTGATACGGCAGCGTGGAACTGCGAGACTCAGTCGTTCGCGTTGACGGGAAAATTGCTCTTCACTGAGGAACATAACTGCCCACGAACCTGCCAAACTACAGGCGAAGGCAACAGGCAGAATACACGAGCAGTACTTATACTTCGGGAAAACAACTTGTCCTTTCATGTTTCTTTTGTTAATTTATGCGAATGCACAGAGGTTCCCAAACTCTCTTCTAGCCTAGAGGGCAATCTTAAAATACCAGTTTAGCGACGGGCGACACACACATTTAAGTGGTTTTAGTGGTAATAAATAAGAAATAAATTAATAACAATAGTGTTAAAAACTTTAAATTGATGTTTATATTTCATACAAACAAAGAAACGTACAAAGTAAAGTAAAGGTTTCATTAAAAAAAATATCAGTCTCATTGTAATTCTTCGCGGTTCATTCCTTTGACCAGAGCCTCAATATAAGAAGAGTATTACAGTATCCCAGTTTATAGACAATCATTAAAGATAATAATTATATTATATTAAGCTAAATTTAAGGACCTTTATATTCAATTACAACGACTTTTTCGCCGGACTTCATCCGGTGAAAAGGAAATTTTGTAATATTTGAATCAAAGAACTGATGAGGTCCCTAAAGTTTGAGGCAAAACGTATTCAAATTAAATAATTCCATTTTGGACTTTTGGTCAGTATTTGCGTTTCAATTTAATTCAATTACTTTATTTCTAAAAAGGAAAATTTTTCATGACTCAACATTTTATTTTTTAAATAAATGTCAGAAAATAAATTTAATTTATATTTAAACAAATGTGAATTAAATTTATTTGCTTACTAATATGGCGTATTTTTATTTATTATTAAACATAATCACAGAAAAATGACGTTTCTAAAGTTTATATTCGGAACCCAACTTTTTAGTAATACATATAATTTTATACTTTCAAAAATATAATACCTTAAAAAATTGGTTGGTCGTCTGTATCTGATGAAGTCCTTTATTTGTGAAAGAAACGTTTTGATTTATTGTTGTTTGGATTAGTCCTCGGTTGAGGAAGTCGGATACGTATACATTTCATGAAACGACGTTGTAGTTGCATTAAACGTTTTAAATTTCATGTAAAATTGTTATTAAATTTCTTTATACATTCATAAAAATTAACGTTTTTGAGTGTTCATATATTTTTTGATTTATTAAATTATGTTTAAAAATAATGTTTCATTAAGATATGTCCTACCGAGACTGGTCTATTATTTTTTCCCTTTTTCTCACCAAGATACTGATACGCTTATACTGTTCGTAAAAGACGGCCTGAGAGAATTAATTTGTATTTTTAAACCGCGTTTCTGATGTTTCTGTCGAATAGTAGCGGCCGCACTCAAATTGGTCTGCGGGCTCCATGGGTCCGAAGCTACGGGATTTGGGAACCGCTGGTGTAGTGTTTGCACATTTAGGCTTTTTTTGTATTTAACTCAGCATGTATAAGATTCTGAGTATTTAATTAATGTACAAGTCACAATATAAATGTTCTTGTCATTTTTCTTATAATTTACGTCAACTAGATTTCTTTTAAAAAAATCAACATCGGAGACAACTTGATGTTCAGCTTAATATAAAAGAATATTCTATTTATTGTTCTTATAAACAAAACTTTTGTTCGCTGACGACTTGTTCAGTTCTCACTTCGTGGTTGTCATACGACTTTCTGAAATCCGCAGTTTATTAAGGAGTGTCTTTAGCCTCGGATTTGTTGTAATCCGTGTACTTTCTTTTTTGACTATCAAAGCCCGTTTTTCCAAAATTCGTTGGAACGTCTGCGAGTCTGAATATGATTTTGTAGAAAACCTGAAGACACATTCATGTCGTTAAAATTCATTGGGGAAAAACTGGAAATTAAAAATTATTGCCACTAAATTTGTAAATAAATTTTTAAGAATCTTGACGTGCACTTGCCTTTTGTATTTAGTTTAAACATTTTTGAGAAACGAAGCTAAGCTTGATGGATGGCCAGAAACCGGGAAATACACATTAGCGGTTTTTCCTGTCGGCAAACTACGAATTTTTTTTTAATTTGTTCGGAAGAGCGTAAAGTTTCACGAAGCCTGCTCTCGTAAAAGGCGCTCACACACACACAGACACAGAGAGTGAGTATGGACCAAAATAATTGCGCCGAGCAAGCGTTTTAATGAAGGCCGGAGCTTGAGGGTTGGAAAATGCGTTACTGTTATAATATCTGCTTGCGCTGCTGAGGACGGACGTTCATTTCTCACGCAAATTATAGAGATGAATGAAAACGACGTTACAGCCACCACAAGCTGTTTCAATTTCTCTCTAGCAGACAGGTGGAATTTTTGCCTTCCAGGTTCACGTCTCTCCCACTTTGCGGTATGAAAAATCCTGATCGAAACCAGACCCCGCTCATTCTTCACTTCGTAACTTAGGAAATAAATTAAAAGTAGTTTCTAACTGAATTTTTTTGCCTGGTTTGGAATTAGTGCGGCTGTTGCAAGGAAAGACAGAATGACAAGATTAAATCTTCATGGAGAAATATGATGGAATTTTAATCAAATAACTAAGACGTAAGTTCTTCGGAGAATTATTGTATACAGTTGACGAGAAACAATTAAAATTCCTGTATTGTATTTCCGTATAATAATTTTGTTTAAGTTTAAGTACTATTTCGGGATCTGTCGTCTGTGCGAAAGTATATAAGTAAAATTATTCGTTTAAGAATAACAGAGGGCATTCCGAACACCGGAAACAGGCCACGTGAGTGAGCAGCTTCCACTTCGTACAAAGATCCGGTTCTTTCAAATCTCAGTTGCGCGGCGCGTAAAAAATTGCTCCCTTGGATGAAAGCGAGTGATTGGATTTTGAAGTGAGCGGGTGGGGCGGAGTGAGGTGGGGGCGGCGCGGCCCCCGAATACGTGTTTCGCAGCAGATATGCGTCGCGGTGCCTCAATTAGGAATGTTATTCGTTACTCTTCGATCATAGATATCGGTAAATTTTCTTGTGGGTACAAGAACTCTTGCCATTATTTAAAATTTCATGCGATTTTTCGGTTTAAGTCGTACAGACTATACAGTAATTTCATTGTAAAACTGCTAATTGCAATACTTTAACTGGAAAACGAAATTACTTTTTTCCAAAGAAAATAATGATTATAAATGGTTTACGCGCTTAAGCAGGATCCCAAACTCACTCTTCTCTAAATACAGGACCATCCATGCGGAACCATTTAAACGTTTCCTCCGCCTGTTTAACAAACACACAATACGTATTCCTTGAACACTTCCACTCCGCCTTTGTTAATTCAATAATTTCTTTTAGGCTCGCTTTACTACAAAAACGTGTGCGCCGTTTCAGTTATAACTTTTGCCCAGCTTTCGACGAAACAAACCTTTGTTTTCATTAAATGTAGAGTAGAGCCTGTCTCATTCGACGCCGGAATTCTTATTGTTTCAACTTTACATTTTCTTTCTTCGTTGTTGTTTGGACTGTTTCATTTTTAAATGCTGTAGGAAAAGCTTCGTTGATGTCAAATAGTCTCGTTTTTTTCCCCACATCAACAGCAAGTGCTATCTGATTATTGAAATTTTCGGTATTCTATAGATAAATTGTGGTGTACGATCAAAAATATTGTGTAATATTTGTACCTTTGTTTGTCCCATTTAGCCCCTTTCCAATGAAGTTTTGTGAGCTGTAGTGTTCATCAGAGAAGGTTTCAGTCGATCTTTCAAATATTTAGGCCTCTCCTCTCTTCCCCCTTTTCAAGCGATAAACGCTCCTCCTCTCCCTTCCCCAACTCGACACAATTGCCAAAAGTAATAAACAAATGGCGATTTTTCCGAATTATTTATATCTCTTCCACTTGACTGCCGCGAGTAGATTCAACAAGTAGGTGTATTTCATGTTGGTTTCGTACACGTTGATTCAGTATATATGGCATGTCACACGCATCATCTTTGTTTTCTCCAAGTTAATTTGGAAAATTGTCACAAAGAATTACTTTGTCAATTTATTTATGTCATCGAAACGACACGGGATATGATTAATATATATTGTAATTAAGAAAAGGCTTTAAAAATAATAATAAGTTTTAATTTTAATTTAACATCTAATTCAAACGGCGGGATTAATTAATAAATAAATCCAATTTCCAGATAGAAAAAAATATTAAAATTTAATAACACATTTCAGACATTTTTACTTTCCTGTTACAAATGTACTCCTTTTCTTAGGGGATTTTGGGCTAAGGAGCAGAGAGCACTTAATTGAAACATTGGGTCCGACCATGCATGGTAAAATTGTTTAACGATGGGTGGATCTCACCAGTTTCGCGATATTTTTTTGTCTCTCGAAGATTCCGCGCGGCCAGCAATGAGAGGCGTCGACGTCGGTCACGTGTTAGTGGTGATGATGGCGGGTCTCGATGAAGGTCGGCGTGTCTCCACTCACACCTATAGGAATCCCAAAACAATTCCAATTCGTCGCCTTTTTGCGACGTCCTACAAGTCAACGTGTCACCGCCATCTCTCTCCAAGGACTGCCTCAAATCCTCATGTCCTTTCGTATTTACTTAGGAGCCCCTTTTTTGTGCTGCCTGATCAGGCCGCTTTTGCCACCCCCACCTCTCACATCTGGCCGCTAGTCCCTGACGAAAATAAAGGGCGCGTCCCCCAGCGTACGCTGTCTTGCCAAATATTTAAAAAGATTTTGTAAATGGGATAATGCACACTACAATATATAGATATATATATATTTGTGTGTATGTGTGTGTGCATATAACTGTAAATTTCTCACGATCTATATACATATTTTACACATGCATTTGAGTTCATTAGAATTATTTTATAATTTTAACCTAAATTTATTCTCAAAAAGCAAGAGCAATGTAGAGAAAATGATTTTATATTTTTAATAAAGTGCAAATGTTCAAAATCTCCTGTTTTAAAGTAGATAAAAGATTCTGATGTATAAATACTCTGGCAACGCCGGATACCAATCTAGTATTATATATAATCCCTTATCCTGTAAACACTTTCAAATTTAAAACTATAATCAAGCAAGAATCTTGACAATGTGTTATTATAAACTTAAAAAATAAAGTTAAATTTTGCAATTATGTGTTGAAAAATTAAAAATACAACTAGGTGCTTGTCGAGTTGCATGAACATGATCAAAACTTTCCTAGGACGCAATCCACGACACAAAATCAAAATTCATGTTATTCATTTAAAATTTACCTGATGAAGTCCACAATTATGGACTCAAGGTCGAAGGTGTATTAAATAAGTATAAATTATTTGCTCACAAACTTCTGTGTTTTTTATTTATTTATTTATACTTAAATGTCAGTTTATTGATTTATTGAATGGACAAATATGGTTATGCAAAACCCCAAGGATGGACTTGAGTATCTTAAGAATCCTTAATTGTCTTGTCTTAATTTTTATCCTATTTATCAAGACTCTTCCCGTTTTACTTGTTGAAGTTTTTCTTCGTTGTATTAGCGCATTTTCTGGTGTTATGCTTGAGATCGTCGGGCATACCCAAGGCAATAATTTTCTCCCCAGGTAATTTATTTGTATAGATGGACCACGAAATTCACTAAATCAAACAAAGCTATTTGTATCTCATTATCATTTCTTGTCTCATACTTGCATCTGTTGGTAGGTTAATCAATTCACGTTTCATATTCCGCTTAAGAAGCTCTGCATTTTGAAAAAAACTGAGGGGTTGTTAAATGTCGTTTAAGAAAACTGAGAATATAAATTCCATTGACTAGTTTCATATTCAAGACTTGCGTTTTAGAGCGTTTTAGTCCGTCTAAGAAATTTGCCACCTATAAAAGTTATTGGACTAGCTGCCATCCGCCTCAGACTAACTTTTAGAGCTCGTTGAAATTTATATAAAAATGTGTGAACAAGTTTTATATAGCCGCCGCTACGTGGCCGCGAAATTAAAGTTGGCCGCGTGCCGTATATAGGCTGTGCTGCCTCCAGGGGGTTCCCCCGGAAGTGACGTGCAAGTTATTACCGCCGTGTGTGCAGATTGGAAACACCTCCCTGGTTAATTCGCAGAGTTGAGCCTCCGCAATTTAGCTCTGTTCGCGCACACCCGCCGGCCAAAAAAGAGCGAGCTGTTAACTGCTCCGCCTCGTTCATCCGCTGGCATCTTTCGTTGTGATTCGAACACTGGCGCTTCCACTAAGCCGAAAATATTACTTTGCCTCTTTTATAATTTTACTATTCGTAATGTAAAAAATTCGTGGTTAATTCGTTACGGTCTTGGTAATGCGACTAGTTAGAGTAAATGTCTCAACTAAAAAGTTTTTTATGGCTATGATACTGTACCATGTGAGCGATTGATCGTCCGCTCCCATGGGCCTGAAACCGGGAACTGCGGAAGTAATCGAGATATGTAAAGGAAGGGCGTGAGGCAAGGACCAAGAACCCGACCTACCTTTCTAGAGTCTGACCTGCATCGCCTATCACTGCCTTTCTCTTCTTCCGCATCTCCCCTTTTCCTGCTGCCACCATGTGGATTACCCTCCAGTAGCCTGTCACTCTACATATAATTAAAAAGGATTAGTTCGCACGCAATAAGCAGTCAGTAGCAAATAGCAAAGTTAAAGATCGTGAATAAACACACTGTACGCACAGTGGGCTATAGTTTTTTTAAGTGGGTTATGAATCAGTATTAATATTTGCAATCTCGGTGTAAAATATAAATAAATAGACATTAGAAGTGTTAAGTTATGTCCGTTTTATTATGTTTTAAGAATTCCCGCTATCGGAACAACATAGTACAACTTGAGTTGGTACGAAAAGTATTATACACGTTAATTGTTGACGTGATGTATTAGTTCCTTCTTGCCCATTTATAGGACAATGGATGATTCGGCGAAGCCATTTGCTAATTGCGGAAAATGATGGATTACTTACTTGTTAGATGGAAACCAGGCTGTAAGACAGAAGAAAAGGAGTAAGGCGTGTTATGAATGGTGTGAAAACAATACCTTCAGGGCAATTGTTGTGGGATGAAGAGATGCGTAGACGCAGCCCACGCCGTAGCGTTTCTCTCCAGGAAAGCTGTAACCAGAGATATGTTTCCTTAATGTTAAAATATTTTCTATTAATTTGTAACGACAACCAAGTATTGGGGCGTTGTTGACTGGAGATTTATTTAATTTCCTCGTGGTTTTATGGCATCGTATATGAGTAGACGTAACTCCAAATTATAAGCTTGGACTGACGCAGGTCTTTCCCGCTGGAGCTCAGGATCGCCATGGTAAATCACGGAGATTTGTCGCGGACCTCCTTTCTCGATGTATTGGTTTGCCGTAATAGTTTCCACCTCGTGAGGGGAATAGCCAATTGGGTTGTTTTTATGACCGTAGCCGGACTCTACACGAGAAGTGTTTCAGGCGGAATGGCCGCTCACACTTATAAAATGGTATTGGTGGTGGAACAGTGCTACGACAAATTTACGCGGCCTTCTCTTTGTTTTTTTCACTTGGCGAGTGGCTCAGAAGTCGTCAATGACACAATCTACAATTACGCAATGGTCAGCCTACTACCATTCCACTTTTCTAACAAGCCTGTTTTTTATTGATTCTACTTGTTGGCTGCTTTCAATATCTAAAATGTCCACCTTCTACAAAAATGATTTGCTTATATTTTATGACTAAAGTCAGGTATTGTATGTATGTTAGTAAGTATTAAACAAATTCTAGAGAACTTGTTGAAAGTATTTGTTGGAACAGTTTCTTCGTGTTATCAACATTTACCACAGGCTGGCCACCACGCGATGTTGTCGACAAACGCAAACATTTAGTGTTGTCGACTTTTGTTGCTCAACATTATTGGTGCCATAAAAATGTTGAACACATTTAGTGTAAACGCGCCTTAAGACGTTGCCATTTCGCAAAGTCTAGATGGTCTGTAGTATCAAAAAGTTTCCAAATTTTGCTTACTGACGCATATAATCGGTAATCGATTTATTTTTCACATCATAGCGCTAGGACCCATTCCATATGGATGGGCATTACAATGTCGTCCAGGTGATTTCCCCTCCCCCCAATTTCTTTTACCTCGTCGAGCTGAGAATAATTTCTCAATGTTCATGACTGAGCGTCTTGAAGCGTGGCTGCCGTCATGCTCAAACAAGCTGGGGAATCTGAAATTATTTGTAGACTACATTCACTAGGTTATGAACATAGTGCAGGAAATTATGTTGAATGATGGTTAAACAAGTATTTGGTTGGATACTCGGGTATCAGAAATGGACAAGTAAGCGAACACTCGCCGAGTGAATTTGATATTCAGTGTCATTTTTAACGAGGAATTGTATAGTAAATTTTAACGAGCCGAGCTGCCGCCGGTCACAGCTATTGTGATTGCGCTGTTAAAGATGGATGCGGGCCGTCGCTCTCTGGCCCGCGGAATTAATCGCATAAACATGAAAGTTTAAATAAACTGCGGGTCGGGTCGCATGTCACAAATCTGCATTCGCGTTATGCTCCTTCTTAAATCACTGTCACGACCACCATCTGAATTAATTCGTCGGCGCATCGCGTTCCATACCGTCGGGACTGGAACCCCGGACACACAATGACTACGTTTTAAAATTACTGAATAAATCAACAAATGAGTAGCAGCAAAAAAATATTACTTGTATCATAACATTCGTCCCTTTAAAGCTTTTAATGTTTAAAGAAGTTTCTTCACAATTGCCCTATAAATATATCCCAAATATTACAGCCAGACATCGTTTAAATTTCCCATATGCTTCGATTAACGTTGCAATTACTGCATCAAATTCCTAAGTGACAAGATCTGGAACCAGGAAAACATGTAATATAACTATATCAGTGTTCACGAAATTAACATTCTGACTTTAAAATAAATAAAAAGGTGGCCAACAAGTCAGCAAATAATTTTTTACTATTTAATTAATACAAATACAACGTTTCGTCCAACTTAGTGGATTTCTTCAGGTAACTATAATGTATTAGTATTATTATTATTTATCAGCCTTATCAACGATTCTTTTCAATTTTTCCCTGACTCTCCGCCAGGCGTCTCCATCGTCGTACTCCCATGATCTTCATACCCTCTTCAACTCCTTCCTCCCGTGAACATTTTCGAGCACCTTTTCGTGTGCCTTGGTCGTATGTGTAGGGGTAGTCCGGTTTTTTCATTGGAGATCTTCGCTACAATTTAGTTTTTGTGGGGTAGGATCGTCAGCCCTGCGCCCAACCCCCAACCTGGAGGACCTGCACGTTGTCTTAAGCTCCCATCAGCATAGCTCTCCGGGTCATGGAAGCAGGCAAACCTCCCCGCAACGTTAAAGCGTCAGCCCACGGGGAGGAAAAAAATTTAAAATCAAAATTAATTTTAGAATACATAAACATTTGTTAAAATATGAAGTGTAATATTCAATATAAAGTAAAATAAATGAAACACGTTATTAAAAGCATGAACTTGTTTTGGTGTATCGGAAACGATAAAAATTTGCACTCATTCAAAATTTAGCATCCGAATAAATTTGGTTGTATATGTTGTTACTTGAAGAAGAGCGCAATTTGTAAACTTAACTGTCTAATTTTTTTAATTATATAAAATAGTCTGACTATTCGACTATTGGCTATTCGATGTTTATTTGTATAATTCTTATTTATAATTTGATTGAATGTGCCTTTGCTTTTCTCGGTAAAGATCACTCTCTTATTGTTGGTACAATGTTCCAAAAGTTGTGGTTATGTTTGTATTATCTTCCGTTATATTCAGAAACAGTCTTTCAATTCCCGGCTCCTTACTATTATTAGTTTTAGTCACTGTGCAGATGACTTCGCTGTTGGTGTAAAATATAACATGAGTAAGAAATGTCATGAATCTTATCATCGGAAAGGTGCCCCAAGTTAATTAATTGCGCTACAACATGAGACCTTCCTGAAAACTTTGGTGAAAACTGCACGACTTTTATTCCTTGTCCTGCTTTTCATCTGCCTAATGTATTCAAATTAATTCGTTTCCTAAGTAGCCGCTTTATTTTCAGTATAATGACATTCTGCGCAAACTGTTCTCTTTTCCTTTCTCTCTCTTTTTTTTTTACATTGCTGAGGCTAGGATTTTGCTTGTATCCGTACGGCTCTCGTAAAAACTTTCTACTTTTGTAATTGAGATTATGAAATGCGGACTTGTAAACCGAACCAATGGAGAGAACGCAGAAGTAAACATAATATCGTGGGATTGTTATATTTCATTTTCGTGATATCGTACGGACTTTTGTATGCATGACCGTCTGCTTCCGGAAACAAAAGCCCTGGCCTGCATCCGAACAGAGCAATGTCACCGATACGGAGTTATTTGCGTTGATTGACGTCTGCAGGTTTCGTTACACATAAAGAACAAAGCAGAGCTGGGGAAGATAGCAAGCTATGCAAGGGTAACATGCACAACATAAACAATAAGGCATTGTAATAACGAAAAAATAATTAAGGTAAAGAAATTGTCATTTACTAATATTGGTAGTATAACAAATACGACTGGTAAAAATTATGTTAATGGCATTTAACTCAAATTGCTTCCTTCAGTTCTAATACATTTTTTAAAATTGGAGCCAATTTAACCTTCCTTTTGCCGTCGAATAAAATTCATGCGACGTTGTAACAGTATTATCAACGAAGATGCGCTACAGTAACGGTTTGTTGTCATTCGTTATTGCCTTGTCACTTGTGCCAACGTTTGTCTAATGTGCTGCTCTCATTCGTTGATGCTCATTTGAAAATCATCATAGTACTGATTAGTTAGACGTCGTTGTCTGGAATATAGATAGGCTGGCCGCGATCCTAATATAGTAAAACCTGTCAGAATAACAGAATATATAATAATATAATTTTTATTCACTCCTACTTTTAATCATAGTTTATTGTGCTTCATACGATTTCTTGATACATAATAATTGAATTACTAATTTAATTAAGAGCTTGAAATACAGTTCCTTTTTTGTGGGGGGAAAGGGGGGAGTTCTGGAAAGTAGAGCAATGCAACCAAGTGTTGAATAACCTCCCCCTCTCCCCGCCATACTTTAAGGATCCTACCCGGTGTTTGTTTCACATAAAGAGATAGGGATGCAGGGAAAGCCCTTGGCAACCTGCATCAGGTAGGTCAGGATTTTGGGTACTATTCTCTGCGCCCTTCCGAATAACGGCAGAATGAGTTTTCTGTGGGGTTGTAGCATTCCCTTGTTTGTTGTATATGACTAAAACAATTCACCTGCAAGAGTATTTGAAGAAAATCGTCTAGAAGACAAAAACTTTAAGCTAAATCTTAACTCTGGTGTAAATAGCTCGTTTAGTGGGGTGCATTGATAAACCAAGTGAAGTGTTGTTATAGTAGCTAGCCTCTATTTTCAGGAGTAATTCCTCCGGTTTTTAATTTCAGGCCAGAACTAAATTATTCTTCGATTTATATATATATATATATATATATATATATATATATCTTTTTCCAAATTTATCTTCGATGAGTATTATTGATACATATATATTATAACTACACAGAGCATAACTCGTAATCAGGAGGTTCAAATCCCCACAGGTGGTTGGATTTTATTTACATATTTGACGGTATTTATGGAATGTGAAATCCTCTTACAATTCCCCAATCCAATACAGAAAAAAGTCTCCAACTCATTTCAGTTTTCCCGCATCATTCTCACTGGTTAAATAACGCGGTAACATATGCCTGATTATATCAAATTCCGTCTACCTCCGCGATATTGCGTGAAGGGCTTACAGAGGTGCAATACGAGAAAGCAACTTTGGTAAACTCGTGGTTTAAGGTTGGATAGGCAACCCCGCGTTGCGAATGGTCACGGATCCTGACGTCTGAAAATCGATGTATTGCCTCTGCTAGGTGTGTCTTCTCTCTCACCTTCACTTCTTTGCCAAGACACTAGTAACGCTGTCACATATGTAACCTCTCAGGAAACAGTCTTCTCTTGATCAGTAACGTTCCGAATAATATAACTACCGCACTTCTTTAATCTTGATGAAAGATGTCCACATATCTGTGTTTCATCTATGCATCAAAATTTATCGTCCAATATGTTATTTCTCAACTCTTGAAAAAGACAGTTAGAGAACGCTGTCTCCCCTCTATAAATCAACGAGAAATTCAATTGTATAATACTTAGTCTTTGTTCCCCCTCGAAACTACAGAAATGTAAGAATTGTTTCACTTTCCAGATCACAATTCATATTTGCTTCGATATAAACAAAAGTGTTTTGACATTTATACTCGTAATCAATTGATAATTTGATTTTTCTGGCAATAACCATATTGTCTTTTAATTCTCTTTACAAATCAACATGTGAAATTTGAGTACTCTGGTTGCAGAAGTTTTATTTACCGGAAAACAGTGAAGGGTCACCATAATCCACACAACACGAGATCATAATTGTATAATTAAATTTATGGAGGAATACATAACGTTGCCTTTGAAATATCGTGACAATTAAATCCTTATTGCTAAACTTTTGCACAGCCCTTTGTATTTCGTCCTCCACTCAGCCTGGGAGCGTTTTGTACTAAATACGTATTTTTTAATTTACATCAAAGACTTTTCGTATATACAGAATTACACAATCTCTCGTATCGCAAGAACAATATTTGTGAAACATTTATATTCGTTTAATTTACGATACTGTTGACTTTTGTGAGTGACAGTTCACGTTTAAAATGTGTTTGACTGTCTTCTAATCCTGTGCGACATTTCGTTAATTATTGTTTTGATAAAATTATATCTGTAGACATTTCTGAATCAAATTTGTCATTGGCGATCGTAATTATTCTTTAATATAAATAGTTGTATAATTCATTTCTCAAAATATTTTCTCTAAGACTTACTGTAACAAATAATTCTGTAATATATAATACTGTCCCACAGCTGGATTATGTAACGAATATATGAATAGTGTCAATATTGTCTTCCGGTATCTGGATGTAAGGCGGCCATAGCATATGATTAGGAAATATTTCCTTCAAAGAATCGCTCTAAATGGCACATAAGATTAATTAAACATGTAATGCAAATACAAAAAGAAATATGTCTATCTGGATTGAACGAAAACTATTACGCTTACCGAAATAATTTGCATTAAAACCGAATTTTTCGAGGGTATACTGCTTTAAGTAAACTTTAATATTAAGATTATAAACCAGTTTTGGAGGGTAGGTATTTGCTGGATTGACCTAAAAAAAGAAATGTGTAGTTTTAAGAAATTATAATAGATTTTTATTTATTGAAAATACAGCGGTCTTGCTGAACCAGACGCTGCGTTGTGTTCTCGTCTTCCAACTTTGTCGTAGTTCAGACTGCCGGTCTCACAAGATGTCGCCTTTTCGCGAACTTAACCTGGTACACGTCTCCAACAGCCGGAAGCAGGTTGATTCTCGAACCTCCGTAATGCCGGAAAATGGTCTCCAAACTCCGTTTTTCTATTGCTCGCAGGATAATGACTCAACTTTTATCTCCACTAGCATTGGACTATACTAAAGTAATTGGATGTGTTGAACAGAGAGTTTTACAGCGTAGATTAGCACTACTGATTTGTCGAAACTGACAGTGGATATATAAATTGTACCTTACACCAAACTCATGGAGATATAGACGAACATTTAAAGAGACGCTAGTTCATATTAATGACAACAGAATATCCTAATGTTTCTGTGAAACTTCGGCGTTGATAACCGTAGAGACGAAGCGCTTCTCCTTGAAATAAGTAATTTCAATAATGGATTCATTCCAATATCGCCTTTTTGTTCTTTCAATCCTTTCGTCTGTAATGTAATATCTCGATTTCATTTCGGAAGATGAAATGCAACTGATAGTCCGCTAGGATTCTTCACAGACGATTCATCTCTTGGAGATTTTCTTTTGCAAAGAAACGTTTGATATTGCATTAACTTTCCGGTCGTCGAAGATGTAAAGCAATAAAAAATGGCTGGCGAGGTGAAGTGACTATAAAATTAAATCGTCAACCCTGTGCAGTGTGATGAAAGAGATCCCAGTTGATAGATTAAATTTACTGATATGTGGACTCAGAGCAAGAACTTGGAACTATGCTCTTTTTTTACCTATTTTCAGTTTCTAGCTCCAAAAATGATACTAAATTAAAATTATTTATAAGCATTAGTCCTTTTCGGGGCTGTTTCAACAACACAAGGATCTGCATTTATTAATTCAATTATTACTGGCTATACATTTGATTGACAACTTTGCTCCAAATTACATAATTTTTACACAATAAGGTTAATATTTTTTTACTAATTATCATTCAATTTGTTTACATGATATTTCTACTAAAAAAGTAGTGTGTTGTCGTGTTAAGTGACGTCACTTATTTTATTTTTTGCAATCGATAATTAAAGTAGATTTGTAATCAATTAGCGAACTTGAATTCGCTCATGGTGCCAAATCCGCGTGACTAATCGATTTGAAGACTCGCCTTGCTTCTCCTGTAACATCTTACTGAAGAAGGAGAGAGAAGTTTTGCAGTAATTTGTTCTTCAAACTCAATTCAGCTTTTCTATTTCTCCGCGCAAGTTCTGTTGTTGCAGGCGCGTTCTCGTCGTCGTCTTCTCGTTGTGGTTTATTTTATTCATTCAAAGAAGACGGCTCTGTCAGTACCTAGATTTTTCTTCATTCTTATTCGTTAATTAAATGGATAAAATCCTCGTCACTTCACCGGTCCTCTACATCGAGAGACATTTGACTTGTTACTGAATGAATTCCACAAAATAATTAATCATAAAGGATTTTTCTTGGTTTTAAATATTTACAGGTATATGTATTATCACCTAGGTAACCTTCAGGACAATCCTATTATATTGTGGGATTCCTCCGCAATGTTGGAGTTAAAAATGAAGCTAGATTCTTTAGAAACTCGAAGTGAATGCTCTATTTTTTTGTATACTGAATGTAAAAGTCATTCACGTAGCCGGTCCTGCAGTCCTTTCATTATTAAAAGTACGTTAATTGTTTTATTGTTATGGGAAATTTGATTTTTATTCAAGTGAAAACAATAAATATTTAACAATTGAACATCACAATATTGCAATAAATACACGCACACGCCTCGACAAATTACCAAACATTTAAAAGCAAACTGTTGGAAACAAAACCTGGGTGGAATTAATGACGTCAGAGAGATCTCACGAGTTGCTTTGTGATCGGGAACAATGCCGGAATAACAAAAAAAAAGTTTTACGTGTATTGGATAGTGATTACCGCAAACTAACACACTAACAGTTTTTCTTTGTTAAAGAATGCAGGTGGAAGACGTAGTAGTGTGGAGGAACTCGTGACTGATTATCGGTAAAAGGGAACATTCTTCGGAAGAGAACGTGCCGAAGATGCTTCACTTCTCCTCTTGTTATAAACTGATTTCTCACTCGACGGGAGAAGCGCAAATTTGATAGCCGATACGTTCTGAGTGAACGATTCGTAAGGGAGGAGGAGTTAAACTGCGGGAAAAAGGAAAGGCATTAATCTTGAATATGTGATAATATAATATGTGGAATCAGAAGTCATTCGTAGGGTCTCAATCCACGAACGGGACAGCCCGACTTGTAGAAATAGGTATTAATAAATTAATTACAGTATGTAACATAATGAGTAAAAAAAGATTGATATTTGATAGTATGGATAAACAAAGTGTTATTTGAGTAGAGGTAAGAGTAGTTTTTTTTCGCCCACGCCTCAATTAACAAGAAAAAGTTAATGCAAGTAAGTACCAGAATGCTGTAAAATAATTCGTCATATAAAAACAAATCCGAGCAAGAAAGCAGTGCGCTGTTTATTCGGCCACAAAGGGACCGCAAACAGCCGAGCACTTTCCGCAGAGCTTCGCGTGTGCCAGTTTCCCTTCACGGTTCGCTTCCTATCCAGGGAATTTAAAAGTTCCGCAGTACACTTTGCTCGAGTCTTCAACATCGACAAGACCAAGTGTACCGGCGTCTTACGTCAAATCTCATTACGAAATGAAATCACGTCTCCGCCGATTACAGACAGAACTTTCTTTGTGTTTACGTACTTCTTTCAAAATTTGTTTATCTTACAGTACTATCGACTAGCGATTGTGGTTGGCTTATTCGAACAGACTATTAGGGAGGGCCATATTCACCCCTCGTTATTCACCAAATAGACTTATGTGGGATAAATTCTACTTTATTCTTTTCAACATATTTTTTAAAAACGTTTAACAATTATACACAATTTTAGAAGAAAAATTATATCAAATCAATGAGGTCCAACGTGTTTGGCTCCAATTGAATGTATGATTATTCATAGCCTTTACTTCTGTTGTTGATTATATTATTAAAGTAAATTATAGCTTGACTTATATTTACGAATTCAGTAGGTTCCTGTATCGTTAAATTATAGATTTTTAGGCAACATTTTTCTTTTAATAGTTTGTAAAATAATATTTTATATCAAAGGGAGAAGAAATTCTTCAAATTGAAGCTCAGTTAAATAGCGTAAAGCTAAAGTTTGAAGACAATAATAGAAAAATGAAGACGGGATCCAGGACTCGAACCCACGGCCTGCCAGCCGAGGTTAGGAGACATGTCGAATCCGTCCTCGGGACGTCGACTCTGTAAGGAAAGCGGGAGGTCCTGGGTCCGGTCGACGTTCTTGTCTTTTAAATAATATTTTAAATTACATAATTTTATAAATATTTAATATATATTATATATAGACCGTAATTTGATCTACAGAAGTCTATGTGGCATGATTATGACCTTTACTAATCTTATGAGCCAAGCAGACACACTGCTTGCTTCCTGTCATTGGACAGTCCAGCCGCAGTTGTTAGTCGATAGTTTTATGGCTGACCTCTGTTTCTGTAAGCTAATTTTATTAGCTTCTCTAAATTACTTAATCCAGCACTAGCGTTTTGGTGCAGTACTTGAATATCCTGTCGTGTATACCGTTTATTTCTCATTATTAAGCCATCTTAATCTATTAGCCATGTACATTCTGTACTAACTTATCTTGCTTTTTCCTCGGGGCATAATTTTGTCTGCTTCTTTTATCGTCGTCATTCTCCCGTACACCACATCAAAAACTTTTGGTTCGGTATCAAGTGACACTTTTCCGCAGTTCTATTTATGTATTTGATAATTTACGGTGGCATGTGTGTATTTATTTCAATATTATGATATTGAATATATTGAATTTTATTGTTTTCACTAGAATAAATATCAGATAACCATTAACGAATGATCTAGGATCGGCTGTATGAAAATGACTTTTTCATTTATCTGTAAAATCTTTTGCATATACATTGAGTTTGCTAAAATATGTTCTCAATATTCGGACATCCCCCACTTTTCAAATCCCTTACTATGCTATTAAAGGGGAGTTGCCTGTTTCAGGATCACCCTTACGTAGCCTTTTAACCTAAACTAATGGTTTCTTTTTTAATACGGGGAAAACACATACAAGAATAAGTTTTTTGGGGGGGTAACAGTCTACATGAGGGTGATCCTGAAACAGGAAACTCCCCTTTAATAGCATAGGAAGGGAATTGAAAATGGGGGATTGCTTTAGAAATGCCTCGTACTCTTTCTGGTATTTTCAAGGTTCTCACATGATGAGGCGCCTTGACCTAAATTTGGAGGTGTATGTACTGGGGTTGAAGAACTTGGGTATACGGTAAGAGTTGTCCACTGATCCAATTGGATCTAAAACTGGTGGAGACACGGAAAAGGGAATGCTGCACCCCCACAGAAAACGTCATTCGGAAATGGCGTAAGAATAGCACCCAGTAGACCGACTTACCTGATTATGGTTTTCTAGGGTTTTCTCTGCATCGTTTAAACTGTAGCTCGAGGGTCGTAGCCAAACCTTGGCTACCTTGCTCTACCTTCCCCTCGCCCCTCAACTCTCTTCCTCTGATATTGAACGGGAGTTTCCGTTTGTAAGGATCACCTTCATGTAGCCTGTTCCCAAAACAAAGGGTATATATTCGTATTTGCACCTGTCCTTTGTAATGACTCCTAAACAAGTTGTTTCTTTTCCACTCTCTTTGCCATAGTTCCATTAATCTGAGATGGAGTTCTTAGGCTCACCCCCAAGATCTGAGTTGGAGGAGCGGCGGAGAAAGCTTTTATATTATCTAGAAGAAAATAAGTTGAGCTGACAAGTGGACCGGGCTTCATGAAATAACTCAATACGTGATCTGCACAGAATCAAGGTTCCGGAGTCTTGGCGACTGAGCAAGGGATCGCAGGTGCTCCAGTCGTCATTAGAGGCAGCTAACGAGCACGTGTTGGCGCGCTAATTGCTTCCCGAACAACTAATCCGCCGACTAATTGCGCGTGAAGACTCCCGACTCTGTCTGTCCGGGACGCAGTAAATTTTAATCAATTGGGCGTCGCCGCCGCCGCACACACACACACACACACCACTGCCCAAAAACAGACCATTGTTTGCCATGCGTAGCATAAACATGCTGTTAAATGCTGTTTTACGAGGTGAAAGTTGCGGGTCCCATAACAAATTACCCCGCTCCATGGGGGAAGAGGAGGGTGTGATTTATTATCCTCCCCTCCCACTTCTCGCGGCCATCCGCGCAAAATATCCCGTGTTACCTGAAATAACACTCGAATCCTTGCGGCCCGGATTTATGGCCGTAATTTGCAATTGTTTTGTGCTGCGGCTAACTCTACTATTCGGTCCGGCGATCTAGTTAGTAGTCACTCACGCGAATTGTTCTTTATGCGCGTCACTGATTTATGTCCGCCCGCGTGTGTGTTATAAAAGAATTTTCCGTGAGTGGTGTAGAGGAGCAAATAAAATCGTCTCCAATGATATATGTCTCTACGTTCTCAAAGATGGAATTTTTTGGCACGTCAATTTGACTGCAGGCCAACGAAAAATCACACATATTTGTCATACATATTAATAACCTATTATTAGCTGAATGCCCGGAGTTTCCCAGGTATTTATTTATATAATTCCGGAAAACGAATTAATTACACGTCAGAACATAATGTAACCGGCATTGATACGTGTACATTTCTTATGCCATTAACCTAGTCATGGGGTTAGCTTCTAATTAGCTGGAATGATAGTCGGCGATTCCTTAACTGACTAACTAATTATCCTGGTACGTTAAATTAGCTCGCATTCGTAGTAAAGAATTCTCCAAAATGCACACGGTACACTAATGTGAACCTTTCCCTCAAGTATATGACTAAGATTTGTTGAAACGATTCGGTAAACTGCTCCAACTAATTCATAAACCCTCGCGGCGAGTCGCTGACCATCATTTGATTTTTTGTCTTTTTTTGTACTGGTGTTCACGGACGTGTTTTTGTCGTAAATGGAGATAAGGAAAGGACCTAAATATTGGAAACAGCCAGAAACCTTCTCGGGGGTGGGAACTGAAACTCACCTAAATTTCATCGCAATCGGATGAATAGTATAGGAACGTATAAGAAACAAACAAGGATGCATTAATTTTTACGTATTGATTGATACTGTACGTCGCCTTTCAAAACGTTGAATCGTTCAGATATCTTACAACATTACTTGATAAATATTGGTTTAAGTATTGCTGATTCTTACTGAATTAGTTTGTCAACATTTCCTTTAAGAATCATCAAACTGCCTCCTGCGTAGTGTACGCAAAGTTATTGATATTTTGACTTTCCTGATAAACTTAACTTCATATTTCTGGTATCATTATATTAACGTAATTATAACTCGCTTAATAAATTAAAATATTCTAAGAGAATCTTCTGATTTGCTCTTTTTTTATTTCATCTCGATGATCTTGACATCATTGTTGCATTAGTAACGTCCTACAGAAACAATTAATAAAGCGAGTACAATTATTAATGATAGTTTAATAGTTTTGCGTTTCCCCATTTCCCGGATTATCATTTGAACTATTCTGAGTTATTAGTTTGTTAATAAATAAATATATGGTCATGTTTATTATATATGTTTTGTAGCCAAAATAGATCCCGTCGTCCCTTTGGTATTTAGCAGCCCCCAGAAACTGTCCATTTTCGATTTTTAAGTAAGCAACAACGATTTACCTCTGCAAATATTATCTGCCGCACAAAATCAGATACAAAAAAATATCAAAGGGATGATGGCATTAAATTTACATTGCATTTTAATATTGAAATGCTTCGGCGGGACTTAATTTCCGTGTGTGAGTCATTTTGCCTGCATTAACAATTTTACGTTAAAAGCAGAGCTTGTGAGAGAAACAGATTCATTCTCTGAGCCGCAAAGTCTGTGTAAGCTGTAGACGAAGAGAAAATAGCCAATATTTCAAAGTCTGTGACATATATATATATATCTATTTAATAAATATATATATATATATATTTAAAAGTTTGTATATACGTTCCACATAAACACCAACTTAGCACATTTATGACTTACGGTGTAGGGAAAACGCCCCAATAACTACAGATATTATTAACACATAGACCTACATTGTTTTTGAGTTTGTTAGTTAATTTCTACTCCTACCGGCATGTTAAGCCGGGGATTACATAAAAATGAGAAAACGACTGAGATTTGTGTGAAATCCGTCATCTTGGAGATGAGTGGGTTAACCATAAGATAGGCTTGATTTACAAAAATTAAACTTGGGAAATCAAACGTCTAGTCCTTTGCGTGTCTATTTCGATTTTTTAAAATAAAATATCATTATTACATTTATGGGGTGAAATTCGATGGGGTCGTTGGCTCTTTTATTAGGTCTTCAAGTCCAAATATTTAGGGAAAATCAGCAGTAGCATTTTAGTATTTGGCTCGTACTTTTGAAGGCTGGTGTGATGCTATCAAAATGTGACAAATATTACATCTGAGCTCAACTACCCTTTATATTTCTTCCTATTTTAGAAGCAACTTTAAGATTAATTCATTGTTATTGTAAGTTGATAATACCCTTCGGAATATTGTTGTAGAGCGTATTTTGATCTTCAAATGGCGTAGCTATAATTCTGTAGTGCATTAGCGGAATTTTTCAGTCCATAGGAGTTATTTAAAAAAAATTGAAATAGAGCAATGATACATCACATAGGAATGCAAATTTAATTTCTACAAATTATTATTCATATGAACGAAACACAGCAACCTCTTTTTAAAAACCTGGATCATTCAAGTCAAAGGAAGTAGAATGCTTCAATTGAAGCTCAGGTAAAGACCGTATAGCTAATTTAGAAGAAAGACAAGAATGTAAAAATTTCGAACGGACCCACGTATCGAACCCAGGACCTCTTGATTTCCCGCTTTCATTCTTGTAAAGTTTGTTTTTAGCAACATAATTCCTCCATAATTGTAGCAACGTAGAATCCAAAATTATATTTATTGTATTAAAAGTTACTGTTGTATCTTGACACAGTACTTCTTTCGTTATCCGAAAAAATATTAAAATGTGCATGAAAGCAAAAATTCGTAAGCACGATGAAGGTCAAAGTTGCGTATGGAATTGTAACCTGTCACAGGCTTCGATGCGTCGTATTTATCTAACTGTAAGTGGACACATGGCACTGTAAATATGTGCACAAAACATAAATATTAATTAAAACAAATACTGCCATTAACCACAAAAGTTATATCAGCAAATACGTCATCGCTGTGGATAAATAAATATAATTTTCCGTGGCCAAACATGGAGCCACGGTTGGCGTCCCTCAATCCTCTGAGAGACATCGCAGACAATTATCTACCATGCCCAGTCACTGTGATAAAAGACAAACTTTGCAATGGAAACAAACCCCCGTGCACTTCATTCTCACATGATGATGTCTCAAAGTATCTGTTGAATGGTAATAAAACGTTCGAGTAGAGATTACAAAGATTTGTTGCATACAAAAAATTCAATGGCGATTCGGTTTCTGTAAAAAAAACACATATCTGTGTCAGTAATTTCCCGATATTTAGTGGATTCCGTCTCAGAAGATAAACTTTCTCTCTACACGTTTCGAACTTGTAATAAATAGTCTGATTTCAATATTTTGCTTGGGATAAATTTTGAACGTCCAACTATGTCATTTACATTTCAGGAAGTTTTCAATGCCAACACATCCAAGTCGTTACACATTTACTAAACAGTGTGCGTGATTCATTTTATGCTCCATAATTTTGCGACTTTAAAGTTTCCCGGAGGCCGCGTAACTCAGCTATTCTTTCGTTTGTTCAAGTTGCCGCCATGAACTCCAACAGAAAAGCAATTTCTTTGAATTATGTCCGAAGTCTTCAACTCCCCCATCCAACTCATTTTAACTAATTTCTTCTAAAAAGAATAATATGAAATTTATTTATCCAGTAACAACCCTTCCGTTAATACGTGACAATAGATTTTTTCAAAAAATGTTTAATTATATTTCTATAGTGTTTTTTATGGATGTTAGAGGCTGATGTTGACTTTCCAGATCGATTCTAAAACGTGCGTTGTCTAATAATATTTTTCGTTTGATCCTTGGAATGATAACTAGTGTACATAAAAATCACGTTATCCCAATTAGACAGGCGTAATAAATGTCAGCTAAGCGCTGACACGGCCATTAATCCGGCCTTCGTGGGTCTGATGTACGCGGCAGCCTTTATAACCTAACTTGGACACACAATCATAATTGAATCTTAATTAATGTGACAGGTCTCCATTATCGGAGATCAATAGCTGTATCGACGTCACAACACACAAGACAGGCCGGCGACGGCTCTTCTAAGCTCTTGTTCCCTTCAAATCAAAACATTCCTCCATTAAAGGAGCTCCCGAGGTCGTCGTGAGTGTTTTCAGACAGCGGTCAAGTGTCTTTACAATCTACACCTAGTTTAGTTAAACTAAATTATTTTCGAAAACCGACTTTTACAGAGTAGGAGTGACTAATTCAAATTTTATTAACATTACTCTTGAATTCAACTGTATTGCTTCTTAATTCTTTGACTATATTGGGAAGTTTGATTCATTTTAAAATTTTAATACTTTTATCGCTTCATCGTTCCTTATCAGACAATAGTAGTATTTTTAATCCAATATATTTTTTTAGAAATTCATTCCCATAAGCCGTAATGATTATTAGATATATATATTAATTATTTCGTCATTCTGAGCATGTGAATTTATTGTTGTTGTTTTTGTTGCAGCTTCCCGTATTCGATATGAGATCACGAGCGGGAACATAGGAGGTTCCTTTGCTGTAAAGAACATGACTGGAGCCATCTACGTCGCTGGACCTCTGGACTATGAAACTCGCAAAAGGGTGAGTTGCCAAACATATAATAGCCATTCCTCTTACAGGGAGAATTATAACACAACCAGAAATATTGCTTATGAGAGCACGAGTTTTAAGTCATTAGTTTTCTTTATTGAAATATAACGGGATACTTACATTTTTGCTCATATTCAGATGTTGCTAAAAGTAATCTCGAGGAATTTCTCATTTTTATTTAATTATTTGTAACTATGTCTTCCAATTTTATTATTTACTCCATCCCACGTGTCAGTACGATCTAGGACTTCCTTTAACCCATTTTTCTATAACAAGCAACTCTTGTCGAATCACCCTATGGCTGCGGTCCATGATATAATACTACTTTTCGAGCATCATTTACAATCGACAATAATTTTTTAAAATAAAACGTTATAGTTAAGTTTCCTTTTGAATAATACTTATTTTTTAATTAACGACCATTATACCTAATCATTTAATTATTTTTATTTAAAAGCACAACGGGACGTTACCTATCCAGTAATATTGAACCATCATACCTGGTCAAAAAATTATCATCATAATTTGTATAGTTTTTAATGTGGAATGTAAACGAATGACTCACGAGGAACATATTTATTGTATTCTTGAAATTGTTATTGATCCGATTTTCGTCGTTTTCGTGTCGCTGCTTTGTGGCGTGTTCGACTGATTAATTGCCCCGACGCTTGTCTCTGTCTCTCTCACACACACATTTTTTCTCCATTTCCTGAGCGAGTCGCAGTCCGCGAAGCTATTCATCAATTTAATAGCCGTAAGGCGGGGCTTGGCTATCGATCCTTGAGCCCGTCTCTTCCATGTCATATCAATTAAATAAAGAGCGACGCTGTCATGTCGGACAAGTCCGCTCCGACGCCCAGCGTCAGTCGGCCGGTGAAGTTCCGCGTCGGACAGATAAAGATTGGTTGGTACAACGCTACTTCAATAAATATTTTAGGATGCCAAGCGACATTCTGCAGCGAGTCCTCGTCCTCTCGCGTGGTTTTTGCCACAAAGATCGATCAGAGGAAGGCTGAATCTGGCTTATTACTCGAGAATGTGTTCTTATTTAGGACAAAGCGCGATCGTAATTTAAGTAAGCATTAAAAGGGAATCTATCGTGCCACACAAACTGATAGTATATATTTTAAATAATATGTTTATTGCCGTCTGTCCTGTTAGGATGTGTTTAATAATCACAGGATCTGTTATACTGAGTGGCTCTGCGAAAGTGAGATAGTTAGGAAAGTTGATGAGCCGGGCCAGAACACTCACTCTCATGGCCCCTAAACACGTACGTAAACTTGCTGTTCCAAAAATTCAGCTGATAATACCCTGAGATATTTTAATAGTTGTAATTCTGATATTTCCAGAGTTACATTAATTGTTTCTGTGTTTCGTTAAATATTATACATTAAATAGGAATTAATTTTCGTTAATTCAGTCGTTCTATTAATTATTATAAGCTGTTGACGAACCCATGGACGTTTGATCAGTTGCGGGATTATACTGATGATCTTGCGGAATTTAGTAGTAATATGCAATTAGTGGTCATGAAAATCATTTTACGAATATCTGTTTCTCGGAATATTATGATTGTTGAGACGGCAAGTTGTTTTCACAGCACTAACGCAGGAGCTAGTTTGCTCTTCCTAATCACTAGGCGCCCTAATTAGCGTAACATTTGCAGATCCTCTGCTTTCCATCTCACGGCGCTACGGGCCTTAAATAGCATCTTCGTGGTAACTAACATCGCGGAACTTGGCGCTCGCGTTGCTGTTGTCAGGGAACCTACATGTTACCCACCATCGTCAGGGTCTGATGGCTTCATTTCCTCTAACCGATTCTCCAAAACTTTGGCCCAATGCAGTATGGCCGCTCATTTTTTAGTAAAAATCTGAAATCGTCCATATTGAAATAGTCTCCGGACAGAAGCGGGGATTATTTCCTTGTTTATGAGTTTACACCCATAAAAGTTGACCATTTGCTATCAAATTCCTAACACTATTACTGTGTTATTTGGGTCCATCTGGGCCAAGTGGCCTGTCCGTCTCAACCTATTGTTTTTTATTTTTCGAACCAAGTCAATGTCTTTGTATAGATCATAGATCTCAAAAATGAACCTTCTCCTCCACACTCCATTATCATTAATTGATCCAAATATCCTTCATAAAGTTTTCCGCTAAAATGCCTTTAATCTACATTCGTTCTGTTTTGCCAATGACCATGTTACGGATGCATACAATAAAACTGGTAATTAACTAAATTCATTACCTTTAAATTAAATGCACCTAAACAAACTGTAAAGTTAGGTCAGTATGTACAACAAGAAAAGATCAGGATTGGATTAAGATTATACGTTAAATGAAAAAAAACTATTTTTTCTTGTTTTATTTATACGAAGTTTCGTCTACAAATTCTGAAAAGTAACTATCGGAAATTATTTATATTTATCAATACGAAATTTATGTTACCCATGTAGAATTCATAAATACCAAATTTGTTATTTTACACTTGTAAACCTAAAGAAGTTCAAAGAGTAAGGATGGAAACGTTATTTTATATTGAATTGTTTCTGTTATATGGCCATCTTATTTATTTTAAGTTACATTATTGTAACTTATATTAACAAGTCTCTATATTTACCGGTCAAGAAGTCAGTTTTGAATTAATTATTTACTAAAGAAAATTACTCCTACAATATGTTAACAAAATTGTATTCATACAATACGTTTCGTCCACAATTCGTGAACTCCATCGGGTGAACACTAGGAATTGTTAATTAAATTTATAATATTTGTTAACGTCTATAAGTTTAAATTAATGTTTAAATAAGGCCAAAAACAGACAATAAATTAGTAAAATACAACCAACTATAATTTAAAAACAACTTCGGCCCTGATCTGGACCCTCTAAAGGTTGAAATAAATAACATTACACAAAATTATTTCATTACAAAGATATTAAAGTACAGTCAAAGAATACAATAATGATAGAACCAAAGAACATAAAAATTTGAAAAGAAGCAAAGATAATAAGTATACATTTGATACATTATGTTGAGTGTAATGTGAAACATTTCTGAAACTAAGCGGTATTTGTAATTATTGTCTTTGTCTAAAATTTGGAAATTATCCCAGTTAGAATCTATGTTTTGAAATAACAGATAATTTGGTGTATTGTTATTTAGTTCAACCTGAAGAGGGTCCAGATCAGGACCGAAGTTGTTTTTAAATTATAGTTGGTTGTGATTACTAATTTATTATCTGTTTTTGGCCTGATTTAAACATTAATTTATTTATTTATTGGAAGTAAGTGTTGCTTTTTCAACCCTTCTTCAGATCTTGAACTACACTCGTAATCTTACGTGCGACTGAAATGAAGAATCTCTCGACGGAAATGTTATACGAATTGAGTTTCTAAGTCGAGGGCCAACCTGTCGTGTGTGATTAGGAGCGAGCTTGACCCTGGCTGCTGCTGAGGCGCGCTTCCTAATTAAAAGCGGCACAGTAATGATCGGCGACGCCCGATATGGAAGAGGCTGCGTCTCTTTGTGTCTCCCTGATGGATAGCGTCCGTCCGGTGTTGAATGCGGCGCATGCATATTAATATGATATGACAAGGCGACGCGACGCTCGCATACAGGTACGCCACCACCGCCGCCGCCGCCTTTACGGCGCAACTTTATTTAGCTTCCCGTCGCCTGTCCTAATTAGCCTAGCCCAAGTTTACGGCCCAAAGTAAAACTTTTAAAGAGTTCCACATTGTTACCGGAAATTTCTCCGTCCGCGACATCTGCAACTCGAGTTACAACGCTCTGAAGGAAATTAATTTCCTTTATTGTAGCTATAATTTAGAGAGAAGGAGGGGGCTAATTAATTTGGCTGAAATTGAAGCTCCCTTGTTTTTACACATGCCTTAATTTATGAGAGTTGACTTCCTTCCGTGTAAAATTTCTCAAACAGCGACTTCGGCAGCTGCACAGCTTGGCTCCAGATGTCTCGTACATCTTCCACTCTCAGCCTCTAAATCAAATGCTTTCCAGATTTCTCGCGCTTCCTTGGAGACTCTCATTCTAACCATTCCTGACTTGTAATCCGCCACATTTCTCTCTCTCTCGCCTTAACACTTCTTTTAACATTAATCCTAAATACTTTTTTATTTATTTTGTACAAGGGATGGTGTGGAATCACAAAAGACTCCCAAACAGTGTGGGATTCTAACCCACTAGACAACAAAACTCTTACAAAATCCATCCTAGAACCGCTTTGGCATTACGTCAGTCTTCGTCCGTCTTTCCTCCGGAGCGTCGCCTTGCTACTTTACCATCCTAATCGTTTTCATTATTGCTAATAAAAATTTTCCACTCTACTTCACTTTTCCTCGGAATGCAGCGTATGTTTTACTAAAGAATCAGGTATAAGTTTTCGTTCAAAGTATTCCTCGTCGTTTTTTCTTTGTTTACCACATGTTTCGCAGTTAAAGATCGTGTGTTCGCATTTTGCATCTTCTTAAGCCTGTGGAGGTACTGTATGTTTAGATCCTAAATACTGACGAACTCTTACGCCATCTCCTTTCAAGTGAATTTTTTTTGTGGTGGAAGCTTTATATACTACACTCCTCCTGTCAGTGTTTAGATTATAAATTTGTTCGCGTTTTCGGTAAAACAATGTGGCCTAATTTTTCTCCATGACCACGAGACACTGAGTATGTTCAGTTTCATTTGTCTCCTTATTTTTTTAATTTGAACTTGTACTCTCAAATTCGGTCCAATGGACTATCATGAATCTATCGTGCCGAGTGACCTTCAAGCTCTTCCTTGCGCCATCTAAATTATTGCGACGTTGTTACATTATTTTCCACGCAGCTTCACTTCAGTAACCATTTGTTGTCATTTATTATTGACTTGTCACTTGAGGCAACGATTCTCCATTTCTATCCTCTCATACGCTGAACCCCATAACGGGCCCTGCTTGATAAACACTCCCCTTCGTCGCATCACAGAAACGCAATACGTGGTAGTTAAAGTAGTGTTTCGTAGTAACTTCGGACTCTTCGGTCGTTCTTTAACATTCGATCTAGAAATTTTTCGTTTCCTTTGGGCTGTAATGGCGGGGAAGGAGTTTCAGGTTTTGATTTATGAGTGCGTAGTAGCTCCTCCAAGTTCTCTGAGCTAAGACTCTTATCGCGTCTTGCAGTTGCGCTGCTTGTTTGCACGTCTTCTCTGGGGGCGGATGAAATATGTTTTTGTGCCCGACCTGGCCATCCTGACTACGCCTGCTCAGGTTTGAATTCGCTATATGGAGATCGCAGATGACGTGAGAACACGAATTCAATTATCTGTTGAGAATTCTTGTAAGTTGTATTCTTTCCTGGACTGTCCTTTTTTTTCTTGCTGAACGGGGATGTTGTGAGGAACTCAGGGATTCGAGGAGAGATAAGGAGCCATTGTCCAGAACTTTGGTCGTTCGCTCGCTTCTTTTGTGCTTCTCATCCCCTTCCCAAGATGAATTCTCCTCCTTTCATCGTTTCCGAGTATTAAATACATAAACTTAGACCTTCACCCGGAAGTAAAGCAAAACATTCGCATGCTACCACAGAAAAGTTGAAACAGTTCGTCAATGCCGACTTCCCGTGGTGTAGTGGTCAGTGTCGCTGCCTCGCACCACAGATGTCCCGGAGTCGAGTCGTGGTAAAAGCGTGGATTTTTTGTGATTTCATACCGTCAAACCCTTCAAATTGAAAAAAAAATTAATGCGACTCAAAAAAATTAAGGGGGGAAATTACGTCATTTTCCTGTCCCAATTGTAGGTGCTTCGGTAACTTTTGCAAAATGAAATAAGTTTGCCGTAATTTTAAATCAAGCTGTACTCACGACATTGAAAATAAACTTACAAATACCGATTCTTCAACAAACACTACTTTTGCCTTTAATAATGAAAAAATCTGACATTTATTATTACAATATAAATAAATGGTTTTGAGTCAACACTTTTTATACTAATTATGACAAGAAGTATCCTGTTAGCAACGACGTTTCGTCCTCGTCTGAGACAACAATTTTAATAATTTGTATGGAAGCCTTTCTTCCATTAATAATTTTGACGTGTAAAATTTTAGACGTAAGGTCTTGTCTCTTCTAATTGAAATAATTTTACTAATAGTTAATTGTTTATATTACTTCTCCTACCTGTCCATTGCTGTTTTCAGTATATCCATTGTGTTTTAATATTTTTGTTTTCCATGTCAAAAGCAAAACCTTGTTTTTTTACCAGGAACATGGAAATATCATCAGCATTATATATTTCATTGAGGTGAAATACAATCTATTCAGGCATTCTCTCGGTAGCTGCACCTTTCATGTTTGTACATGGAATAATATTTTACTTCGTCAATTTTATTTTCTATTAGCACGAAAACAGTACGTTAATTCAGAGAATTTTTTGCTCGAAAACAAAAGCTATCAAGTAGTACTTTTTTGCACAAAACACATATTTAGTGATTTATTGTCTTGTATAATCGGATTTAAATTGCACGGGCTAAAAACTTGAAATTTCTGGGAGCTGAGAATAATAGCATAACTGTTACTTCTGAATCGTCTCTAATTGTTCAACAGTTTTATTTGTTCTCCTTTCATCCCTTTCCTGGAATTCGGTATTTTAAAAAATACAAAAGGAAAGTTACCGAGATATTAATTTTTATGTAATCTTGTTACAATGAGTGGAAATAAAAAAGTTGTGAAATTTAAGAGAAACGAGCTGAACTGAAACTGTATACCCAGTCAGGACTCATTTTAGCGTCTGTTTGTTATTTCTGCGCGGATATGAATCGACGATTCCGGGCTTGGTCTTTGTTTGTCCGCCCCAAGATTCAGGCTGCGGATATCTTCCTCTGTAGCCTTGTTGTGGCTGATGAGTTATGATCTGTCAGAGATGGCGCGATGCAGGCGTATAATTCCTTCATCCATCCTCCCTTTCTGCCGACCTCACCCCCTTGACCGCGGTCCTTTATGCGTATTTTACGAGCTCGTAGCGGTTTTTTACCTCTCACCGGACAAATGGCGGCTCAGCGGTGTAATTAACTCGAATACGTCCACTTCGCAGGAGTCGCGATTTGTTGACAGGTTGCCAGGTTGGGTGACCCTTTTTTTGCGTTATGAAGCTTCGCGTGTTCTGCTAAAGTAATTCTGGGCAGCATCGCGGCCCTTAATCCTTCCGATGTAGTTGACATTCCCGTATTATGATCCTACATTCCTATGGACTATCCTTCAATAATATTCGCCTCTTAGTTTGGGTATCTATTTCACCTTTAAATCGTCTAGTGATTGAAAAATAACGGTAATGAATATAAAACCAGAAAAAAAACCTCTACTTAATACTCATTCTTTCATAAGCTTAACATGAAATAATCTATTTCACTCGTTTGCATGTAATAAAATAACAATAATTAATATTTTACATTTATTACTGTGTGTAGTCTTGTGTGTTTTATTTAATGTTTTCATTTACTATTGTTTTTTAGTTAAATGTGAGTATATATGACTCTTGTTTTAACTTATAGAAATTTATTTTAATTGTGTGTGTTTTTTTCAGTTTCTGTTTATCTATATGATGCTTACATTTATATAGTGAATTTTAAATCTATTCTAATAACTCATGGTTAATATTTCTTTTAAGTTTCAGCATTTTTAGATCCCTGTGGGTTTTTGATCAGTCCCTAAATTCAAAACTTTATTAAAATTTTTATTTACTAATTCATTCGAAGGGAGCTGTAGTCCAGAATTATGGCTTAATGATCTCTATAAAGAATTTTTTTTTCAAAAAATGCATTTTCCTTTACAAAATCCTGCAGTCTTTTGTCAACATTAAAACTTCCAGATTTGACATATGAGGACTATTCAGGAAAAATAATATTTGTGAATAATTGAAGATGTGTAAATCAACATAGAGGTCATTTTGGTTTTAAATTTTAATGTTGACAAAATAATGTAGAAATTTTTAATTGAAAATATTTATTAAAAAGTAATTTTCTTTCGGTAGATGATTATGGCATAATTTTGGTACCAAATCTCCTTTGTAAGAAAATGCTAACGAAATTAATAAATAAAGATTTATTAATAAACTCTAACAGGCTTTTCAAAAATTGACTAAATTGATTATATAGTTTGGATTTTATTAATTATTTTATGTCCACGTTCAATATTCAATGCATTAAATTATCATTCAATTCAGCATGAAAACACATCTCAGGTTGTTGTGAGACGCTGCAAGAATATATTACTTCTTTCTTTGCAAATATTAATGATGCAGACCAACCAATCCTTGAGAATACGACCAAAACGCAATTATCCTCCATTAACGGTAACCTCGTCTGTCTTTTCCGTATTATAGTGCACAAACATTGTAGAATAAAATATTTTTTTAAATTATAATTAAATCTGTTATAATGAACGTTATTAATAAAAAGCAGACGTAAAAATAAAATATTATTTAAAGAGTAAAATATATAGCCCTCCCAGTAAAAAAACATTACAGGTATATAATCTTCTCAAGAAATTTTCAGTATTAAAAAGCGTAAAATTTGCTCTGGTTGGTAGAAAAGGTTTCCGAGGACTCTGGCTTGTGCTATGAATAGTGACGTCGCATTCTCAAACCCACTGATATTTTCCGAGATTCCAGTTCCAATTGCTTTATTACCGCATCTCATTAACGCCCAGGCTTGCTATATCCGCCTTTTGACATCTGATATTGTCAAGTACTATTGTCCTGGCTGCATACCCCAGTGCCCCCTCATCAGACAATTTCAATCACCAAATTCGTCAACTTGATGTAGAATTCCTTGCGCTCAGCTGCTGGCAGTGACGCTATTTATTTGCCGATTTACTTCATGAGGACGGAATCGCCACGTCTTGTGTGTGTAGAGGTTTATAATGCATAGAGGAAGTTGTGTGGATAAAGCGGAACCGCCGGAATGCAGAGGCACAATGGGCTTACCAACAAAGCAACATGTCGCAGGCCCGCACTGCGGAACTCGGGACATCTTATACGATAATTTTATCCCACGTTCCTGTTCTCAGTCAATAGCCTCAGAAATTTCATCAATTTTTTTTTCGGTTATATAAGACCAGCGAAGAACGTATATGGAATGTCCCAGAAAACAGCTCATGTCCAGTGTCGTACTTTTGCCGATCAAGCATCTGAGATTAAATCCCAATATGAACACTTTATACAAATAAACTACAGCGTTGTTGGGAAACGACCAGATTTTTCGTACAAGGACCAACGTACGATAAATAAGCTGGGGATTTTTTTTATTAAGAAGGTTTATCGGCAGAATTACTTATGATGAACCGTCCAAACAATTTCACCCCGAGGGAGATAAAAATGGCTCAAAAGGATTAGTAATTTAAAGTTTACTTTATTTCAGCATAAAGCATAAATCAGGATCTTTCTACGAGGGTATTTTAAGTCTTCCCTCCGAGTTTCACCACTGCGGCGAGTAATTCCTCAAGATAAGCCGCATAAAACCACAAAATATGGCGTCACAGTACATGCGTTCAATGTTTTTTCTGTCTACCTAAAATACTTTCACTGTCTAAAGTACTGATTTGACACTGTCTTTTCATCTGTACAAAGAAACACTTTAATTAAATTTTCGCCAAATATCAGAATCTGCAAAACTCGTACTGTAATTTTTATTGTATGTTTATTAATTTAATTTCAGCCTTCTGATTTGATATTTATTGCATCCCCTTGTATTTTATATCAGTCTCAAAAATTTCACAACTTCACTAATAAATATTATTTATTAATTTCGCTAAACGCTTTTAGAGAAGTCTTAGGCTAAAACAGTCCGTAATCATCTATATAAAATTCTTGAATTACCTAGATGATTATGACATACTTGGGCCGAAAACTCCTGTAAAATAACGAAATTATATAAATAACCTTAGTGTCGGTATTGATTTACAATATTAATCTCTTCATCGGCTAATAATTTAAGTGGCTGCCTATTTCTGTTACATATAAGTCTAAACCTTCATTTTCTGGTGTCATTAATAGTAAAAAAGATACTACCAATCTTTTCTCCACAACTGATGTTTATAAAATTAATTGTTCAAAAGAGCTTTGATTAGAAGGCTTAAAGAACAAGTCTAATTTTAAACCTACAGCAAATAAACACAATCTAATTATCAAGGATTGCTTTAACTTTAATCAGAATTTTAATTTTGAAAAGGCTACAGTATTAGACAGAGAACCTTATTATTATGAAATCATATCATAAATCGGTGACCGCCATCGAAACGTCGTGTTGGAAGTCACTCAAGCAATATCATAAATGTTGTTTGTTAAATATTTTACAAATATCATCAAAATTAAACTTGACGAATCATATGCCGTCTTATTTTGAGTTGTCTTCATCTGTACTGAATAATTATAAAGGCAATGAATCGTTTCAAAAATAGGTATAGGTAAATGGCTAAACATAACGGAACTCATGACACAGTTCGTGAAAGACAAACTCTGAAAGCTTTTTTTTAATGAGCTGCCGATCAGTTACTTTGGAAAACCACCAACAAGGGGGGCATTGACCGTAGTTGCTGAAACGTTTGCGATTGTGCCTCATACAACCACTTGAAACTGATACTATTGATTTCATCTTTCCACAATTGTTGTCGAGATTACCTTAATGAGACGTTCCATATCGCTAAATACGCTTTATGGCGGTCAAAGACCTGCCGCTACTCCAGTGGCCTGCACGATTACCGACACTGAGGGCTAGCGATTTTTATCTTTTGGGGGTTACATCACGACACCGCATCGCAGAAGCTGTTCTTCCTGTCAGTCCTATGTGCTGTAACAGAATTGAACTAATGAATACATTTGTGCTGTGTGATGAGGGGTGGAGACGTAAAACAAAAAATCTTTGAGACTTGTCTTTCACATAAAGATTCATTTGTTACGTGCTTCTTGACCCGTTTCACCGATTTTTTTTAAAATGTCAAAACATCTAATCAGAAGACTAATTGCAGAACTTTGAGAAACTAACTTGCCAGAATTCGTTCAAACTAATCTTTGGGGTTTGCCTTTCCCATACTGTGTCTTTAGTTACAATGTGTTCAACTATTTAGCTATAAAGATTTTTTTAATGTTTCATAGACTTATTAATTATTCTGGTTTAGATCTTTGCTTTACTGTTCATTGTAAGTTTTGACGCTGTTAGACGCAAAGTACCCTCGACACATTCGGTTATATATATTTTTAATCCATTTAATTGTTTTCCATATTAAAATTTGTCTGAAAGTTTGGTCGTATAATTTGTTATTAAATTTCGAGTCCCTGAAAGAAAATTCGTCGGAGAAACTGAAAAGCATATCGGAAAGTTCCTTTGAGAAGTGTCATGGTGGGCGAGTGGCTGTGTAGCGTGTGTGGTTCGCAGTACGAGCTGCGGCTGGCGGCGTCCGACAACCTCAAGGAGAACTACACGACGGTGGTGATCCACGTGAAGGACGTGAACGACAACCCGCCGGCCTTCGAGCGCCCCACGTACCGCACCCAGATCACCGAGGAGGACGACCGGAACTTGCCTAAGCGCGTGCTCCAGGTCTTTGCCCTTCTTTTCTGTGTTGCATGGCATGCTCTGACGCGGCCCGCTTTGCTTGTTGTTTGCCTTAGTACGAACTCACTCTGGTAGCCTCGGACAGCCTCAACGAGAAGGCGACGACGGTGGTGATCCACGTGAACGACGTCAACGACCTGCCGCCGGTCTTTAACACGACGCTGTACACGGCCGTCATGGAGGAGGAGTTCGCCGGTCCACACCCCAAGAGCCTGCTGCAGGTAACGCGCAATTTCCGCCCCCGCCCCCATTAACGTTTAGCGATCGGACCGTGATTTATATTCATGGCCGGCCGTCAATTACTAATGAGAGCGTTTAACATTTCCCGTCTCCGCTGCCGTCCACTCTGCGACAGGTAACGTGTGTGTTCACGTGGAATGCAGCATGATTGTTGTCCCGTGTTGTGTGCCGCATGTAAACTTGCTCGTTTTATTTGTCTGTTCTCAATGTAATCATGTACGTGTGCTCGTTTTACTAATAATACACTTTTTTAACTTTTGAACAAAAGCAAGACTATCTGACCAAATAATCTTATACGACTCAAAACGTGAAAAGATGTCGTAGGCTTCGTTGTCTCATTGGGTGACCACACACGAGCAGATATCGTGGTAGATTTAACAACGTTAGTGTAGGTCTGCCGATATTTATCGTACGTTCGAGATCTGTGCAGATTATCGTATGCGCAATACATTTGTCCTCTAGCGGATGTCAAGTTGTCTTCACTAATAAATTGTATCTTCTTTATTTGTAATTAATACTTGAAATTGAATTAAAGTTCACTAAGTAAACTAAGTACTTTATACCTCTGCGCCCCAAAATAAATTCATAATAATTCATGAATTCAAAAGGTAAAATTTATAAACTGTCGTGATAAATTCGCGTATTTAATTGAGACATATCAGGGTTTGTTATGTATTTATGGAATCATTTTTTAAATATGAATGGAAAGCATTGATTCATTTTGACTTTGTATTCTTGGCATAATCCGTATTCCGGAAACTGATTAGAAGAGATACGTGTAAAAATAATTAACATAATTTATTCATTTTGTTAATAGACAGATAAATTGTATGTCACCGTTATTATTTTAAAGTTTCATATATGCGGACCGCATAATTTTTTTCATTTGTAGTTGAAGAAAGGTTGCATATCACTCGTTTATATTATAAAAATTTGGTTGTTGACATCAAAATATATTATATTTTCGAATTATAATAATAATAATTTCTGGTTCATTTAATAAGGTAGCTATTACAAACCTGAAACGTAAATCTGATTCTGGCTAATTTTCAGCGCTTGACGACCGTCAATTGTTCAGATCGGATCTGTACGTGAAGACGCAACGCAGATTTAATCGTTCAGCCAAAAATATCTGCGATTGGTTGGCCGATCAGATCTGCCGATGATATCTGCTCGTGTGTGGTCACCCATTGGAGCTGACTCTGTGACCACTTTAAGTACCAGCTGGTGGTGTAGTTAAGCCTACCTCACTCTTGCAGCCATATCAAAAATAATCTCTCGACGCCGTTTTGGCTTCAGGGAAAGTCATTCATATCACGTGCACGAAATCACAAACATCATCGAAAATTCGCCAAAGGAAAGAAAGTCTGCGCCACCGTCTTTTAATATGTGACAGGCTTTTGACAAAGTATGGCGTAAGTGTTTACTTCACAAGGATTGACATACTTCTACGTCAGTATTAGAAAATATTAAAATCCTACTTCCCCGAGTTAGACAAGAAAACGCCTACCCTGAACTGAAAGCAGGCGACATTCCTGATCCTGATCACGGAAATATCAGCACCTTTGCCGATCATGCCGCAATCTTGCTCTTGGAAAACGTTATGAAAAAGCCACCAGGAAACTACAAACGTCCAATAAGGAGAACAACACCTTGAATAACAGATGGCGATTCAAATTTAATGAAACCAAATCCGCCCACATCAACTTCACTAATAAACATACCGTCACTTCCTTGATGGAATAAATGACTCGCAGTCACCTGATGATACTTGGGCATGACACTTGGTACCAGACTTCGTTGGAACGGCGCATGAAAAAGAAAAGAGAACAACTCAATTTAAAATATAAAAAACGAAACTGTAGGCTGATCGGACGAAACTATTTATTGTTGTGATCTAGTGGATAGTGTTACTGCCTCGTACCACTGAGGTCTTGGGTTATATTCCTGGCAAGGGATTGGGTGTTTGTGGACGTCTTTGAGTGCTGTTGGCCAATCCCAGCACTCAAACTGATTAAAAGAATGGCGGTCTCTCTACCAAAAACCTAGACGCCAGAAGGTATAAAAGGACAAGATTAAGAAAGAAAGATTGTTGCTATTTATAAACAAGTAGTAAAACTCGTCTGGTCATATGGTGTTCAACTCTGAGCCTGTGCCAGTGCAAATAAGAAACCCATTCCAAAACAAAGTGATATTCATCGGAACCTCGACGTGCAGAAAGTAGATAACGTCAATTCAGGAACTAGCCAGAAGTTGTTAACAACCCCTGCTTCAACGCGTTAACATAGAGGACATACAAATCGTCGACAGATCACAATTACCAAACTATTTGAGTGTACCGAAGGACAATTTATGTTTTCACTACGTCTATATGATAATGACTGATTCACCGGAGCTCTAAGGACACTAATCAGTGAAACCATAATCACTATTTTAGTATATTATAGTGTCCTCGGACACTTATAATTTTTTTAACGTGCCTAAGAAACGAGAAACTGTAACAAGTGAGCAAATGAATAAAGCAAAACGGGAAAACAGCTGTTAATAGAAGTACCATTATTCCTCAGTTCATAAAACAGGATAAACTTACATAAAACTACAAATATTGGAATAATAATAAAACGCTACGCTGCTTTAGTGCCCAGTATCATTTGCACGAAAATTGATTCAGAAAATGTTTTAATACGTAGTCCAAATCGATTAACGGTTCTTCGCTGGAATATCCCTAATCAAGTTTCCAGCTTTTAGGTATTCATACCATCTGTTAAATCGTTTGCCCTCCACTAGAGTCACCACCATATAAATAATTACATCAATTTCATACTGCCGTTGTTGCATTGTGTCAATCAAGAGCTCGTAATGGCGGGGATTGTTGGTCAGATAGTGCACGACGACGACAGTCACTGACGTGGTGTTGTGGTGTTGGCAGGTGACCGCCACCGACGGGGACAAGGATCGTCCACAGAACATCGTCTACTTCCTCACGGGACAGGGCATCGACCCCGATAACCCCGCCAACAGCAAATTCGACATCAACAGAACCACGGGAGAGATCTTCGTCCTCAAGGTTAGCTTCCTTACACACTTTTCATAGTTTTATCTTTCAATATATATTAATATCTTACAAAAATAGAAATAACGTTGTTCTTTATATTATTTTGTAAGAAATCTCAAGTTAAAAATGGAACGAATCGGGCATGCCCACAAACATTTCACAAATCAGATACTCGTCATTTTTTTCTGTCATAAAATTAAACTATTGTTATTAATAAAAACACCAATCATCAGTTTCAAACAATATTCTATTTAGTCCCCTTCAAAGGTTTCATTTGTCAGTTCAATAATAAATATGATCGGACTGATTCAAATCTTCAAATGAAAACTATAGTTGAGTTAATTGTTGTGGTATTCAGTCCTAAGATTGGTCTGATGCAACCCTCCATGCTAACATGCCCAAGTAGCAGAATTCCTTAACTTCCTTCAAAATATCGCTTCCCAATCTAACGCCCTTTGTTATTCCACAATTTCCCGTACTACTCTCCATTACTTTGGTTTCTCCTCTATTAACCCTCATATTGAACTCTTTCTCCAGGACCACGATCATGCCATTTATTATGGTTTCCAAGTAATTGAATATAATAAGTCTAAAAAAGTATTATAATGAAAATAATTGTGCAGTATTTTTATTTCCTCAGACTGTTTTTAGTAAACACCAGACAATTCCCATGATGATACATGTATCACTAAAACGCCAGTTGTTCTTTTACGTACTAAATATTTGGATTTTCTGTAGGTTGAATAAAACATTGATTTAATACATAAATACGTTTTTGAATAATATTTTTCCGCAGCCTTTCACATATATTTTTTTTCTACGATAGCTACATTTATTTGTAGTGGAAACGGGGCATATGTGGATACAAGGGAAATGTTTCTAAATAATAATTTTCTCCAAATTTAGCGTTAAATTAATTGAATAATTTTTTAATATTCCAAGTGTAGGTCACGAAGTTAGTTAGTAAAGTGAATTTCAGACAATTTTGAAGGCTATGTTTGATTAATATAATATAACCCGTCATTTGGTAGACGTCGACATAATATAAATTCAGTAACGAGAAGTGCGAGTTTATTAAATGGCGTCATTCCAACATGGGAATACTGATATAACTCTTAGAGGATTAAACTGTGAAGCTGTTGCCTTTCAGTGAACAAGAATTTTTTTATAATCTTCCCGAATCGTCCACATTTCCGTAGTTTTGATTTGAGTACGCGGGGCGAGGCTACTCACTCTCGCGAGATTGCTCTGCCGTGTTCTTTGCGCTCTGGTTTTACAACTCCCGGCTACGTAAACGAATTTGGCCGTCTCTTTTCTCGGGGAGGCTGCATTTTTGTCGCGTAGGTTTCGTCGCAGTCGGAGCTACCTTATGTATTTTTCATTTGAGTTTTCATATTTCACTGCAGGCTTGGACACGTTTCCATCGGCCGCGGCTGAAAAGCTTCCAAACAAATGCGTGTACGTCGAGAAATCCTTTTTTTCCTGTGGTTATTTTTTTGTGTATATAGGAACGAATGAAACGGTATTTGTTATTTAAGCCTTCGCCGGATCGGACATTTCAAGAGCGTGTTCGGCCGACCAATAAATAAATATCCAGCAGATGTTTCATGTCGGCATTTTTCTTTAAACGGCCGTTCTTCTAATCTTACTTTACAGAAAGGACAATGACCAAAGGCTTGTGCGTTCTGATCTCAAGTTATCCTCTTAAAATCCATTTCAAGTGTCTGGTTTATAACAAAAAATAAAAATGACTTGCAGAATATTCATTATTTTTTTTAAAAAATCTGATGCCTATGATTCTGCTTTGAAAATGAAGCGAGTGTTTACTTTTGTTATTCTCATAAAAACAATTATACGAGTAGTTTACGAGCAGGAAGCCTCAACACCTATCTTCTGTTTGGTATCGTCCACTTAAATTCAATTCAAATCCCAATGTCTGATATTTCAAACCTGTCCGGAAAATATAACAATCCATTGTCTGTTTTACATTATAACTTCGATGGCAGATACAGCGAGGGGTGTCACATTGAATGAACCAATCACAGCGCTTCAAATAGAGGGCGGGTCAAACAGCATTACCAAAAACCTGTACCGCAAGGTATGTGACCATTGTAGCATTTCTTTGCAATGTGACAACCAAGCCTCCCTCCATGCCACAAGTGTATATTTTACGCTTGAGCGATTCTTCGCGTACGCTGATGCTTGTTCTTCAGTTTTTGGTATTGTGATACGTATCTCAAAGTTCCGTTACTGGTTGCTGGTAACCAACACTGAAAACCGGAATAATTGTATTGTAAGCAATTTTGCCACAAGTCTGTTTATAGAAGGTCTTCATCAAGATCAGATTCGGTAACACTTTTCAACATTTAGCCAACTAAAATGCATGGATGTATTTGCAGCCCCTTGACCGTGACCAGCCCAGTGGTCGTCCACAATGGAGGTTCACAGTGTTCGCTCAAGACGAGGGCGGCGAAGGACTAGTGGGATATGCCGACGTCCAGGTGAACCTCAAGGACATCAACGACAATGCGCCTGTGTTCCCACAAGGAATTTACTTCGGGAACGTGACGGAGAATGGAACCGCAGGTGAGTACTTGACCCGCCTACAATTCCCCTTCTTCGTGCCAGCCCAGCTCTGACCCCGGTCTCTGTTCTCAGGAATGGTGGTCATGACGATGACCGCCGTGGACTACGACGATCCCAGCGAGGGCACCAATGCGCGCCTTATCTACTCCATCGAGAAGAACGTCATTGAGGAGGAGACGGGGTCGCCCATTTTCGAGATCGAGTCGGAGACAGGAGTAATCAAAACTGCGGTGTGCTGCCTGGATCGCGAGAGAACGCCGGACTACTCCATTCAAGTGGTGGCCATGGACGGTGGTGGGCTCAAGGGCACTGGTACGGCTTCCATCCGCGTCAAGGACATCAACGACATGCCGCCGCAGTTCACCAAGGACGAATGGTTTACCGAGGTGGACGAGACAGATGGCACCAACCTTCCTGAAACGCCCATCCTTACCGTTACAGTACACGACGAGGATGAAACCAACAAGTTCCAGTATAAGGTTAGTCCAAATTATAAAAGCAAATACCTCAAGCAATAACCTCAGAAACGTTTTGTACACAGGTGTAGTTGTTATATCCCTTATAATTATAACACTAATCAGTATTTATTTTAAGTAAAATTTTGGCCAGAACTATGCAAAATGTAATATAATTCAAGGTAGTTAAGACTTGCAAAGCTTTCTTTTTAAAAATATTAAGTCCTCTTCATCATAATATTTGCAATGTTGTTTGATAGATTATTATTATGGATGTAAATATTGTGGGATTTACCTTTGTTTATAATTAGTACATTTGAGACCAAATATGTTATAATATTGATCATAATTCACTTTGAAAAATATATAGTATTCTGTTAATTAACTTTTATGGCTTTAGGTGATTGAGAACAGTGGCTACGGAGCAGACAAGTTCACTATGGTACGGAACAATGATGGGACCGGATCTCTCAAGATTGTCCAGCCTTTGGATTATGAAGACCAGCTGCAGAGCAATGGGTTTCGCTTCAGAATTCAGGTCAACGATAAGGTTGGTACTAGTTTCTTACTCGTAACACCTGGTCCTAAAGAGAAGGCTTCAAAGTATTGCACTTTTCTTGCAGGGTGAAGACAATGACAATGATAAATACCATGTGGCCTACTCATGGGTCGTAGTTAAGCTAAGAGACATCAACGACAATAAGCCACAGTTTGAGAGACCTAATATCGAGGTGTCTGTGTATGAGAATGCGGAAGTAGGCAAAAGCCTTGAAACATTCAAAGCAACTGATCCTGACCAAGGTGGAAAAAGCAAAGTTAAATATGCCATCGATAGGACTTCAGACCGCAAGAGACAATTCTCCATCAACCAGGAAGGCACAGTCTCTATCCAGAGGAACCTAGACCGGGAGGAAACTCCACGACATCAGGTACGTCAAACTATCTTCAATATTCAGTAGCTGCTGGTACATAAATTTTATTATGTATTATAATGTTTTAATTGTTTCCTTGTTAAGGTGAAAGTGTTGGCTATTGATGATGGTGTACCACCAAAGACAGCTACTGCCACACTCACTGTCATTGTGCAGGATATCAATGACAATGCCCCCACATTCCTTAAGGATTACAGACCTGTTTTGCCTGAACATGTTCCACCAAGGAAAGTTGTTGAGATCCTAGCTACAGATGATGATGACAGATCCAAGAGCAATGGTCCGCCATTCACCTTCAGGATGGATCCCAATGCTGATGACATTATTAGAGCTTCTTTCAAAGTTGAACATGACCAAAGTGAGTGACTACTAATTTACGGTAATTGAACTAAATTATTTCTAGTTATTTTATTTTTTATGTCTGTTTCATTTAAATTAAAAAATAAACAGCCAAAAACACACAGTAGTAACCATATATTTTATTTAATGTAGTGACATGTTTCAGTCCTCAGGTGAACTTTCATCAAGCATATAAGGGACACATGTTCCTTCATTCAATTAATTATATTTTGAGTAAAATAAATGTCATAAATACTAATTTTTATAATCATTTAATTTATTGAATTGTTTTTCTGTATTAACCCTTATCCTGATTAACAATGTCTTTATCAGACAAAAATTAAAATTAAACTGTATAGGTATGTATATAAAATACATACCTGTCTGCATGATCAAAACATATAAAAACACTTGTATATTTCAGAGGGTGCTAATGGTGATGGTATGGCTGTTGTATCATCTCTCCGATCATTTGATAGAGAGCAACAAAAGGAGTACCTGATTCCCATTGTGATCAAGGATTCTGGAAACCCAGCAATGTCTGGAACCAGCACCTTAACTGTAGTTATTGGTGATGTAAATGATAATAAAATGCAGCCAGGTTCAAAGGATATATTTGTTTATAATTATATGGTAAGAAATTATAAATTATTTATCATATTATCCTATGTGATTATTTAGACCAACATGTAATGTATTCATCATAATTATATGTTCATGCTTTGCAAATATTTATTTGTTGAAAAATTTTATCACTTTCTAAATGTTTGCAGGGTCAAGCACCTGACACAGAAATTGGAAGAGTATATGTTTATGATTTGGATGATTGGGATCTTCCTGATAAGAAATTTTACTGGGAGGGAGCTGAACATCCTAGATTCAAACTTAATGAAGATTCAGGGATGATTACTATGCGTCATGGGACTCAAGATGGAAGGTAAATTTGTATATTGGGACATATGTATGAAAATAAGGATAAACACAACCATTAACAGACAAACTTTTAATAGAGAAAATTACTGCAAGATGTGTAAGGGTTGGATGTTTCAATGTTAGCAGAGCTATAATGTGAACATAAAAAGATAATGTGTAAAACAATAATGGATAAAAGAACTTAAAAAATACATTATATGACTTATTAAGATTAACAGTTGCTTAGTGATCGAATTGGGTTTACAAGTGGACAGTTTAAAATTAGTCTCTTGCTTTTTAATTTGTATATTAAAGATTAACTTTGGTTGACCAAATTAACAGAAATCACAATTTGAACAATTAATTTTACACACAATAAGTAGTAGACAACTATTTATTTGGATCTTTGTGTCCTTTTATAAAACCCGAAAAACATTGACTTGATAATAAAACTGAAGTTTTTATTCTAATTGACATATGAATTTATTTTTTATTTTTATTATAATAGAAATGATGAACACAAACAACCAGTTTCTATTTGCAGTTAGATCATGTTCAAAATGCAACTACTTCAGTTTTACTTTCACTTGATGTTAAAATATATAGACATAAAATATATAAAGCACTTGATATGCTATTAATTACTTTTAATGGTTGATTCTGGTATGATTTCATGATATATTTCAATTGTTAATATGATGAATGACAGAATTTCCAACAGTGGTTGCTTGATGAATTTTGTCAAACAGTTGGTAATAAAATGTCTTTATTAAAAATACATTCAATATAACTACTATTACAGTTTGCAGTGCTTTTTTATGTAAATAGTTAACATATCTTAATTTTTCAGGTATAACTTAAGATTCAAAGTTTATGATCGAAAACACACTCAAACAGATGTCCAGGCTAATGTAACAGTCACAGTTAGAGAAATTCCTCATGAGGCAGTTATCAACTCTGGTTCAGTGAGGATAGCTGGTCTGTCGGATGAGGATTTCATTAGAGTATGGAATTACAGAGTAAGTTATTTTCTTGATACATTGATTTGAAATTTGTATTGTGTCTCTGTTTATAAATTGTGATATTATTTTAAAAATTTTTGTCTATAATAGACTCAGAGTTTGCAAAGAAGTAAAGCTGACCGTTTCCGTGACAAATTGGCTGATCTTCTTAACACAGAAAGAGAAAATGTAGATGTATTTAGTGTTCAACTAAGAAGAAAACATCCTCCAGTAACAGACATTAGATTTTCAGCTCATGGTTCCCCATATTACAAGCCTGTACGGTTAAATGGGCTTGTTTTGATGCATCGAGAAGAGGTATTTAACACTGTTAAAAAATGTTGCTTTGTAGGCTTTTAAAACTGTGTGTAATTTATGTCAACTTTCTTCTATTTTTTTTTTTTCAGATTGAGAGAGATGTTGGTATTAATATAACAATGGTTGGTATAGATGAGTGCCTATATGAGAATGTGATGTGTGAGGGAAGTTGTACCAACCTGTTAGATATCAGCAACCTTCCTTACATGGTAAATGCAAATAAAACATCTTTGGTTGGTGTCAGAGTAGATGTTATTGCAGAATGTACGTGTGGAGCACGTAACTTTAGTAAAGGGGAAAATTGTCGAGCAAGTCCATGCTACAATGGGGGGCGGTGTATGGAAGGAAGATATGGCCTTAGGTAAGTTAGTTAAAATGATTATGCATATGTAATTAAAATTTAAACATTTTAATATTTTATATATTTACAAATATGGTTTTTTTACACATCATGTCACCCTTTCCTTCAAATATAGTTTACAAATAGCTACATCAATCTGTATCTTACAAACTTTTTCTATTTGCAGCTGCTCTTGCCCTAGTGGCTACAACGGGCCCCGTTGTCAGCAAACAGCTAGAAGTTTTCGGGGAAATGGTTGGGCATGGTATCCACCATTGGATATGTGTGATAACTCTCATTTAAGTTTAGAGTTTATTACTAGGAAACCAGATGGGATGTTATTGTACAATGGACCAATAGTGCCTCCTGAGACTGATGAAGTCTTGGTATCAGGTATAACATCCTTCAATATTTTTGTGCTCATATTTTCTCTAATATTGATATTTATTTATCCTATATGGTTTATTTTACAGATTTTATTTCTTTAGAGTTGGATAGAGGAATGCCTAGATTATTAATAGATTTTGGATCAGGAACATTAGAATTAAGAGTAAAAACTAAAAAGAGTTTAGATGATGGTGAATGGCATCGTATTGATATTTTCTGGGATACAGAGGTAAGTGAAATTTTCTTTTAATATTGTAAATAGTTTCAATACTTTTGGGCTGTAATTTCTTTGGTGCTGAAAATGTTTCACAGTTTTTACTTAGGCTTTTAAGTGCTGAATTTCCTTCTTCCTATCAAAAATACCAATATACAAGTTAAGTATTTTATTTGATTGAAAAAAATATCTGATGTGATTTACACATGTTTTTCACTTTAAAAATATCATAGTTATTCTCAAACTTTACTTGTTATAAATTTCTAATTTACAATTATTATTTTACTGTCATGTATTCACATTACTAAATGTTTGCAGAATGTCCGATTAGTGGTAGATTATTGCAAATCAGCAGATGTGGCTGAGTTGGAAGATGGCACACCACCAGACTTTGATGACTCCAGTTGTCAAGCACGGGGAACTGTACCTCCATTCAATGAATATTTAAATGTGAATGCACCACTTCAAATAGGGGGACTGTATGTGGAACAGTTTGATCCAACTCATTACCATTGGCAGTTTATGCCAGTGGGAAAAGGATTTGATGGATGCATCAAAAATGTATTTCATAATAGCAAGGTATTGTTTCCAATAACCATATATCATCAATTGATGTACACCAAAGAATCTAATTGTCCATAAAATCCATCATTTTACCAATCTGTATCATTTACTATTATTTTTATTTTAGTGGATCTTTGGGAGGATCTTGTTAAACCTTATCAATTTGTGGGATGTAAATAGTACTTTCTTAATTATTTTTCCAAGTTTATTATTTTACATACTCTTACACAAAATCAACAAATAATTACAATTTTAAAATTCACATTGTTATCCATTTAGTGTCTTTGATACCATAAAATAGAATCAAACTGTCTGCAAAGTAATTTTTTTGTCTTTATTTCAGCTGTATGATTTGGCTCATCCTGGTCTTTCACGCAACAGTGTGGCTGGTTGTCCACAGACAGAAGAAGTTTGTAATACACAAGAAGCTACATTCCGTTGCTGGGAACATGGCATGTGTGTTGGAAGTTTCACAGAGGCCAGGTGTCAGTGCAAACCTGGGTGGACAGGACCTAGTTGTATAACACCCACCATACCTACTACATTCAAGCCTCAGAGCTATGTCAAGTATGCTCTTTCTTTTGAGCCTGACAGATTTTCGACACAAGTACAACTGAGGTTCCGCACCAGAGAAGAACATGGAGAACTGTTCAGAGTTAGTGATCAACATAACAGAGAATATGGCATACTTGAGGTTTGTAACTTCTTTCCACAATTTCCTATGTTTATTGATCATTATTAATTCAGTTCAACAAATAAATTCAAAGAAATTATCTCATCTTTCTGATAATAAGTTAATTATATGTTTATTATTTTGTATCTCAGATTAAAGACAGCCGCTTACACTTCCGTTATAATCTGAACAGTCTACGAACTGAAGAGAAAGATTTGTGGTTAAGTGCAGTTACAGTTGATGATGGCCAATGGCACACAGCAAAAGTAAGGACCTTTTTTATATTGTACTTCATTTGTGTTTTAAAGTTTATCTTCTAATTTGTGTGTGTTTATGTTTTATATACAAATAAAATTTCTGATAATCAGTGACGCTAATTGAAATCAGATTTTTCATGTGTTCACCTCACAGTATGTAGCAGGATAATAAATGTGTAATTTTATAACACTGCTAATGACCAATCATTATTATTACTCTTAAGGAATCAGGAGTATTTCTGAGACTCTTTACAGTTGAGGTCAAGTACATATCATACACTTAATTTAAAATTTCTAAAAGTACCAATATGTGTGCAAATGCACAGTTTTACAGTTAACAAAGAAAATAGCTTCTATGTTGTTTGTGGTTTTAAATGGAAAAAAAAGATCCAAAATGGCCAGTATTAGGTTTAAATCTATAGTTTTTTGTGTCTTAGAGATGAACAGAGACTCTTCCAATGATGGTTAAGTTGCGTGTTCACATGGGGTTGATAACAAAATATGTAATATTACCAGGGTATTAGTGTCCTTTATAATATTAATAAGCTCCAGACACTTAGCTAGTGTAATAATAACACTTAATACAATACTCATCACATATGTTGCAAGTTTACTACATAGAAATTGTAATTAGGTATCAAGATATGGATCTGCCGCAACACTAGAATTGGATGGAGGAGAAGGCCGAAGATACAACGAAACTTTCTCATTTGAAGGCCATCAGTGGTTACTGGTAGACAAGCAAGAAGGTGTTTATGCTGGAGGTAAAGCAGAATACACTGGTGTCCGGACATTTGAAGTGTATGCAGATTATCAAAAAGGTAGGACTTACTTCTACATAGAATAAATTATTGGAAAATAGACTGTATTTTTCATTTTTAATTCATCGGATAGTAATTAAATATTGAACCATCCTAAGCTGCTTAGGAATAAACTACTCTTATCTTCTTAAACAATTCAAAAAGAGTAAACATTAATTTGGGGTGAACATTCTAATAATTTCACAAAGATTGTACACTGGATTAATTCCTCATTCTTATGCTAATAATTCTATTGTTTTCAATTTAATGCGGGTTTCTTACATTCTTAAGAAAATTACTTTTTATATTAATCCTGTCCAAAAAAACTGAATACAGGATATTTTTGTAAATTTCATTTTAGGTTGTCTAGATGATATACGACTAGAAGGAAAACATCTTCCACTACCACCTGCAATGAATGGAACACAATGGGGCCAAGCAACTATGGCACGCAACTTAGAACGCAACTGCCCTTCGAATAAGCCTTGTGCCAATGTAATCTGTCCTGAACCGTTTGAGTGCGTTGATCTTTGGAATGATTACGAGTGCACGTAAGTTTGAACAATATTATAAACAATGACGTTTTCCTCAGTTTTTTCCATAAATAAATAATAACACAAGTGCAAATATTTAATACTACAATATTGAGATATCAAAATCGTCTTAGAATCTTGTTCTTATTGTTGTTTAATATTAAGTATTTTAACTGAAAATAAAGAGAATTTCTCATGTTGGTGTTCATATATTCTTTAAAAACATTGTATTGCCTGTTTTGTTTGATAGAGATCTGGCTGTCTCTGAAGATATGTGTAATAAACTTGTTAGATTATTTTTTAATAAATTAGAATAAAAGGTATATTTTCAAATGAATTTTCAAATGTACCACAGGAAGATGTATTTATTGTATTATTATTTCTTTTATGCTCATATTTTAGTTCATTCCTCACATAGCTCTCATTTATAAGGTAATAATGGTATTTTCAAATATTGATTTCATACTATAGTATAATGATTTCATACTATAATATCAAATATATTGATCAGTACAATTTTGAAATCTTAATAAAATTTTAATCCCAGGTTATCCATGGACTAACTGGCAAATTTGCACATGAATCCCAATGACATACTGCAAGTTACCTGTGTTACCTTAAATAAAAAGTCCAATGGTGAAGATAAATGTACTTTTCAGTGTTCAATAACTTGTGGTTCCAACAGCAAAATATTCTGCTTCTGGTGTATATATCATAGTTAGTGATTTTTAATTATGAATAGTGAAGTTTTATTTCATGTCCATCATATAACAGTTAAAATTCTTAACTTTCATCTTCACATTTGCTCTCACCGCTTTTTTCAAATCCGCTTCAGCTTCTTGCAACACCATGTCAATGTTAATGTTAACTGCCTCAACATGTCTCTATCTATCTATTTTCAGAACTTGGAGAACTTGTTTCTAGCCTCTTATTCCCTAGGTTTCTGTCAAATCTAAGATTTATTCAAATAATGTTTTACTTACTTTACATTAGTTTGAAAATATAGCTTCAGTTTTGTTACTTCATAATTATTCTACTATTCAGAAATAAATAAAGGTTAAGCACAAATTAAATAATATATACTCCAATAATAATTTGACTTTTGATCCATGCTTATTTTTTACTGTGATATAAGTATGTTTTATTTTTTGGTCATTAATTACAGGATAAATATCTGAAATATTTACCATGTAACCACTAATTTACTTCATTTTCTCTACTTGTAAAATATTACTGAGTTTAATTCCTGAATATCAATTTGGGACAGTGTTTCAGACAACAGTTTTATAACTACAAACTCCACCAATCATGAGGTTTAAGTTGACCTGAATGTGATGGATCAGCTTACCATCAAAACATTGTTATCTCAAACTCTGACCCAGATTGAAACCCAAGAATTATATTTACAACAAATTCAGGAAAACCACCTCATTCTAATAATTTGCAGATCATCCCTGATTTAAAACTAAATTACAGAACAATAATTTGTGTGTTCCAAAATTCTTCAGCTGTGGAGAAGGCAAGATAGTTTCTCCTGACCAAAAAGGGTGTGCAGATAAGAATGAATGCTTGGACAGGCCTTGCCTGAATGGTGGCACATGCATCAACCAAGAACCCAAACTGCGTTATCGATGCTTGTGCCCTGAGGGCTACTGGGGGGAAAACTGCGAGTTGGTGCAGGAAGGGCAGACTCTCAAACTTAGCATGGGGGCTCTAGCAGCCATCTTGGTTTGTCTGCTCATCATCCTTAGTAAGTTCTCACAGGTCAACCACGATGGGATGCATAGGCAGCTGTCATTTTCTGGCTCATGTGCATGAAAAGTATTGTATTCATAAATAATGCTTACAACTTGTGATATGTGAAAGAAGACAGTATTACCATATACCACTTGTGACTAGATATTGTGAACATCTGTTACCCTGTAATTGACACTTACAAGGCATCTTCATAATGTATTCCTTCTTATTACTACTGCTTTATCTCTCATTTTATTTCAGTTGCTTTATTTATAAGAACGCTTTCAGCATCCCTTACCTGTATCATCTAGAACCCTTGCCCTGCAATCATTGAGCTTGTTGCATGTGTTCAGTGTTGTTAATGTGTATGTGTGGTCGTTAGCTGTCCCACCGGATTCCGAATTCAGGGCAGAGACTGTGTGAACGAAGACGAGTGTGAGTGGCGACCCTGCCTCAATGGAGGGCGTTGCCTCGACTTTTCTGATGAACGCCACTACGCCTGCATTTGTCCGCCAGGATTTAAAGGAATACACTGTGAACTGGAGCAGCTAGAGTCCGGAGTCATCAAACCTTCTACAGATTTCATCATTGCCATCATAATTTGTCTGATTCTTTTACTGAGTAAGTTTTCTTTTTATTTTACTTTTTTTGGAAATATTGTGTGCCATAAACATTTATTTTTCATTTTTAGTTCCATACAAAAGTTCTTGTATTAATATTTCTTAATTAACTATGAATTCCAAGTTACTATCAAGCCCTGTTATGAAACTTAAATTATATTTTCAAAAATAGAAAATGCAATAGTTTGACAAATTAGACACATCAAGTTTACAGACTTCCATACATGATTTAAATTTCATTTACAGTAACAGCTTTTGTAGCAAATCCAAAAAAAATGCATATATTATCTTAAAACTTATGAAGTTACTGTAGTTAATATCTATTTATGTTATAAAAATAACTTTTATGGCCTATTTGCTTTGATGCTGTTTTCATGAGTAAGTGTGTTTTATTGATTTAATCATGCAGGCAATCACAAACAATTGTGAAACGTTACAGTTTATACAATTCAAATGGTCTTCATAGTTGTACTTATTTGCCATTTTCACAATTTTTAATATATTATCACATTTATACTTAAACTAAAGCAACATTTTTACATTAAATTTTAATTGGTTCTCAAAGTTAAAACAAATTGGTCAAATATTCAATTTTTTTAGGATCACTGGATATGAGTGTTTTAATCCATATACATTTCACTCTGTGATAGGATGATTTCCAGTTTATTAACTTCCACAAAATACTACTAGTAATAATAGCTTTTGTTTAGATTTTCCCATGGAACTTAAATGTACAACATTTGCATTCTTACTTGTACTAAATTAATTAAAAAAATAAATTAATAAAAGTACTGGGTTATGTTGATGTATTAAGTATATTTCAAATGGAAAAATCAGATCAAAATCTAGATTTTAATGTTTGGATGTATGATGACAGTCAGCCCAAACTTAAAAGAGTATAAAATCTACAGAAATGTTGTTGTCAATATTACATAGTTAATAAAATATTTTTCAGTTGTAATGTCTGTTATAGTGGCCATTAAATTTATCTAAAGCTTACCATAGTATATGATAAGCTCATTCATAATTATTGTGGAGTTAGCTTATAGTGTGAAAGAAAAAACATACATTTAAATTAATTCAAGATCAGGTATGCATATTTGATTTATATTTATTGTGCAAATCAAATTTGTTTGTGTTTGGTTCAAATTATTTATAACCTTTAGAGTTCAATCATGAGAATATTTGGTAATCGATGTTTCCAATCTTATGAGTATGTTTAATTTCAACTAATCATTTTTATTAATACTAATACAACAAATATTTATTTCTTATTAATAACACTTAATCTAATAGTTTGTCTAATATACCATAAATATCAAATAGCCATTCAATAACTCAACATTTTTATTAACACTATTCTTTACTTTTGTGTTACCAAAATTGAATTGTTTAAAATATTGTATTACATACAATCATTGTGTTTGCTACCCTGTAACAATTTAGTGCACGTTTGAATGTATTTCTGTGTCAAGTTATACTTATTTCCTTTAAAACACATTGAATTTATTGATTTGTTTAATGCTATGCGAGGTAAGTGTATTTGTTACATGTGTAGCTACCCAACGTAATGCTTCTTCTGCATTTCTAGATGCACATAATTTTTTTTATAAAACTACATTTTCTTCCTAAAACTAAATTAAATTACCAGATGACCTATAAAAAATTTAAGTTGTATGTAATTGAAAGCATGCATAAAAGCATCATTATCTTAATATTATGATATTCATCATTATTAACTTTATTAACATTTATCTTAATGAACATGCTGAAAAAGTTACATGTTTTCTTAAAAAATATAATAGTGGATAGTATTTATTATTTTTTATTCTTGAAAAGATATTTTGAAATATTAACATATATTTTTATCATTTTGTCAAAAGATAGTATTAATAAATAATTAGATTGTATGTATGTGAATATTAATAACAAGGTTTATTATTTTGTTCATTGACTTCATATCTATATGGCTTCCAATGTGTTCAGTAATTATTTAGGTATTTACAAGGATCGGAAAGAGATTCTGTGACTTCCATAAGTTTGTGTCAATAGTTGATCATATCTTAAATTTTCAGTTGCTTATATATCTTCTTAACCTGGGTATTCTGCGTTTTAGAGTGGCGAACACTCGCACACCACTAATTAGTGAATTATCTCTGTCATGATTTTTCCATTTATGCTTATCACCTTATGAGCTCTAAAAATGTAATTAATACCAAATGCATACTTTATGTGTATCATATTAATTAAGTCTTACTAATATTGATAAATAGCATTTCCTTCCTTAACATTTATTATGTCGAAGTATTCCTTTCTGTTAATTTAACAAATCGAGTACAAGTATTACTAAACAAATAAATACTAATAATGATTAACAAAATTTTTACGAAAAAGTATCTACACAATTTGGATTTGAAATGTTTTAACAATGGTGGATGTAGTATTTGGATAGCTTTGGTTTTAAGAAAATATAGGAAGCAAAGAAAAAGAATTGAGTGTTTGAAACATCAGTTTCTTTTACTACTTCAATATTCTGCCTTCCCTCAGTTTTTTTATTATTATTATTGGTACATAGAGTGGAAATTGAGTATGTTAAGCCCCCTTTTCAGGTGTAGGTAATATTAATTTAATTACTGTGAATTGCCCATAAATCTGTCAGTTTTAGTTAGCTATCTATAAAATAAAATAGTTTCTTTTATCAATTACAACATTTGATAAAATCATACAACAAATAAGTCATTGTGGCATATTTGTGATTTAAGTCGGATAAATATTAATATTCAATAGAAGACCTCAATTTATCTTTGAATGTTAGTAATTTATTTAAAATTATGAAAAAAATTATATTTACACAGGACATATTCTGAAGTAGTTTATATTAATCAAAATTTCAATGTTTTGTTTACATTTAATTTACAATAAATAAGAGTTAAAACTGAAAGATTATCTAATTAGAAGTGGGATGTTATGCATATATTTAAGTAGCAAATCAAATAATTCATCCTAGAATCAGGTTAATATCATTGTGTTTCTTTTCAGTCCTGGTCCTAGTTTTCGTAGTTTACAACAGACGCAGGGAGGCACACATCAAATACCCTGGACCAGATGATGATGTACGTGAAAATATTATTAATTATGATGATGAAGGAGGAGGAGAGGATGATATGACTGCCTTTGACATTACACCCTTACAAATTCCAATAGGTGGACCAGTCCCTGAAATGCCCACTAAACTTCCGTGTAAGTGTCTTTCCCATTTCTCTATTAAAATATTTAATGATGTAATTACGTATTGGTTTAGTTGCATTACTTCTCAGTTTTGTTAAATAAGGTTTCTATTTTTATTGAAAATTTTAGTTCCACCTCTTGGGCCGGAACCAAACGTAGGTGTTTTTATTGAAGAACACAAGAAAAGAGCTGATGCAGATCCTAATGCCCCCCCATTTGATGACCTTAGAAATTATGCTTATGAAGGTGGTGGCAGTACGGCTGGGTCACTATCGTCATTAGCTTCAGGTAACAGTGAATGCTATCTTCCTTGGTTAACAAATAAATTCCAAATTCATCAGCATAACTGTTTGTGTATTATTTGACAAATATTTCTCATATTTTCAGGAACAGATGATAATGAACAAGATTTTGATTATCTGGGTGCCTGGGGTCCACGATTTGATAAGTTAGCAGACATGTATGGCCAGGAAGGAGAGGAAAGTGAAGAAGAAGAGCAGTAAAGAAAAACATCGATCACTGACTCCATTTTAGCCTCCCACAGCATTTGTCCCATGTGGAACGTGTTTCTGTATATTAAATTAAAGGTGTTCACAACAGACAAGTGTTTGTTTCAAGGACTAAGGGAAAAAGACTTGACCGATGGCGCTAGGATGATCTCGTCAGAAGAGAGAAAATGTCCTACTACTCTCTTCTTGAAAACCTTTTTTCCTGCACACAGACAATTACCTCAACTCAGGATCTGCTGTCACAATATTCTCTTAAACTGAGACAAACTTCCACTTTATAGAGGCCAAATTTATTATTAATTTTAATCACTTTTCTTGTATTTCACTGCAAATTCTCATGATCGTCATTAAGATCACAAGAAGTCAGAATTGTCAATTAGATTTGTGTATAAGAAAAGAGAAGATTATCTATTTATTTCACATGTGGTTAGAGGCCCTTCTTTTTTATGTAGAAATGAACATGCAGACCCTGGGCCTTGAATTCTGATTAAAAATTTTTTGCAAGACTGTAATGACTCACCACGACAATTGGAAGAGGAGTCATCATAATACTGTGCCCTCGAGAGTAGAATGAGCACCACGCCGTTAATGATGTGGTCAAAGAAACGATCAAAAAATTGCCGAAGGCTGATATTGCGAATGTCCTGTATATAGATGAATAGAGTAGATTATTTAAAACACTCAAGAATAAAATCATCCTAATGTAGTTATGTACATAGATTATCAGTATTGTGTTTTGATATTTTTAGATACTGTGCACACGATAATTACATATTCCACAATTCCATTCCACCATTAAACAGACTGAAGGCGTTGAGGCTACAGTGCTCATCTATCCTCCAAGTCCGCAGTTATGTCTGATTATTTTAGTGCTCATATAATTTATAATTGTTCCTTGTTGTCTGGAAGAGTGTGCTTGTTCCAATGAGTGTGTATGAGGAAAACATGGAAAAACATTTGTGTGACGATCCAAGAGAGCGAACATTCCTTGTTTACGATATTGGATCATTGTATGTTTTCATATGTCTGAGAGGCAGCGTGCAAGTTGGATATGAATCAAAATTTAGGCTATAATTATTTTAAACCCTGCCTTGTTTGACATGAAATAGTGCCAATTATGGGAGTATGTAGAAAATACACTGTAAAAGAAATCACCCTTAATGTGTCGCACCTATGTATCAATTTGTAGTATTAGTAAATAATTTTAAGAGATATTCTAATATAAACTACTTTGCTCTACATTTGTCTGTTTTCTAATATTGCTGTATTATTACCATTATGTTTTAAGTTGAAACTTCCAGTGAGAGAAAATGTGCGTTTTATTTATAACTGTGCTGTGTTCCTGAACATGATTACTTTTGCGTAATTGATCGTATGCAAGTTTATGAATTAATATTAAAATTGTAGGCTGATACTGTGTATGCAGCCACATTTTTGTGTATACAGTGTTTATGTTGTAAATTATGGTCATAGTTTTAGTTTTATAGTTAGATCTTCGCAATTTTGTAAAGTCCTAAAAGAAATATTATTTAAATTGCTAGGGTATGTTGTTTACCACATCTGTTTAGCAGTATTAAGTTCTATCCTAACTTCTCACCATTCACTGTTTCTGGAAAGAAGTAAGTGGTTCTGTGTATCATAAAACAGGATGGAATCAGTGAAGCAATGTAACTTGTCGCACCACCTGAGAGTAGGCAGTAAAGTAATCTCATTGCTAAATTGTTACGTAAATTGCTCTCTTGGGAAGTTGAATGGTAAATCATAATTCAGTGTATTTTACAAAAAAAAAAGAAAAAACTTTTTTTTTTAAACATCATAAAGTATCTTGAAATACAGAAAAATATATCTGTATCACTGGACTGATATTTGTAACTGCTCAAAACCCAAAGTGTAAATTTAATTCCTTTCCCATGTGTTTGACTATCTATATTTGTAGACTGTTAATGTTGCGGCAGATACTGGAAGAGAATTTCTCAAGTCAATTGTGAGATCAGTTGAGAGTATATACTACAAAAGGTTGAGTAGAGAAATTTTACATGTTTAATTGTTTTATTTCTGCTTGTAAATTATTGTGTTTGTTATTATTCTCAGATTGTCAGTCAGTAATTTCAAAACTAAACTTTGTTCTGAACTAAAAATTTAATAATAATTAACTATAGGTTTAATTATTTCTTAATATACAACCAGGCTGTGACCTTATTGTATTTCAAATTAAATATAATTTATAAGTAATTTGACTTACATCAGTATTTGAACTTGTGGATTTTAATTGTGCCAAATGAAATAAGTTCCACATTTACAAATAAATTTGTGTGCAGTTACCATAAAAATTATCACCTTTATCAAAAACTTTTATACTAAAAAATTTAATTCATGTTTTACATCTCTCATAAATTCCAAGTCACTGCCAATTGAAGCTCCTCTTTCCAACTCGGTACACAATTTACTACCATTGTGGAAACAATGTTGTGTGAGTGCTTACACTTTAATATCTGCCTTATTTACTTTCAAAAATTTATTTTATTGCTTTATTATTCTATGCATGAGGATCCCTTATTTAAGGGGGTTTAAAATCAAATAAATGAGACTTTTGTACATTTTTACAAATTCATACCTTAGACTGTATCAGCACCTCATTCATATTATCATAAATATTAATAACATGTAAATCATGACAAATGCAGTATTACCAGAGTACTGTCAATAATTTTTTTGAGAAAAAATGTTGTTAGACAATTAATATTTCACCAGTTACTATGATTGTAGAACGTTTTCATGTTTCATTGATTAGTGTATTATATAAAACTTTAGGTAACATTCTGGACATAACATAATGTGTCACAGCTTGGAAATTTACTTTAACAACTTTTTATAGTTTAACCTAAATTTATATTTAGACCATGTAGCAAAGTGAAGAATATATAAAAAAATTCATAGTACTGGACCAGAAAGACAGTTATCTGCTGTGATTTTAGTTGCAAATTGTGTGGATTTTGTGTGTGTCTATATGTTTGTAATTTTTTTTTTCAGCTGTGATTAACTTGCTGTATAGTTTCAGTATAAATAAAAACACATTTAATATTATTGTCATTTATTTTTTAAAAAGTCAACGTCTCTCATCCTTCGTTTCATTATTTATAAACTGTGATCCTTCCCATTTTCAATGGTTACAATCCCAGGACCTTAGTGCATGTCTCATAATTTTATAATATTCCAAATAATTTAACCTTTGACTATATAATTAAAACATAACAAAGCACACCAAGATTAACTTTGGATGGAAACTCATTGTTTTACATACAACTTTCACCAAGAAAGCCCCCACTCTTTCTTTTATTTTGTCAATCCCTGATATTCCTCTATTGAGTCACATTTGAAAATCCTCCAGTCATCTTTTTCATATCGAGGTTTTATATCCATATAATTCTAAGCAACGACAGCTTGTGAGTATTTAAAGTTATGTGCTACATCACCCCAAGGAAACAATTTTTACAAGGATAGTTTTACTTATGTAAGATATTAATAATACTCCACAGCTTATAATATACAACATTTCTAATCTCGTCTACATAACTTGTAATGGTAACAAATTTTTAAAATTGTAAAAATATCAAATTGGTGCAAGTTCCTATTATGATAGCATTTTTATTTCTTACATATTTAAAATAAAGAAAGTTAAATTTAGGAAAAAGCAATATTTCATGGGCATATAGTATGCAGGATCGTGTGATAATTTTCTCAGAATAATAAAAGTCTTTGAAATGCTGCCCGTTAAACTTTTTTTTTATTGATTCGTCAAAAATCTTTTAAACTGTAGCCTGATGAGGCCGCCTCTGTGTCAACACGCACGCTCTGCCCGGTTATGTGCTTTTTGTAGCTCATATAATTGTTAAATCGTGGAAGAGCAGGAGGCTGAAAATGAAATACTGCACATTTCTCACACTTTACAGAATTCTCGTGCTGTAACTAATTTAGCCCAGACGTATGCGGGAGGAGCGCGCTGGAAGGCGGGCTGTTTAAAAGTTTCTTTAAACTGTGGAACAAATAATTCCTTCTAAATTAATTCATTTGCTGGAGCACATATGCACCAGCCGCCACTGATTCTAAGATCCTTACGTTTTAGTAATATTAAAACAGGTTTCTCTTCTTTGAGAAAGCTAATGCATTTTGCACATCGAAACTAAGATGGTAAATATCAAACTTCACCTTGATAAAGAATCTGTCTTCCCCAAATATTTTTATTAAATTTTATTTAACTTTTTGTTTTAGCATTCCTTTGATTGGCAAAAATGCTAATAGTTTAGATGTTGGCAGCAAGTAATATTTATCAGCACTTAACATACAAACTGGCAGGTTCATTTATTTTTATACTTGTATATTTAATTATGTTTTTGTATCCGGGGTTCTCCTAGTTTCTAGCTATATATATTTAGAAGGCGAAATTAATGCAAAATGACGAAGTAAATGGAAATTTTCTGAAAATCACGAGTGCACGTGAATCAAATTGGAATCTCTCTTAGAAACACATTAAACTAGATATGGGGTCGAACTAACGAAACCGTTAAAAACAACGTGTTACCGGAATATAAATGTTACCGCAATAATGTTATTTGTGTAACGCTCGTAGAACTAGCGGTGGGTTGGCGAAGTTAATATGCAGCTTCCTCGATAACGTTTTAGTCGAAGCAGGTAGGTGCAGGGGGAATGTTGTTTATTTTTTGACGTGGTAACAACGAACCTAATGGGCCGATTCAGTCATGCAGGCGTCCATAAGTAAGGTACGTTGCAAAGTTCTGATTTCCCTTCATGTTATACAGCTTTGAAACGATTTTTCCGAACTTAATCACTAAAAATTTGTAATTTACTAAGATGTTCCTTCATTCTGTACAGCTTCATAATCCATCTAAAGACTTGAAATATTTTAAATTTAATAGCAGGGTCGTTCCACGTCAAATCACCGAAAAGCAGCGTACGGCTCCCACTCGACCCTCTCCCAATCTCATGAAATTTTGTAAGGAAGTAAATCCAGACCTCAATTGAAATTGTGAAAAATATTAGGACTCGTTGATTACTGGTTCAGAATTTAAAGAGCACATGCACGCACGCGCCGCTGAAAGGGCCAACTTCGATACTTTGCCAGATACAACTTCTAGCCCACAATGTTGTGGTGTCTTCAAAACAGTAGTACAGCTGGCCGTTCTGATATCTGTTCAAGCCAAATTCTGTGGTGACTTTGGAACTGATACATATGCTTTTTTGATCATAACACTACATTTTGCGGTAGAAGTTGTATCCAGAAGCCAAGCTTCACACTTATCTGGCCGCTAGAAATAATTCGATACGAGATTAAAGTTGGCCGCGTCTCACACGCAATACAGTGGCAACACGTATTGGCTTCAGAGGCCTATAGTTGTTTTAAACCGGCAGATCCCAACAAAAAAATACAGGTTTCGTGTACAGGAAAGCCAGTTCTTTGTAATGGAACAATTTTAGAAAAATTGGGGGTGACTTATTTTGAGATATTTTAGCCTGAAATTTGCTGTTGTGGTATTCAGTCTTGGAAGATTGGTCTGATGCAACCCTCCATGCTATCCTATCTTGCGCAAGCCTTTTCATTGCATTATAGCTAGCACAACACATCCACGAGGGTCTTGTAAAATTAGCATTAGAGGGAAGTGTGTGGGGTAAGAACAGAAGAGGGAGGCCAAGGATGGAATACGCTAAGGAGATTAGGGAGGATGGTAGTTTTGGAAACGTAAAGGCTTTCACAGGATAAATTTTGCATGGAGACTGAATATCACAACAACAAAGAAATTTATGTGTAACCTATAAAGGAACGAATTGTATTGTTTTGTTACTGGAAAAAATGTTGGAAAGAAACTTCCTTCCAATTCCACCTAGAAAACTTACTTTGGCTTTTTTCTATTAGAACTTTCGAGGGAGGAAGTAATTGAATCGGTTTGCTTCCATATTGGGATATGTGATGTTTAATTTTAGGTTTATATTTTGGAGTCCTTAGTGGAAGGATGGGTACTTTGAATGGGCTTTTTTGTAAATGGGGTGGCATGGTGTTACACTTTTTCGATTGATGCTGGCCGTTTTACCAATAATTCGCCGTGCAACCTATCTAATTGTTGACAGTAAAATTCGGCCGTAATTGTTTCTCCCGGTCTCAATAGTTAAAAATGAATTATGCCACCACGGTCCCACCAAATGCCCAATAACACCACCTTCTTTAAACCGAGTGGTGGTGTAGGAGTGTGTGCGGGTAGCCTGGGGTCCATTTCTCATCATCACATCACCAGTAACGAATCACTTCGTCGTCTACTCAATAGGGATGTGCAAATCGTACGCCGTTCATATTTATTCATGTGGAACCCATACATCCTGCCTGTAAACTTTCCCGATTTCTTTGGACTGTTGACCAAGAAGCCTGAAGAGCGTTTGCTTGGCTTGAGATCAGTTTCCACGAGTCAAAATCACAGAAAAATTTCTGAAGCAGCGTTGGTACTTCTTGACATACACGTCACAATTGTTTCAACAGATGCATGCAAGGACATAAATGTTCTTCAGTTAGTTGATAGATTTTACACCGGTGCAAAAATAAGTTTGAATTTAGAAGGCTTCAACTTCTTTCAATGTATGTGTTTAGTTTCTTTCAATAGTAGTTCGAAGTTGGTAATTCTTTAACTTTAAACCCTCTGCAAGATTTCCTGCTAGGATCCCTCTTAGCCGAAATGGATTCAGTTCATTTTATTATTTCCCCGCGGTTGTTTCTAGATTAGCGGCTGCTTCTGGTAGAAGGTGGTTCAGAAGACACTTCAACCCCGCGCTTTCTCCACAGCCTCCAGCGCCGGCGTGGAATCTTCAGCAACGTTTCATTCCCTTTAAAGAATTTTTTTATGTGGTGCAAATTATTAAGCTTGGATCATGTGACGCAGGTGAGGAATTAGTCAATTGATTAGGTAAATTTTTACGTTCCTACTTTCTTGTTCCAGGCTTCTGCTGGCTGAGCTGGAAGGCTTCACGTTCCTAGATGTAGATGATCGAACGATGACACTACACACAATTTCACTGATTACAATGTATGTAAATAATAAAGAGCAAATTTGATCCCTCAACCTCCACAGCTTCTTGCAGATCTGAAAAAATTAACCGAGGAACGATGAAGAGGAATGGCGGCCGTCATTTTCTTTTAATCTTACTAGAGATAATTTTCCACCAAATACGTTTAATGTTTTAATGACGAATCATAAAAAAAACTATTTTCGCTTAAAATACGTTGACCAATCACGAGCGCCGCCTTGGATTATTTGGTTATGAAAGTGCTAAAGGTTTCCAAATCTGGTAATGTAAATACAAAGGTTTAAAAAGTAGTGTGAATTATACTTCAATTTAAGGTTATCGACGCTACGTGAATTTCTCCCACATATTTGAGACGCAATTAATGTGGTTAGCCGCAGAAATAATCTAAACAGGTGTGAATGAAACTAGTCAAAGGTTGGACTGTCCAAGACTAAAAGTAAAATATCGCAAACCTGAGTTCGGTCATAGAATGTGGGAAGTTAGTTTCTCGAATTTAAAAGAATGTGACGAGAGTTTAGAAACGTCATTCGAATGCAGTTTAAATTTGATCGGAAGTGAATTTGATTGTTTTAAACGTACAGGTTGTATTCAATATTGGTTAAACATTCACAAAACACAGATTTCAAGAGTTTAGTGTCTTATAAATGGACCAAGTAAATAATTTGTATGTAAATATACACATTTTCAATGTTAAATGACCGTACGTGTACTTGTTTTTTCATATGGTGTATATATGACTGTAAGATGCTGCTGTGTAAGGCAAAAAAAATGAGACGTCTTACGCATACAACTAGGGTGAAAGGTAATTGCGCAACGGATGTTTAATCAATTGTATAAGATTATTTTAGAGTCCTGCTTAAAAATTAAGAATTTGTAAATAATATGGAGCTAGGAATCGTAAGTAATGTGTTTGTACTAAAGGTTGGTTGAGATTTTAGCTATTATATGGTAATAATAATATTAAAAAAAAGGTTTAGTGCTATAGAGGCCGTCTCACGAATGAAATTTGAGGTTAAGCATCACCCCGTGAATTTCTTCCACGTGTTTATGAGAATTGTGAATTTATGGTAGAGACTACTACTATTGAAATGAAATTTAAGTTTAGGCTGTTCCAGGACGCGCATAGAAAAAACTCCTCAGAGTTCCGTCAATAATGAAAGGAATTGTCACTTCGCGAATGTAAAAGGTCGAAAGAAGTGATAAAGGATGATTAGACGAAGGATGCAAATGTCGTTCGAATGAAAGTAATGAAATTGGATCTGAAGTAGAATTGCCTAGTTCACGTTTCGAAAACATGGATTTCAAAAATTTAGTTGATGCGAAAATTGTACACACGTAGAAAAAGGGACGAAGTTAAAGTCTTTGCTTTTCGTAATAATGTGCCGGAAGAGTTTAGAGAACGTTACTGTCTGAGAGTTATCGATATTAATTTCGGTGCGTTTTAAATTTACAGGATTGTTTTTGTGTGGATGTAGACTTGGTATTTGTGTAAAATTCTAAAATAAAAATTGTAAAACAATTTCTTGATTCTGTCTTGCCTATTCTCATTTGTAATTGCGGACATTTTTTACTCTAGAACAAGAATTGTTCGGCGCAAAACTGTCCATTTAATGAAGCGGTTAAGCCACATCGGGATTATCCGTAAGCTTGGAGCTCAATCAAAATTTACAGGTAAGATCGGGGGAGGGGGGGGAGCACAAATTGTTTCTGACGAAGTGACCATTTTATATATTTCTTCAACTGCCAGATAAATATCAGCTACGGGTATTAATAAAATTGCCCCGCCATCTTAAATTTAGCAAAAATGACGGGAAAAAATATATTACTCTCCGCCCTGTTTTGTGCAGCCCTACCAAATAATTTGTAAATGACGATTTTATTGGTGGGAAACGTGGACGATAGGTGCTCCGGAAAGGAAAAGAATAAAAGCCCTTGAAATGTGGTGCTATAGGCGAAAGCTGAAAATCAGATTAACTAACGAGGAAGTTCTAAACAGAATAGGGGAAAAGTGAACAATAAATATGAAGGACGTTGACCAAGAGAATGGATAGGTTAATAAACCACATTTTAAGTCATGAGGTTCTTGTAAAATTAGCATTAGAGGGAAGTGAGTGGGGTAAGAAACAAAAGAGGGAGGCCAAGGATGGAATTCGCTAAGCAGATTAGGGAGGATGTGGGTTGTGATTGTTATGAGGAAATGAAAAGGCTTGTGCAATGTGGTGCATGGAGGACGCATCAGACCAATCTTAAAACTGAATACCACAACAACAACCATTGTATTTACAGAAACACTGGAGAGATTAATTTTTTGTTGTATAGTTTGAAATATCACATTCAATTTGCCCTGAAAACTGAGGAACAGATAAATCCGACTTAGATAATAAAATTAATGCAATAGCTGCCTGCCATCTTACTAATTCTCTTTCACACTAGGAACAACGTTTCGAAACTTCTTCAGGTGATAGAATAATAATAATAATAATCATTTCCGTAGATTCTGTAAAGAAGCTAAGCTTTAAGGATGTGGAATGAGTCAGGGTGTACATTTATTACATTATTTTATTATATAAAAGATAAATATACTTATAACAAATTTTTGTAACCAAATAGAAAGGCGATTCCAACATTATAAACTAATTACTCGTCTCCGATTCTTCTATACATTTTCCTTTACTGAATAGGAGTGGCTAAGCAAAATTGAGGATAATTCAGACTTAAATTTACCTTGGTTATCGGACAACCGTTTAATTCTATGCGGCAGTCTGTTGAAGATGGATATCCCAGAATAATGCACACCTTTCTGTGCAATTGACAATGTTTTACATTTTTTGTATAGAAAATACGAAAGAAAGATAAAAAGATTGTTTTAGGAGTTTATTTCTTCTTTGTCAATAATACTTATACTTATAAAATAAGTAAATAAAATACGGCCAAATAAGTCAAGTAAATAAATTTAATTAATTGATATAATTACGTTTCATCCAATTTTTAAATTGATTCACAGACTCGACATCTGTCGCCTTAGTGTTGCAGAGCAGACAGACGAACCTCATGCTGAGGCAACAGGGGTGCATAAGAACCAAGGAGGTCACACAAAGACGAAAGCTAGGCACCACCCACTCAGCTTTCTGCCCGCCCAAAAGAGGGTGGAGCCTAGCAAGCAGGTAACCTCCTTCCTTCTTCTACTATCCTAATGCTGCAGTCGAAATCAAGGCTTCTCTGGCCACACAACACAAATCAAGATGGACGACGACGATACCCAGTGAGTTTAGTTTTCGTTATTTTTTGCGTGTGACGCGGTATAAATTGGTAAGACACGCATCAGATAGAATTTCTTGCATTTTTATTAGGTGTAGAACTTTAAAGTGGCCACGCACACATTAATTAATTAATAACGAAAGGAAGCATGTTTGTTTTTTATGGACAATCAATTCTGTAACAAATTTTTAAGCTCGATTTTTATTTCTAGTTAATTATTATAATTTTTTGAAATGATTATACTAATGTTGTTTTGTTACAAATGCAGCCAAATTGTCAGCAAACAAACTAAATTAATTCATAAAATTATAAAGTGTTAGTTAACAAACAAAGTTGGATGTAAATTTTCAGGCCAATATCAAAAATAATCTGACATCTTCAATCGATTGGAATTATTTTACGTGAGAATTTTCATCCAAGTTTCTTGATATTTAATCAAAAATAAAGAAATTTCCGACCGTTTTTTTTCAGTTTTTATTTTTTATTCAAACAACGTTCGGCTCATATTCGCACCTTCTTGTGCAAACTGTGGTTATGAGTGCTTAGTGCTGTCTCGGACCTCACTTTGGTACAAAGAAATCAGCGTTTATAACAATTTTATGTTTATTAATAATTGTATTTCACAATAAATTGATTATAAACCTGAAGTTGGTGCGAGTATGCGCTGAAACGCTGTTTGAATAAAAAATAAAAACTGTATGAAAAAAACGATCGGAAATTACTTTATTTTTTATATCAATACGTTAATCTATTTAATATTATTATTATATAATTTTATCAACTGATATTGTTTGCAGACATTCTGGCTGGATTTTTTAATTTATAACTGAAGTTGCCAGAGGAATTGATTCATGGATTTGTATATTTAAAGTGACCTTGTGCTCATTAACGAATGTTTTGTCAGTATTTTTATAATTTAAATATTAAATAGGTAAAATTTTACGACCGACTTTTACCTATTATTACAAAATCAGACGTTAAAATACCTCATTTAAATATTAAAAATATTACGAAGTTTCGTATCTCATTTGAGTGAGACTTCTTCCGGTAAAAGGGGTCGTGGAGTGAAATTCATTCCAGTTACAGTTACAGCTGAAGAATTCTCAAATTACAGATGAAACGTAAATATTTAAATTATACAAATACTGACAAGAGGGCTGATCAAACCATTTAATTTAATTGTCAGAAAAATTATTTAAGGAATGTTATATTTTTACATTGCATACTTACACAAATTTAATATTAAACTGATGGTTTATAATTTGTAAAACTCCGGTTTCAATCTCGTAAATCGAAGTGTTTACATAAATTGTGAATAGATTTCGTTTATATTATTATTGAGTGGTTTGTTGTTGTTGTATGCAGTCAGTCCTAAAGACTGATTGGTATCAATCATGTTATTTATTATAATAGAAACGTAGAATAAATAGAAAGGTTTAAATATATATTGTAATATTTAAAACATTGATATTTATTCTAAAATTTAAAACAATTGAGTGAAGCAACCTGTATCACTTTATATAATGTAAATAAAAATAAATTATATTATATCTGTCGTATATTTTTTACATTTTTCTCCTTTACAGTCCTTGTCCGTCATTTTCCTCAGCCGTCAAGAACTTCTTGGTTCATGCTTATATAATAGGATAGTAGAAAGATCAAGTAGGTTGTCATGTATTATGCAAGCAGGAAATGGTAGCAGGTGGCGTCGATCTCTGGTAACTACTGTGTAACCTCCATTACTCTTATGCTCCCCTGTTAACTCACGATTTTAAACTTTTCCGGGAGAAATTTTTAGCTCGAATTTAATGCGTTTATAATAGGATAGTAGAAAAAGCAAGCAGGTGGCGCCCAACTCGGGAACTACGGAGTAACCTCTATTATTGTTATGCTCCCCTATTAAACAGCAAAAATTTTGGGCGAAAATTTTAAGCTCATGCGTTTATAATAGGATAGTAGAAAGAGCAAGGAAGTATTTATAGAATGTCGGAAACCTGTGGAACCTCCATTACTATTATGCTCCCTTGTTATAGATCATCCAAATACTCCTGACGAAAAGCCATTGCTACCAAAAAAACTGGAATAAATTTGTCAGTTCTGTTATGATCTTACAATATTCACAGTTGTTTTTTATTTTATGCTACATACAATATGTAGTTAATGACGAATGATGTATTAAAGTACGATGATCAGTGACTTTTCAATGTCTGGCACCGTCATCTTCGTCAGACTGAATTATGAGCACTTACGTAGTCTCAGCTAAATTTGTGCATGCACAGAAAGCTTCTGATTGGATAGTTGCTCACTTCAACCCAGTTGGAAACCAAAGAGCAATTTATAAATTATATATTTTTTCTTTCTACAGATTTAGTTAACAATAATGATGTTTCAGTATCAACTTCAGGTTGTGACTCTGTGGAGAAATTAAAACGTGCATAACCCTCCAGCAAACTAAACACAAAAACATTTTTTAAATTTACTTTCATTGTCTTGTTACTTATTAAAAAACTTCAACATTATTATAAACAAAACATATTAAGCTGAATACATTCACAACTCTTACTTCTCATCCATTGTATACCTGCTGTTAAAAAATGAGTGTCATATATTTTGAGATAAAGAAAAAAAAGTCCAATAAACATGGGTCTGGAAACAAAGTTCCACACAGCGTATCTGCACCGTTTCTGAAGTCAGAGAAGGACAGCCCCTCATGATGGAAAGTCCCTGTTTGAGTTTTATCCTCTTCATCGTTAAACATGGCTGCTATTTGTTAATGCCAACTCAAACACACACAGCTGTGATAAGAAAATTACTTAAATAAATAACTGTTCTTGTCAGGAAATGGTATGTCAAGACGATCTGTATACTCCATAGTGGTTGAAGATGTTTGGTTGTGAGCATGTCTTAAGGACACAGGTTCTCTGGCACCCCACAAGGTGAACAGTGGAAGGTTCACACACCTCAGATGCTACATTTTCCTACCTTGAAGCTTTCCTTCTCACAAGGATCTCTGTAAAATGAATGTAGTCAATTTCTGAAAAATGTAGAATTAACATCTGATTTAAATTAATAGCTAATGATACAAGATGGAATATGCTAAGCAGATTAGGGAGGATGTTGGTTGTGCTAGTTATAAGGAAATGAAAAGGCTTGTGCAAGATAGGTTAGCATGAAGGGTTGCATCAAACCAATTACTTTGGTTTATGCCCATAATTAATTCAGGCAAGATTAAACAGGATGCAAATAGATTTTTTTTACTGCCCTCAAATGTGAGCCTCTCTTCGCTATGGGCAAACTGGGCCATAAATTGGTTACCAAGGGCACAGAGACTAAAAGCACACATGCATATAATAGTCCAGAAATAATAATTTATTTATTTTGAACATGGAATGAGAATCACCAATCAAGAAACATGAAAGAAATGCATCTTAACAATACTTATATCTATGTGGGATTAAATTAATTATAGATATGAAACACATTATATCTTATATAACACGATAATCTACAAAAACTTCCTCTTCGTGTATGCAAAATGATCACAGAAACGTTTTTAGGAATCTATATAAAAAATAATTCATATTTTCTATAAAGATTCCAACTGTAAATTTACATAAAGTATACATGAATAGTATTTTTATCAATGAGAGGCATTTTATTCAAATCAATTGTTCATAAGTCTTACAGCTAAAACTGTAAAATATTTATCTAATCCAAATGATGTAATCTTCAATTTTAATAAAAATATTTGTGTCATAAGAAGCTGGGGGACACAGGCAGGTACCAATTAGACTATAAAATGGTGAGACAGAGATATAGGAATCAGGTGCTGGACTGCAAAATGTATACCCAGGAGCAGATGTAAACTCATACCATAATCTGCTGATTATGAAATGCAGGCTGAAAATGAAGGAACTCAAGAATTAAAACAAAAAGATGGATGATGATGAGTTGGGGGACAAGAAGACCCAAGAAGACTGGGGCTGATAAATGTGAACAACACAGGACAATTAGTAATATATCTCATGCATGCAAAATATTAACAAAAATAGTATATAGGCGAATGGAATGACAAATAGAATGTGAGTTAGGATCAGTTTGGTTTTAGGAAGAATGAAGGGACAAGAGAAGCAATTTTGACTTTGCCACTAAATATAGAAGACAGGATGTGAAAAAATTGACCTACATTCATGGCATTTGTAGATTTAGAAAAAGCCTTTGACAATGTGAACTGAAAGACATTTTTTATGATTTTGAAGGTATAAAATATCAAGAAAGAAGGCTTATACATAACCTCTACATAAGACAGTCAGCAGTAATTATAATTGAAGGGCAAGAAAAGAAATCAAAAATCAAGAAAGTAGTAATAAGACAAGGATACAGTCTGATGAAGTTAAAATGGAATATGGAAAAGATATAATATCGCAAGGAGAAGAAATAAAAAACTGATGACATTATAGTATTAGCCACTATATCTGGAATGTTATATAGTATTTTTAATTCTAAATTATTTCTCATCATCCATTGCCCATTGTCATTTATCAGACTATATATTATCCTGAGTAACTTTCTTTCCCATCTTCTTAGTAGTTTCTCGCCAGTTACAAGTAAACTCCTTGTCTCCACTGGCTGTAACACAGAGCGGTATATCTTACTTTTCAGATACGTGCTGAGATTGTGTGATCTGAAAACATATGACATATGCAGTTACTGGCAGGTTTAATTTCTTCCTTTATATTGTTATCTGCTGAGATTATGGTTCCCAAATATTTAAATCTATTAGCTATACCATAATTATGACCATTTAACTGTATAACATTGCATTCCTACATTTTCTCAGCCCACGGTGAGAGCTTAGTTTTTGATTGGTTTATTTAAAGGCCCACTTCCTCAGTTGCCTTTTCTAACCTCATCAAATTGTATTCCAAATCCTATCAAATGCCATCAGCTTATACAAGATTCTGACTCAAACAATTGCATATGATTTCTCCTGGGTTATTCCCTCCTACTTTCCTCATGACCTTCTCTAGTGCTACAATGAAGAGAATTGTGGAAATTGCATCTCCCTGCTTCAATCCCTAGTTAACTTCACTTAGCATTTTGTGTTTTTCAAGGTCATGTTTACCAATCTTATGATTTTTTACGGTAGCTTCATACAGCTTTCCTCAGTTGAAGCTACCATATGCCTGTTGAAAATCTACAAAAAAAACTTATTTATATAAATGTTATATTCGTAACTGCCTGACAGTAAATCTACCAGGCCGAAAACCACATTGATAATCTCCTAAAAGCTCCACGGTGATTGACGTAAATTTCCCAGCCAGAATATTGACGAAAACCTTATAAACCATACTCAACAGTATAAATACAATTTTATAAATTATACCAAAGTCTTTGTGAATTTTAGTTTGAGAAAATTAACACTTATTTAGGGAAATGGTTTTAGATAGTTTTGACAGTGCTGAGAGGGCAACAAACGTGAACGGTACTAAAACTAATTTTGTTGTCTAGTTGCTAATTACTATTAATGAGGTGTTATCACTTCTACAGTAAAGTAAAGAATATTTTTTTAATTTAAATGCGTTGTTTATAAAGGCGGAAAAATAAAAACACGTGTAAAATTATAAAATTAATACAAAAACTAATTTCATAATTATAAATAATGTTAGTACACAACCAGACTTAATATTGTAAATGAAACACAAAGAGTGGCCGAGAGTTTGAAATGGAAAATTTTCATTAGAATGCGTTTCGTCCCCCAACTTTATGACCTCCTCAGTTTTTTTAATAAAATAATACGAAAAGTTCCTGTTGCTCCTGCAAAGTCCGAGGCCGAAATGAAATTTTCACTCAATTTGACCCCGGACACAGCTGAAACAATGTATTATTGTATTATTTTATTTAAATAACTGAGGAGGTTTCTAAATGTGGGGGACGAAACGTATTCTAATTTCCTAATTGTATGTTAGCTTTTCCTCTATTTAAGAGTACAATTTCAATCAAAAAAGTAATATTTTTAGTGCACAAAAATAATACTATGTACTTAATAAATATTATTCAAAAAATATAAATTATTAATATGGAAGTCATAAAAACACACTAGCCCAGGATTTCTCAAACTTTTTCTGCATTGGAACACTTTGCAAAATCGGAAATTTTAACGAAACACTTGGTTTATATTTTTAGGTTCGGTAATTTATACTTCTAAAAATTAAAAAGTTATAATTTATTTTTAGTAATTACATTTAATAATATAGAGCTGTAGTTTTATATAAACATAAAAAAATATTAAGATGATTCGGGATCCTTGAATTGCACACCTTGTTAGTATCAGGCACAATATTTGTAAGTTGACTTCTAATATCTGATGAGGCGTAGACTTCATTGCAGGATAATAAGGAAATTCCCGTTTCGCATAAAACGAAAGTAAAACAAGTTGTATTGAAATATTGGGGTCCTCTTCTTTATAAACTCGCCCAGAAATCGCTTAAAGGATATATTTGTAGTTTTGTTTGAAATTAGTCACTGATTAAATCAATTAGATTTTCATAGTCACTTGCACTTAAACATGTTCGTTTATCTGTCGCGGTAAATGGATTCTGAACCCAGGAATTGTACGGAGAGGTGATTTGGGAATACAATTAAAGGGAATTTATTAATAAAACTTAACTAAGAAAAATATTTACAAATTTCAGAGGTATTGCGAAGCAATCTGATCTCTTAATACTTGGGTTTAAACCTTGGACGATTCCCTCCCTCCCTAGGAAACTTGACTGCGTATCTTGTTGAATCCCCAGAGATGTTATTGCAGCCCGTTGACCTGCGAATTCCCGTGTGGGAATCGAGAGCCAGAAAAACAACGATACATTTAAATACCACGTGGTCATCTCGTGGTCTAAAGAAACTCGATCTTAAAGGTCGATGTTTGATGCTTCTTCACACGGCGGTGAGGCTTTATGAATTCACATTCAGAGTTGACATTGTTCATAAACACTATTCCGAAACATTTGTTTTCAGTGTCGATTGTCCCGTTGAGGTGGCTGTGGGGCAGAAACACGCCTGTTTTACCTGACAAGTTCATTTTTTGTGGAACACCCGCGGAACACAGTTTGGGAAACACAGCACCAGCCAAAGCACAAATCACCGATACTAACTTGATTCAGCTGACTTCACTGTGAAATGGCTTCCAAGTGAGAAGAAATCGCCAACGTTGGACGATGAGAAGTCATCAGGCTTGTTTCACATCAACAGCATTCTTGCCTCGTCGAGGCTCAAATATATAAGTCTTATTTATCTTACATTTCTTCATTGTACTAAAACATATTAAAGAAAAATCGTATTTTAAAAAAGTGAAACCACTCTACGTTTCAACCGTTTTTGGAATTTCCTCACATATATACGTAAACAAAAATTCGAAGAAAAGTTAGAAAAAAACTAAAATAGTTACAAAAAAGTACAATACAAAATAAAAAGTTATAACAACAGTAGTGATTCATTATATGTAAATTTCTGTCCTTATCGTCGTTTCATATTTCGCATATGAAGGAATACGAAAGATTAATTACAATAAGTTACATAATAACCACAGCTCAATTAAAAAATACATTATTTAATTATAAATAAATTTTGAAAATAATACAATAAATAAGTTAAAAAAGAATACTGTTATTATTCCACAGAAGCGGTTGAGGGAAATTATTAAGTGAAAATTTCTGAATGTAGACTTTTTTTCGTTTTTTCATATCAGACAGTAGGTGCATTACCTTCAGCTGAAATTCCACTACATTCCTAGGAAAATAATAAATCCGTTGAAGAAATAAATAGCGAGCCTAGCACTTGAGCCATCCTTAACGGCCTGTTGTGATTTTACATAATTTTGTTGTTGAAAGAGAGCTACTCTGTCTATAGCTACGTTTACAAGGGTCATGAGAAGTGAATGAATCGTGAAAGAATTTCAGCAAATAAAGTAACAACTACTGGTTCAGTAAAATAGCAAATGTCATACATTTAATATATAAATAAAGTAATCTGACTTAATATTATAAATAAAACAGAAAGTGGCCAAAAGCCAGAAAAGGAAAATTTTGATTAGAAAACGTTTCATTAATTAAATATAGATACGTGAATAGAAATTAATAAATAAAATTGGTGTGATGTCGTACTTACAATTATAATAATACAAACTTTTCGTGTTGCTCCTGTAACGTCTGGGGCCTGGATGAGCGAAATTCTCCCCGTCAAATCAAATCTGAAATTCTTTAAATATTTACATATTTAAATTCTATATATGATTCTTTATCATTATGATTTACTGGTGTATTCTGGAATCTTAGAAACAAATTTTGTAGTTTAAACATATAGTGAGGTTTCGATCTGTTTCCTCGCCATTGTTCTCACTCACTCTAGTCGGCTTGTATTATTTTCATTGTAAACAACGACATAATGGCAATTTTATTTATTAATTTCTATTCAACCATATATATTTCAGTCTGGAATTTTTTTAGAAAGAACCGAGGAGGTCCCTAAATTTGGGGGACGAAAAATTTTCTAATTAAATTTTTCTATTTCTGAATTTTGGTCATTCTACGTGTTTTATTTAATATATACGTAAACAAAACATTATTAATGTTGTATGCTATATTAATATTGTTTTCTTGTAATTACCAGAATTTAAAAGATTTAAAATTTCATTATAATGTTAAAAAATCAATATTTTGTACTGTATTTAGCATATTCCGTTCTTTCTTTTCATTCATATCTTCATAACCACTTTTCATTATTTGCAAACTTCTATCCAGGCATTTCTAAAATCTATTCTATCTTTATATGTCTATAGTTCTGTTCCCCTTAACAGGTTGAACATGAACTGAGTTTATTAATAAATCTATATTCATCGTGACAATAAATGCAAAAATCGTTTAGTTGAGGAACGCAATCGATAATCAGACCAGGATGAAGGAAATTGTAAAGTGCGGGACAGATGTGAAGCACAATGGCGCGTGTCTAGCAGACCATGAGATTTCAAGCCCGACGTAGGACGCTGTTCATAGTTGTGACCTCTAGTCACTCACTGACATGTCTCCTTTTGGTTCCGGCTCTTGACGTCGTCAATATTAGCCACTACGTGCGGAGTTTTCTGACTTGGCCAGTTTCGTGAATAGATAGTGGCCCTTCTGCAGGAATACTGACTGACGTTCCTCCAATAGGAGGTGTTCATATGGGCACCCGTAATCGGGTCTACAAAATTTATTCGATGGTTGGCCGTTAAATGTTTGTAGCCCATTTCGCCGAGAAGGTCGTAAGCCTTCCAACGGTCAGTATAAATTGTCCCTGAAAGCACCCACTGTATGCTGTTTTGTCCTCTATAGGCACCAGAAACTTTGTTCCGGGTGATCTGTCTGTCCAGTCCACAAGGGCAAACATGAGGATTACGTTTACCGAATATGCTTCCGTATATTTCCACGATAAATGACCCCCCTCCAAGAGAGACTGCCATAGTCTCTCGGATAAATTCAGTGCAGTCAGTTATTGTAGTTTTGCTGATCTCCATTTCCGTCATAATGCCATCTCGTGAAGTACGTCGAATTATTGCGAACGTCAAAATCGTCAATTGGGAAAACGTTAAGTGTTATCCAATGACGAATATATTTCGTTTTAATACACTTCTTGCCGTCAGTTGTCTTGTAGCACCTCCGCAGGGCCATGTCCTTACCGCGTCTTTTTTTATATAAGGCCCATGTGGAACAAAAAGGTGCCTTTGTAAATGGATTCGGCACATTCCTACAAAATGTGCTCCGAGCACGCACTTCCACACGCAAATCTTCTTCGTCCACAAATCCATTGAATACCGTAACGAAATCTTGACAGCTGTTTTCTATCACGAGACTGACTTCAAGCTAAGCAGGGGTTAGCAACTGTTGCCAACAACCAGATTCAGTGAAACAATACAATATTTTACGGACAAACTAACTGCGGTGTCAGATATTGTGGGCAGTCGCGATTTTCAAGCAACAAATGTTAAATGGGCCGACCGAAATAATTGATTAGTAAAGAATTCTCTTTGAATAAAGACTCAAGTTATGAGTTTCCTTTCCTTCCGGTTGGTAGCAGAAAATTTAACACTTTGCTGGTAGTTTAATATCTCAAAACTCCGTTTATGTAAATTAAGTAAAGAGGAGGAAGTTTCTAGATGAACACAAAACCACAGGAAAATATCAAATACTAGTATGACAAAAGCTTATTTGCAATACTTTATTCAATCTAATTTAGTATTCAATAAAACATTCCTAGTATATCAAGATAGACTTTAATTTATGAGAATTGAAGGCTCTCTTCTTTTAAGCGTGGATACATTTAAAAATAAAAGGGGTTGAAAATTTGAAAAAAACATTGAGCTGAATTTGTTGAACATTCAGCAATTCCTAAATATGTTGTGAGAATTCTTAACACTTCCCCCAAGGCATAGTATTTTTTTAATGCCATCAAGGCATTCATAGGCAAACAGCTTAAATCAAATTACTTTCCCAACAAATCAGACCAACATACCCAAAACATCAAAATTTATTGGGAATTTTACCTGTTTAGAACAAATTCTATAATTGTTCCGACTGTACTTCGATTAATGAAGGAGAAAAATTTACAGCCAAAAATTGGCAAAATTAAAATGGTTTATTAATTACATTACTTCACTACATTTCGCTCCATTACTTGGAACTTCCTCAGGTGATAGAATAAATCCTTATAAGATAGCACAAATATTTATCGGTAAATTTGTACTAAAGGACGAAATATCTCCGAGGCTTGACGTCAAGTCGTTGGAACGAAACATAGTGAAGTAATTTAATTGATAAACACTTTTAATTCATTTACCTGATTAGATAAAATACTCCATTATATAAAATGTTTACAATTATTTTCAAATTTTAGAAATTGTGGGTTCATTAAATTTTGCGTTACTGCATGAATGAAAGATTTGTAAAATTTAACTGAAACAACAGATAGAGCTATAAGCTATGAAATTATACAAATCAGGTAATTAAAACACAACATGTCTCACTCATTCTCTTTATTACACACTTGTACACTGTGCATTTAATATTTAAAATTAAAACAGAAGACTACAAAAAAATTAATGAGGAAGAGTACATTTGGCTCATCAAGAAACTCGCTTGGAAAAAATATGACATTTATTGAACATAATGCACACCAGACCACATTGCTCGTACACAAACAAAACTATTGTCACAAATTCATACATGAATAAAATACATTAAGACATTACAATGATAAAATTCCGTGTACATCTGTGGCATGGGATGTTCATCAAAAATTATCTACCTGAATAAAATGGCAAATAATAAGCACAAAATGGACAACATACACATGTTGAAAAATGAAAGATTTGATTAAATATATGAAATAAGTGAGCATTGTGAGACAATTTCAATTAACTCATTCCTAAGGGGGTGCAATGCAAACTGTATTCAGGTACACAAGTCAATATAATTCACATTTTACATAATTTTATGTAATTGTACATCGTGACCATAATTCTACAGATGCTATTGTAATGCCAACTAAAACTTCTAACAATTACAAAACAAAAAATATTTTTAAAATGAATTAAAATAAAATAGGAGCTACAGCAACTTTTGAAAACAATCAATGAAGCCTTTATACTTTTAACACACAATACATGAAATACTATTTGATCATTAGCTTGATGCACATCACAGGATCCTTTATGCAAGATTTCATTGATGCAAACATCTTCAGAAGTACTTCTCAAAATTGGTATGAACACTAAACAGTAGAGAAAATAAAACTTTAGAAAATTTACCAAACAAAGTAAATTTAAAAAATTACAAATAAATAAAATTGAGACCAAAACAGACTTTTCACTCATATTGTTAAGAAACTTAAACATTATAAATATAAGAGAAAATTGCTTTACCTTTATCTCAACTCATTCCATTACTTCTCTTTCAATATTTTCCCGAGCCTCTGCCACTCTGACAGCTGAAACACAGTTTAAAATATTACAACACGGCATAAAAGATGTAAATTACAATTAAAAGCAATTGATGCTAAGTTAATGTCCAATTTATCTTATAATAATTAAAGCAATGTAAGTATATTCAAATAAATTTCAAAACTTAAATATTTTAATATTATGAATGCATTTACATATTATATACCAAACCAGCAAATTCATTAACTTAAAAATTCTTTTATTACTATGAACAAACTATATTCACCTGGAAGTTAATACTACTGCTGTCTCCGAGAAGCATGCAGCTACCTTTGTAGGATGATTAGTGATTCCTTGTTACTCATGTAAAGAACAACAAAATCACTAGTCTTCCAAACAAAAATAGCCTGTGTTAGTTGGAGAGAAAGTCAGTCCTCTTCAAAAAGTACACCCCTCACCATAGATCCGTTATTAGCACAAAAACTTGAATAAGGAACCAGCACCACAATTTTAACAAACAACTGAAGCGTTACATAATTTAAACAATTTTCACTCAAAGCAACTTTGGTGACAAGAATTCAGTATCAGAAAATTTAATATGCAACATTAAAATTACATGCATTGCCTAGTAATAAAAAATAAAAACTCTGCAATGAAATAAAAATTTGTAAGCACAGAGTTTATTCTTACAAAATTCTTCAATCTCATTTACCAGCCTTTTAGGTTAAACACATAAAACCGGCAATTGGCAAACAACTCGTTTAAATTAATGCAATAATCAACTATTTGAGTGAAAATTGATTCTATCCATGCAATAATTTAAAGGAATACCCATCTGTCATTACCTCTGCTGTAACAGATATTGAGCCATCTGTATTTGGTTTGCCGATCCAGTAATGGTAATTATTCTGTCGTTCGAGCCCGGCAACGGCTCGTCTATCGTTATTCCAGCACCTGAATCTGATCTGATCTTTCGAATTCTTGCACCACCTTTTCCAATTATAGCTCCTGCTAACTGAATAACCAATCAAATATTTAAGAAAATGCTACACATTTTAAGGACAATGTATTAAATGTAAATACAATAGCTATTAAAGTGAAAATCATTAAAATTACAAAATTATGCTTCAACAGTGTAGTTTTAAAAGTTCAAAGTTTCATCAATTTCACAGAATTTGACCAACAACAAAATTACTCAGAGGGAGACACTCACATCTTTGGGTATCGTAACTTGTGTCGAGCTTTTTCCACCGCCTCCCATCAAATTTGGGCTGTTGCCTCCCATTCCCATTGAATTATTATTCAACATTCCATTTGCAGCTCCTGAAATTGAAAACACATGTAACACAAATTAGTTAAGAGAAAAGAATATATGTTCCAACTGGCGTTGCAGAGTAAATTTAAAATATACCTCTCCCACCCACAAATCCACCACGTCCTGCTCCAAAGCTTCCTGGACCACCTCTGGCTGGCCCACCCATACCTCCAGGAGGCCCCCTGTGACATATTAAAAGTTCCATTAAAAAAACACCAAAACTACAATTCAGTTATATACCACAACACAATGAGTTTTCTAATAGGTACTTACCCCATGCCACGTGGACCCACACGAGGCCCAGGACCCAGGCTACTGCCACCACCTCCTCCCATCGGAAATCTGCCTCCCCTCCCTCCCATCGGAGGGGGGCCACCCATGCCTCCACGCATTCCACCAGGTCCTCCTCTGCCACCTTTACCATCTTGATCTCCAAAACCCCCATATTCATGTGCATAATAATCATCATAATTGTGGGGATCATACTGGCTATTCAATCCTTTTATTGGAGACTGGAAGAAAGGACACAGTAAGACAAAAATCAACAAAAACGACAAAAAATAATAAAGTAAAACTTACCGATTTGATGAGTTCCATAATTTCCCTTATGGAATCTATGCACGTGTTGGGACGACCGGATATTTGGCATACTCGATCTGTGCTTTGAGGACAGCAGTTTGAGAAAATCTTTATTCGGGCGCCAGTTTTCTGAAAGCAAGAAAGCAGTAGTTGTAGTTTGCCGGTCGCGTGAGACTCGAACACGGCGCGATGTCGCGGCACATGGCACCACCCTGTGCATAGCAGGTGTATTGATCTGGAAAGACGGAAATACAGTCACAGGGGTTCGACCGTACGAGTCTCACGGTCAGCTGGTAGATCCCCGCGCCCAAATCGAATAAATGCGGCCAGCACGCGCGCTTCTTCACGAGTGACACGGCAAAATTCAGCTTTTCGACTCGAGGTCGTGGACGTATTAAAAGTTTTACTTGATATCACGACATGGATTTAATTTTTTGATTTATAAAATTGCAAAAGAAAATTTCGTGCGGAGACCCCAGAATGAATGCATTAAAATAATATCTATCACTCGTCCTCCTTTATCAACGATACTTTCATTAACATCAGAGCATTAGGAAAATCGATAGCACAGTATTAATAAATTTGTAATAAAGCATATTCTTTCCCTCACTAAGGCATTCTAATTCAAGATTCTGCACATATTGGTCCCAATGCATCACCTGAAACTATAATTACGTCTATTCAATTAACGAAAATAGTTAATTGGCAGACAAAGTTGAAAAACACATTTTGACTATTTAGACCAATAAAAATCAAACAATTCATTCCTTTGAACAAAATGTATTAATGCTTATTTAAATATTTTAACTTTATTCTCAAAATGTTAACCACACCATCCCTTTCCAATGGCAGATGTTAGATACATAAATGAATTTTTACATTAAATGGATTACTGTTAGCATAATATATATATATAAGTCAACTATATCCTCCATATAATTAGTTTTCTTAGTCAAGTATACAATGCACGGAAAACCTATTTATATAAAGCAAAATAAACAAATTAGGTAAAAAACATGACAATGAAAAATTTAATTCATCAGTACAAAACAATTGTCATAATTTAATGTCCGTTACTCCCACCTTAAGACAGCATTACATATCACTTGTAGTCTGTTTATTGGCTACTCCAATACCCTTTTGATGGCAGTTCTCTCAATTTACAGTAGAAATTACAACTTCATACACCCATTTACTAATGTAAATGTTCAATCTTCTTAAATAAGTCAGTAATTCTAGGCTATTAATGACCTCAATAAAAAGGACAATTCTGTCAGCGATAATATTCTTCGAGAAGCTAATATATCCTCGTACTGTGACACTTTACCAAATTAATAATTAATGTAAATTAGTATTATGTTTAAATTAAATATCCAACTTTTGGTGAAAATTAAAAGTTGTTGGAGGGAAAAAATGAAATAAGCAATGAGAATAATTATTATTCTTTTACTAAACACCTGAAACTACTGTATTTAAAAATAAAATTTACCTTCATTTCACATATATATATATATATATATCACCTCCCCGTTTCCATTTAGTTCAATTCTCTCTTCCAGGTTTATAATTTAAAAACACTCCAAATATTTTCCATGCATTTATTGTTTAAAAGATTAGCAAACCAAAAATTATATTTGACAGTACACTGACTCAGTCTTACATTTGACCTAATTTACTTTCTACACAATATTGTTTTGAATGTGTTAATTTGCTTTCTATAACAAAGCTTTAACTTACCTCTCTCAGTTCTTTAATCTTAAAACCAGATTTCCCAATTATACATCCAGCTTGGCTCTGATGAACCAAAAGCCTTAAATCAACATCATCATTGCGTGAACCTTGGCGAGTTGACGCCTAGAAATAAATTAATATTTTTAACAAAAATTCTATTTTAAATTCCAGGCTAATGTGAGATATTATACTTACATCATCAATATTAGGAATAACTTCATTTACAACCAGAAGTACTGTGTCCAAATCTGAATAAATGGTCAAAATGCTGCAAAATACAAATCCCCTGTTATAAAATATGCAGTAGTGTTCTTAACAAGGAACGTTAAGTAAACCATATAAATGTTAGAAGTGAAGGGAGTAGATTAATTTTCAATATATTAATCTCGTTTGACTTAGGAAAGTTTGTAGTCAGAAAATTATGCACTCACAAATTAAGCATTTTATTTATAAAATGAGAGATAGTCAATGTCACTTTAAAATTATTGCTGAGCAAATTAGTTAAAACATTTTGACAATGGGGCAACTTTAGTAGCATTTCCTAACTCTAGCAAACCCACATATCTTCAAAATTTTGAGTATACTTCAGTTGTGTGGGTAATATCAGAGGTAACACTCGGAACAGGCTGGTCACAATTGTGTGCACTTAAAGAGAAACAGGTTCTTAGTGATGAGCTGTCTTGGAAGAAACAAGAAGGAATATTCTCCAAGATGAATATAATATTGACACACTGAAATCTGATATACATTTGTTAACTAACCAAACAGTGATCTTACAGTCATGTACACACAATTCAACAAAACCCACAGCAAAATAATGTTGCCACATTGCGAAACTGTTACATTTTATACAAATCGGTAACTGGAGTGCCATTTGGCAACATTTAAAAACCTATTATTTAATTAGAGATGCAATAGAATTTAACTGCTACGCCATTCTATTTAAGTAACCGTGCAGTTTACTTTCAACTATGATAAACCTTTTTCTAGCACAAGTAGACACATGTATGGCAGCGAACATTTTATTAATGTACAGGAAAATAAACAATGGTCTACTAATCACCCACAAATGTTATAGGTACTTTAGACAAGTTTCCTCAATACAAACTGAACGATACTGCCCATAAAGTGTATACTTGGACTGGATTGCAATCCCTTCAATTTTTATACATTCCAGCATTCTCCCAAGTTAAACTAAAGTAAAGTATAAGGCATTACTGACACATTATAATAAACTTAAATACTATTTAAAAGAAATGTTATTCAATTTGCTTTAGGTAGCTACCCTATGTTACTACCAATAATTCCAAACTAAACTTCTCTTGGAAGAACACTGGCTCCATTAGGATTCAAACTTCAATTTACGAAAATAAATTGATTTTCTCAATATGGCCTGTATCCCATAAAATTTTCTTTCACTACAAAATTTGTGTACAAAAATTAAAATTTTACATTTTATTAAAGTTACCCAACCTAAGACATTTACGGCAATTACACCCACGCTAGAAATGAACCAGCAGCTTTACCTGAATTTCTTACAATTCATATTTTGTGCCCTGAAGGACAAGCCACATAGAGTATCTAACAAAACTGAACCTAATAAAAATATGTTATGGATTTACCGTTCTGGCCCGGGGCAATCAGGGACAGTAATTGAGGCTTTGTACTGCATTTTGGAGGAGTACATATCCATTCGACGGGGGCATAATTCCCATTCACAGGCAGGGCGGGCGGGCGGGCATTCATTCCGACGGGGCAGCGTTGAGCAGCAGAGTGGGCAAGGGCGGGGCCACATCGTACCGTTGGTCAGATATGGGACCAATCAGGGACCAACGATGAACCATTCAGAGGGCGTTGGAAGGAGTAAACGGGGGGCAAAACATGTTAACAAAAATTACTGATAAAGGTTGTGTCTATAACAAAGTGAGTGCATCAATAAAGTACATAAAATTTATGGTGTCCTTGTACATTAGTGTTATTAAACTGTTCCATAGTAAAATTACAATTATTAAGTGTGAGTTACAGAATGTGTAATTAAAATTAAATCAGTTGTATAACAAGTATAAATGAGATTTTACCCTCATCTCTGAAATGAATAAATTCATAATAATTAAAGACATTTAAGGAAGTTATTACAAATATTAATGTTAAAATGGTACACCAATTAATTATTTGACACTGACGTAAGAATTATATTAATTACAGAAAATATTTAACTCACCTCAGTCCTCAGTTTGGTTATATTGTGACCACCTTTCCCAATAATGGATCCAGCAGCCTGTAGAAAAGTTGTATTTTACATTTTGAAATACATAGCAAATTTTATCATAGTAAATATATTAGGCAATTAAATATATACATAAAATTACTGAAGATAGTATGTCAGAGGTAGACAAGTTGATAGATATGAAAAAAGTCTACAAGCAATACCAAATGTTGACAGTATGTCAAAAAATTCCAAGCAGGTTTTCCTCAAATTCTTACACTAATATCTTGATAATTATTTATGTAAAATTCATATTACCAGTAAACTAATAAATACTACGAGTAAACAGAAAATACACCAGCATCACCTGCACACACATTAAGGGAATGTGGTGTGTGAGTGTATATATACTTTATTTATTAGACAATTATTTCGTTACTTTGCGCCATCTCATTAAAGTACATACTTAATAAGTAACAAATCCCCATTATTTGATTCACGTAACATTTTACATGTATTGTGGAATTGTATAATTCTATGTAAAATAAAAATATTTCCCCAGCTATTCTGACACTGCACATTGTGTGTGTTTTATTTCTACTTTAGAAATATTACTTCTCCTAAATAAATGTTTTCTAAAACGCAAGTGTTTTACATTTTTAAACAATGCACAAATTTGGATACTATTACAAAAGCTGAGAGATTCTGGTAGATTATACACACAAAATTAAAACTACCTCAATCTACAGAAGTTGAGAATGATTAGAATAATTATGTCTTAACAGATACATACGAAAATGGGATAAGTTGCTTTAAGAAGTTTTCTCTTACAGAACTATGTTGACTGAAGTGAAAGATGGGTAGAAATGGTTTAGTCTAAGTCAATATTTGCATTCTTATTTTTCTATTAAAATACTAGTTTGCCATCAATATGTTGTGAAACTGCAGATCATATTCAAGTAAGGCAACTATAATTCAATCATCAATGTCAGTGAATGCTCAAATAGATCATATTCATAATCTTCATAGCAGCAACACTGTTTCAAGAAATTGTTCAGCAATCAGCATAATATAATAGATGCCCAATATAATCCACTGGTAACCACGAATGATTGAAACTGACACAAATTCAATTAAAATAAATGGCTCAATATTAATAAGGGTTTGTATGAACAATCTATTGCACATCCATAAAAATAGGGGAGGTCATACACACAAAATTAAAATTATAACTAATCCAAACCTTTTAAAAAAAATACACTATGAAATATAAATATACTGCCAAGAAGACTGTTTAATTAATGTAAATTCAAACACTAAAATAAAATATCAAAGAATACAAAAAGAGAATTGGCTTGACTTAAGACAAATTTTCCTTCAGTGAGTGTGAATGACAAATGTAAATATTTTTATTAATTGAACTGGTTAGAAAGGCAGATGAAGGTATGCACGAATATAAATGTTAGACCAAAAATTTAATTCCCATGTCAAGAGACAAGAGAGCAATGAAACATTTCATGCAGGTTCAGTAATAAATTTCAATGGCTTGCACAAACATCTTTGTCTACTTAACAAAGTGTTCACAGAGAAACCAATTCTGCAGGAGGTGTAGATGGACAAACAATATTCTTTCTTTTAAATCAATAATATGACAAATATAAATAAACCCAATTTATCAGCTAATGATTTTTAATTTATTTAATATATTTATGATTTGTCCATATTTTTGGATTTCTTCAGGTAAATTTTAAATTGGATAATTTTGTATAGCATCCAGTAACAAGAATCAAGTGTGCGAGACACCATTTCATGATCTACCAAACCTGTCATGACATTCATGCAAATATTGCAAATGTTATGCCTGCAATGGAGCAGACTGAAATGTGAATTAGAAGTCCATCAGCCTAATGGTGTACATATCGATGTGTAACTAGGTGTAAAAAAAATCTGACCAAGTTTACAATAAATAAAGAGACAGTATTTAATTAATATAAATGCGACGTTCAGTTTCCCTTTCGAGACTTAAACAGGCCGAAATTGTGTAAATGTATTTAAGTATTTCCCTGAGAGGAATTTGGTGTCGAGGACATCTCCCGCGAATGTTACGGCCATAATGATGGCTATTTCATGTTATACTTGTAGAAGGAAACCAACCAATAATTATCAATACATATAAATTAAGAAACCGTACTAGTGTATTTTAAACCTGAGAAATAATTCACAAAAAGAGCATTGTACTTCATTAAATTTTGAAGGATGTGATCATAGTTGAGCATAGATGCTACATAATAGAACAGTTAGGAGAGCATTAATGGTAGAGTAACATAAAACAAAGGTTTTCGTCCCGCATGGTAAGCTACTTCCTGGGAGGCAGATGCAGGCCCAACCGTTGTATTCCGGAAGCGGAACACGCGAGGGACATCTGTCGCACTCACCTTGCTGGGAATGAGAAGCCGGACCTCGACGTCGTCCCCAGAGCGGGACCGCTTCTGTGGGGAGCCCATATCTCCGTCTGCTTCGCGCTTCATGCCTGCACACACAAACAGCGAGCTCAATTTAGCAGCGTTGCATCACTCGCAAGGCACCAAAAGATACGCAGCGTCGAAAACCACGACGGTCGAATAAAGCCATCAATTTCACGCGTGTAAAATTGATAGCTCATTTCGCCGTAACGGGCGAGGTATAAAGAAAGCAAGAGTCCACAAGAATGACAGATACTTCGCAATAGTCGATCTGGTGGTTGTCACAAAGGACAACGGCAATATATCGCGAACGATACTGCAGGGGCGCCGGGAACGATAATCATCTAACGGCGACACGCTTGCGGCTGTGGCGCCAGGTAAGTGCGTGATCAAACAGACGACGCCAGAGCGTCGCGGCGCGCCCTGCCCCCACTCCGGATGGAAGGTATTGATCGCCAACTCCGCCACACTTGCGCAATTACTTCAACATATTTTCGCCAGATCAGCTACATCTGAAGAGGTCGGCCAAGAGTTACGCGCCGAAGACTGTGGCCGCCGAAGACCGCGAAGCCCGTGTACCTGGCGTTAAAATCAGAGACGCTCGCGCCGAAGGGAACGCATGACTGGCGCTGGCACTCAGCTGGCGCAGAGCACAGTGCGCGACGTCGATGCGCAAACGCAAAACAAACTCACGCATATCAACTTTAACAACCCATACGGGTACACAAACCTATTCAGATCATTTCACCACCAGAATTGAACAAAGTTGCGATTACATCGTTGAATTGGAGGGATCAAATGACGATATAGCAAATAAAAAGGGAAGGTGTATACAAAACTTTAGAAAAAAACACTTCCTGAAGTAAATGATAAGTGTGATAGTTCGCAAGGTCCGTGTACCACAGATGGACACGTTGACACAGTAAATGACTGCATCTATGATTACATATTCTAAAAATAAAGCTATCATGTGATAAATAAACAAAAGCATAAACTTACCAGTAATTTTAAAGTTTCTTTATAGTTGAGTAGGAAGACTGCGCCCGTAGCAAGGCAGAGGGTAAGGTGAATCAACCTGAAACGAAAAATAGTTTGTTAAGAGTCCTGTATGATGACGACGCAGACAAGAACCCTGGCTCACCTACACCCATGACTGCCGACCGACACCTGCCAACTGCACGCTACCACGCCAACACAGGTCCGTCGCCGCCCATTTCAAAATTAACCGCTGCCCCATTGGCTGCGCCTAGAGTTTCCGTTTTCTGATAGGCTACCGCGGTTCGCGACCAAGGGAACGCCGTATAGCGTTCAATTGATTGTTTGGTACGTCTCGTATATAGGACAGCGTCGCCATGACGACCGTTTGCCGAATCCCAAACAATTCTGGATATCGATACTGACCCAATTTGTCTTCTTGCCATTTCCTACATTACAGAAATATCTTTCCTAGATAGATCCTGGGGGAGGGGGAGGGAGTTGTGCGACATCAACGATTTGGTATCGCGTCAGGTTTACGATAGGTTGATTTAAACACGGACAGAAAATTCTGCTTGGAAAGCTGAACCGAGAGTAAGTTTAGAATAATATTAATGCCGTTCATTGTTGTAGCGCGTGCAGCCACCTCGGCGCCGCCTCCGCCCCCACCCGGCGCGACAGTCACGCGAGCGCCGCATCGATCCGCCTCCTGCGCCGCTGCCACTGCCGCTGCAAGTCACCATGGCAATACAATGCAACTATGACAAAGCGGCACGTGTCTTCTTGTCGTTTGCGGATAGGGTGGGGATAAGGGAAAACGAATCTCAACGGAGCAACAGAACAATTATTGTAAATCCAACTTTTAGAACAACTACAATTTAATTATTATAAAATAAAGGAAATGCTTCAAGTGGCGAATCAGAGCAAGTCAAATTACTACTTTCACCCGGATAAATAATAGGTTTTGTAAAATAAATGAAAAATCCACGTAACCTTAAAAACTGGTGGCGTACTTCGGTTCCGACGATGTTTGACGAACTACGTACGGGGCGTTGTTGCGATATAACGAGTTGCCGTAGCAACGGAGCAAACTTCGCTCAACGCACGCGAACAGGTCATCAACCGGTAGCTCAAGAAAAAGCGTCGTTACAACGGGGTGAAAATGATAGAACAGCCATTTTAAAATGTCCGCCAACTTCCTTTTAATTATCGGGAATTGTCAACGACACCGCCCCCAAGCTCTGCAAAACGTTCGACTTTTTTAAAAAAAACTATTATTCCCTCCTTAGATCAAACATTCATGATTTCACTTTGTAGACATTACGGTACTGCATTGTATGTTGTAACAGCGGAAAATTAAGTGCAAAAAGTGATAGAAGCCGTAGAAAGAAAATTCTCTCTAGTTTCCAACTTTGATAGAATAGGTTAGCATGGAGGGTTGCATCAGACATGTCTAAGGACTAATTACTGTAGCAAAAGTTTCGAGCTGTAAAAACGTCATCAGGGTTAAGAAATCACTGCCAGAGTTACGTTTCCCTGAAGACGGACATGAAGGCTTACTATATGAAACATTGGAAACACTTTGATGCACTTATATAGTCTACTTTCCTTATGACCTCAAACAACCGAGTACCCGAATGTCTTTACTAGCTTCATTACACCATTGTCATTAAATTAAAAATACAAAAGTTTCACAAATCCTGACAACGGGAACTATTTCAGTTTATTGAATTTTTGAACTAGGGGTGCTCCTGACGAGAAAGAATAGTGGCGTATAAGAACTAGTTTAATAAATTGGTTAATTCCCTTCGAGAGACTTGTATTCAAGTTCGCCGATATTCCCTTTACGTTACAAATAATTAGAAGTTCTGGAGATTAATATCCACGCCAAGTTGGAGAAAAATATCGAAAGAAGTATTGTGATGACTACTATCTCCAGGGCAACGCTTTGTTTACGGCGACAACAGGTGAGGAGGCTTTCATAACGCGACATTACCACGGCAACCGTGTCATACCACATGAACCTGACGACTAAGTGCTTAGTCAATTATTCATTACCGGTAGTCGATAAAACTTCCTAAGGAAAAATCCAATACTGTAATACACAAATTGTGCATCAATTCGGTGGCAAGGTTACTCCAACGCTTAGTTCGTATTCCTTCTCGACTTTGTGATCAAACGAGTACATTCGCAAATACAAAGAATGTGACAAATATGATCAACTGCACATTAGTTATTTAACATAAGAGATTTAAAGGTGACAATTTACCTAATGAAAAACAGTATTACACTCAATAAAAACGTAAAAATATTGGCCGTGAAAACATAAAATACTTTTTGATTTTTCCATAGAAATTTTTCAATTTCCTAAAGAAAACGTTTCACCTCAGTATTTTTAATACCAAAAATATTGTACAAAAAGTTGAAAATTATTACGAAATTCTTATAAAAGCGTTGGATTGAAACAGGACAGGAAGGCAAAATTATGAAGCACTTAAAATATGAAGATCTCTACCAAATATACAGTTTACCTTACAATTATAATAAACATATTTTCACAATTATACAGCATTTAAAGGTACCATAATACATCAGCCATCAGTGACAAGCAATCATTCTCCTTGAATATTACAAACTAGGAATATCATTACAATGTTGTAATATGTCTGCGGCCAACTTCATTTCGATCCAGTACTAAACACAAGTGAAAGGTCTTCAATTCCAAAAAAATTTTACTCTAGTATTATATATTACTTTAATCAGCTTCTTGTGTGAATAAAGTTTGTCACAGTGAAAAAGTTTCTCAAACAATGAAGCCAAATTAATTAATACAACAGCTCCAAAGTTACAAAAATTATGAAATTAAGGTTTCAAACTGTTTATTTGCAATTTATAACAATGGGGCCATGTTTCCATGTCTAGAAATGGTAGTACATCAAGCCCACCTCATAAATAAAGGTCATTAAAATATATGGATATTAATATATCTTTTGATTCATTAAATGTGTATATATGAACATAACATAGTTAGCTACGTCATTTTCATAGATTGTAGAAAAAATCTACAACTAAAAAAATAAATAAAACACAAACAAATTACTTGATTGTTCCAAACAGAAAACACCATCAAAAATTAAACTGTAGCTTTTGGCTGTTTAGCCATATTCATCTGTCTCCAATCACCTGTTCTATAGAACTGTGCTATGCACTGCCTTACAACTTCCTCCGACAGAAACAAATCATTCCATGTATTAAAATGTTCAAAAAATTTATTGTTGCCACATTCTTCAACACTAAAAAGTGTGTGTGTGTGGTGTTGTGGTAATCAGACCGAAGATTGGTCTGATGCAACCCTCCATGCTAACCTATCCTGCACAAGCCTTTCATTTCTACACAGCTACCACATCTCCCCTAAGGTCCTCCCTCCTTCTTCTGTTTTTACCCAACACATTTCCCTCTAATGCTAATTTTACAAGACCCTCGTGTCTTAAAACATGGCCTATTAATCTAAGACTTATCTTGGCCACAGTCCTCCAAACTGTTCTCTCTTCCCCTATTCACCTCATAACTTCCTAGTTAGTTACCCTATCCACCCATCTGATTTTCAGCATTCTCCATCAGCACATTTCAAATACTATTCTTTAGTGATAGCACTGTATGAATTTAGACCTCTGAAGATAACAATAAAGCAAGTTAAAACAGTCACTTTCTTTTAAACTTCACCTGTTTAAAATCAGTAATAATTTATAATAATCATAGCAAATAAAATAAAATAAATCCTCTATTCCTATTTTTGAATTATTTTGATTTAGGTTAAACAATGCTAATGTTGAACAATGTTCTTACATTGATAATCACCATTTAAATTCCAAACAAGCATTTCAAGTTAACATTGGTAGTGTCCTAATCATAAATTGTAACGCTTAAATTAGAAATTGGGTACATCAATTACAATACAATAGGTAAGAATGTTAAATATATTACATTTTTGTTTAGATCACCTGGGTTATACTACATAACTTTTATAAACTTCTACCAATATCAATGTCTGAGTAACAAGTTTGCAGAAATGTTTTATCTCACCTTTTATCATATAGTTTAGTCCACTTATTGGCCACTTCATTACCTATTATGTTTAGAATGTATAACAAAGTACAATCAAATAAATAAATTACCCATCTTAGTAAATCATTGAAGTGAGCAATAAAATTTTTAATTTATATGAAATAATTCCTGAAAACACTTGCTCAATAAAATCATAAGATGTGATAACACCAAATTTTACTAATTGACTTCTTTAATGAACAACAAACAAATCAAAATTTACAGAATTTAATTACTTAAATAAAAAATAATATAATTTTCAAATATATATGGTTTGTTACCATGCACATAACTTAGAACTTAATCTTTAGAATGTTTCCATAACCAAAATCAAATTCTCAAATATATATTCATGATTATTTTTGATTCCAGACTTTCGAAACATACTCACTTAAAATATAATTACATTTACGAGATCGTTAAACAGATACTTTAGGGAACTTTATATTAGTCTTTTGCAAATTTTACTTATTTGGTTGCAATACCCTCTTTATGTTAAAGATTATAAGAATTACTAATTCACTGTTAATTTCACGGGTAATAGAAGTTATAAATTGAACTGCAAACGTTTTTAACAATTTAAATGCGTACCACTATCGTCTTGAAATTACATAACCACATATGACTAATTTATTTCCTAGTTGTTCCTGCTTTAAGGTAACAAATAATAATTCGATCGGTTCTACAGTTAATGCTAAGATGACATTACAATTGGGGGATTTCTTTCAAAATAGCAAGCTAACCACAATAGCATGAAGGTCAATTTCAAGGAAAAATGAATCAATGTATGACGAGTCATGTGCCTCAGTCTCAACCAATCAATATACCGCAATGATTCTCCTGATTTGAAAACCGCTTTCCGCCAAAATTTTAAGCCAACAATATTCATAAAATGCTGATCTTGGAAAGCCGGCTAATGTACCAATAATATTCTACAATATTTATAACTAATTAAAAGAAACCGCAAGGGATTTGGTTGCTACAAATGAATAACTTCCTATTCTTAATACGAAAGGACCCTATAAAGCTTTTCATGTTTAGCACATTATCGGGTATATTAATAGAACAAACACAACGATTTAAGTACAAATATAAAATAAATACTACTGAAATACAGATTTTCCAATACCTGAGTTAAAGTTGCAGATAAATTCTCCTAAAACAGTGTTCACACACGCACTCAAATTACTCGCTTCCTATGAACAAGTATGGCGGAAGAAATGGGTTAGGCTTCTTTGATAATGGATGCGTTCAGAAACTATTAATACATTTCAAAACATTTCAATTTCATGTCGTAATATTAAGCAAGTAAAGAAGCCATGCACATAAAATAACACAAATATAATCTGTGAATATTCTAAATGCTAATAATATTAACCAATAAGATGAAAATGTGAATCCGATACAGCAGGCAATGGGGCACATTCATAAATTAAGCACAACACACTCGTGTTGCTTGGTGACAAAAGAATTAAACAACTTTCATTATAACTAAAGATTTTTTTGTTCTACAATAGAGAATGAATTAATTTTATTACTAACCCATAATTTAATCTTTAATCGCTCACATAAATAATGTATGTATGGAAAAGGACATGTATACACTAGACTTGTTTGTAATAGACATCTAAGCACTAATCAGACGCATAATTTCAACAGTAACTTTTAAATTTTCTATTAGATCCTATTTGGTAATATCTTTCCTTAAAACGATAGCATAATAACTTCTAAAGTAATCAAATGCACAAACTGAATAAAATTATTATCTTCAATTCATTTAACATGAGAACAAAAACCAGACTTTATAGCCTAAAGTTGTCAGGGTCATAACTCAAATATAAAAATATTTCTTGCTACGCAGTGGTTTTAGTTTTCTACAAACAAATGGTGGAACTGGTGAAGAGTTACCCCCCTCCTCTGGTGCTGCGAAAGGAAGGGAAAACTGTTACTTCATTACAAAATTTTAATTAATAGGTTTTAAAAATCTACATAAAATGAACGAAAAACTTTCACTAGGTTACTAAAGTGTCAATGATAAAGGCTATAAATTAGTGGGGCGGCTTGTTGGGATCCTTATAGAATTAATCAAATAGAATCATTAGAGAAAGTTCAGAAAAGGGCTGCAAATTTTGTGCAAGTAGGGCCAGGTCATAGGAAGGAAAAAGTAAAACAGCTAGGTTGGGAGGTCTTGTCAGAAAGGAGGGAGAAAGCAAGACTGCATTTGCTATTCAAAGCTTATACGGGGCAAAAACCATGGATTGGAATTAGCTACAAAATGCAAAAGCCCAGTTATATAGGTAGATGGGATCACCAATTCAAAGTGAAATATAGAAAACAAAAAACAGATGTTGGCAAATTCTCATTCCTAAATAGGACTATCAACGACTGGAATAATTTACCTGTGGGGGTGTTTGGAGGAAATCCTCTTCAAGAAAATAAATTTAGGTCAAATCTGAAAAAAACGTGTGAAGTGAAGTGGATATTTATTTAATATAAATGTGTTTCCGAATATAAAAAAGTGAAGTGAAGTGTTTCTCTTTTCTCTTTCAGGGCATCCACGGAACATGTTTATCTTTCTTTAGTTTATAATTATGTATATTTAATTATGTATCTGCCACCGGGCTTGCGCCCAATTGTAGATTATTTGCAAATACAATACAATCTTATCCAGTTACAAAGTAGGGAGGGGATTAATCGTGACGTATTAAATTTGGGGGATTACTTTCCTCTTTAGTCCAAATGGATTATACGTAAAAAAAATTGGCTGAGTCACCAGACTAGTCCACAAATGTGGAAAAATCATACTAGCATCATTTAACGAAATTTAAGCAGATCTAACAATGTCATCAAATAATGATGAATAAAATTTCTATTCATTTCAATGAGTCATTCATATATTTGTAATATTACATTAATTTTGGCAGTTTACGTTAACAACTGAAAATGTTGGCTGCAATATTACAGAAATGATAAGTATGTTGTCATTATTCATGAGAGTTGGTTTCCGATAAATCATCTCGGACAATATTTTTTGAATATACATTTTAAGAGTAGATAGAAGGAGCGTTATGTTGACGTTGAAGTTATTAATAGCGACTTCTAAACCTTAATCAAAATAAGAAATTTCTAAAATTATAAACTGATTCTGAATTGAAAGGCTTTTCTCAGTATTAATTCATAACTATTATGTGTCTCCTAATAATAAAATAAAAACATCGTAGAAGATTATTATAATGATTTAATAAATAAATTCAATCCGAGATTGTATGACATAAAAATCAACAACACAAAAGAAAGTTTTGAATCAAGTCGAATTTGTTGATAATATATTGTAAGATTGTGCTTCCACTAATTTAAAAATTCCGAAGAAAAATTCTTGCATTGCATATAATTGAATGTTTTCACAGTCAGGATACGAATTTTAACTAATCAGATCAGAATACAGTAACTTGGAAACTTGCATATTCGAAACATTTCGTTTATTTCCGTTCGAAATAATAAATATTCTACTAAGTTTGACAAGGTAACAAATAGTCAAGACACATTGATTGCTGACGGTCACCTAAGCTGTTGATTTCTCCGTTGCTAGGATACGCAGTTGTAATAGCAACATTTGCCAAGGAATAATCGTTATAACAATGTCGCCAGCACAATTAAAAAAGGGGTTAGCAACGATTTCTCCAAAAGTTGCCGGTGTAGTAAGTATTATTAGTGGGACCCAAAAAAAATCGTATCTAAACAAAAACTATTAGTGATATTAAAAATTCAAGCAAATTTCATCATAAATTTCTAAACATCCTCAGATTAGAATTTTGCGAAAGCTATACAGCCAGAAAAACCTATCATAATTAGAGGAAAGGCAAAGATATTTTGAAATGAAAAGTCTAAATCGTGATAAATGTCAACCTTCAAAATAATTTTTTAAAAGTTTCAATACTTTAAATACAATCTATTCAAAATTAGAAAGGAAATAGCTACAAAAATATTTCTAATGACGGATCCCTGAAGTTGCTGCGTGTAATAGAATACGAAAAATAGTTTGATAATTACTGATTATTTTCGCGCCGAAATACAAATATTTAAGGATTACTATTTGCCCTGATTTTTCTTAACGGATATTAATTGTCTCATCTTTAACAAGTGATTTCTAATTCTAGAATAAAATGGATATTAAACAATGAACACGCCTACTGGGAAACGGGTTGTTCGGAACCGCAAACTTGTTGACCAATTTTTAGCGCACGTTAATGTGTGTAATTTGATGCGATAAATAATTGGCCAAATACAGACAGTTGGTATTCACCCTTATTAGCCTTATAATGTTTTTAAGTATTGTAAGCGACAGCCAGCGTTGTTCTTCCAAGTTTTCAAGTCTGTATACTAATATTCTAAGCGCTGTCATATAAAAATATATATCAGATTTACTCGAGTAGGGGAACTATTGTTACGTGAAAATAAATAGATCCGGGTTTTGAATTTAAAATTTTAACAATAAATTCACAATATACCATTAAATAACACCTGGAGCTCATTTTAGAGTATATTTCAAGCTAAACAGAGAAAGAACAATTTATTGATTCAGGAATCAGCATTCTTTTGATTAACTGCTAGTCATATAAATATACTGACAAATGTCAATCATTACAATTTTAATTTTATTAAATTTATAGGATCTATCTAGAAGTATTAAAAATTTGTTAAAACAGATATGGGTGATTGCCCCACCCTGTCCCTTCAGTATCACCATTTCATTTCCTAAGGCAGATGTTTAAAGTAAGCTAACCTCTCTATCTCACTTTCCTGTCCAGAAGAATTAATGATATATGAAGCAAGAGAAGATAATGTAACACAAGTCAGAAAAATTGAAGCTTAGAGTCACTATTGAAACCAAGACAATGTTATTTAAATTTTCGGAGGCATCAGCCTTTTTCTTCATAAGAAAAGGAGGCAGATTCCTAGTGTTTGTCAGTGGTGGCCTATATTAATATAAACAGGAAAGACATATAGAGTGGCTGACTTACCAAAATTAAGAGGAGGTATTGTCACATGCCATAGTCAAGTTATCAAGGGTCTAAGCTTCTTTCTTCAATACAGAACAAGTCTGTACCTCATGCAGTTGGCTGTCATGAGGTTCACTCATGTGCGATCTGGAGTAAAGAGGCTTATGACCTTCAAAATTTGACATGCTTTTTACTATGCCTCTAGGCGACGGCAACTCTCCATTTAAGTTAAGTTGTTCTGTCTCTCTTTCACATCCTTATTAATTAATTTTATACATTCTTAGTTGTATGTACAGAATATATATAATAAAATGCGAAGATTGTCTCGATTTTATATTCAACATTAATGTTTAAAAGGTGTCCCTGTTCCCCATTATGCCCTTTTTCTAGAGATGTGGCAAAACAAATGGGTAACAAACCAACAGTAATTTAGAAAATAGAAGTATGGTGCCATTGTTTCATACTTGCACATATTTAATAGAAGTATGTCTTGTTTGTTAAATGAATAAGATTGAGATGCTAAAGATCAGTTAAGCAATTGCAATTAATGAATACATAGTAGATTTTTCTTTGAGTGAGTTTGTAAATTAATTTAATTGGGAAATAGCTAACATTTGCTCAATAGGATACATTATGATGTACTATGGAATTGTCAATCATCATCTGTGTTCATTACTTTTTGAATTTTGTGTGTTATTGTATATAAATTTTTAAAATTTGTATTGTGTCTTCAGAGGACCATTTTCCAAATATCATAAGATACTTCTCTCATTTTCATATTCTAGTTTATTGACTAAATTAATTCAGATGTTGTGTGCAGCATTATAATTCAAGATGAAGTGACACATTCTGAAAATAATGAAACTTTGATCAGAAAACAGATTTGCTTCTGTAAAGTTATACTGTTTTGGTTACACGTAGAAAGTATTGTAGTGTCTGAATGAATTTAATGTGTAATGAAGTTCAATTTGATAAAAACATCTTTACCTAAGCATATTAATTAGAAATTAGATGATTAATCATTAATTAACTTCTAAAAATAATGTCATTACAAGACTAAATCATCTTTGTACTACTGAAGCTAGTTTAATGATTGTTTTGCATGATAATTCAATTAAGAATCTTTTTCATAGTTTTTTTTTTTAATATTTTGATGTTTTTGTGTACTGCCCGGTGAAGTTAGTGCATTATAAGGTATTTAACACAGCTATGTGTATAAGTATGGCATTATAGAAATCAGCACTCTATACACAAATGCAGGATATACCATATCATCATATGCTCTGGTGCATTTGGATAGTTTGCCTCAGCAAGAGAAAAACGTCTTCATGCTCTTATAAAGGTAGGATTTGTTACTGTTTGATTCACTATAGTACACCACAAAAGCTTTCAAAATCTTAAATAGATTAATAGAGACCAAAAAGCTGATGTTAACCTGACCATATAAAAAGTGTATTCAACCATCTTAAAAACATATATCAAACAGTAACAGTGTTTTTTTTAAATTTTTAACAACATAAATATGGCGAAGAAAATTTTTCATAACTAAATATATAATTTTATGAGGTACTTAATGTGAAATGAAAACTAAATATTTTTGCCATAAACATTAAATTTTGTTTTTGTATTTTTAATATTTCAACATAATATTTATTAAAACAGAGACAAAGAAGTGAATATAAAAAACCAGATAATAAAACAAAACTAAGTAACCTTAAATAAGTATAAATTCTTTTTCACATCAAATGACTCAGGAAGATATTTCAATTTTCTGAATATTAAATTGAGTGAAAAATGCATAGTGATAATGAACATATTCTCTTACATCAATTAAAATCTGGATGGTTAATCTTCTAATAGTAGTAAAGTATATATATTTTACTGTAATCATTATTAATTTTAATTTTGTGATATTACAAATAATTCTAATCAGATGCAAGGATTTTGCTAGCCAAATTTTCTTAGTTTAGTTCAGTGTCTTAGGAGTCACCTTAGTTTTGTAATTATTTTTTTCATTCCAGATGAACATTTTTTACTGCTTTTAACATTACCAGTTACTGACTTATATCCAACATTCTAAAATCCTTAGTTTCTTACTTAATCATCAAAACAATGGAAGAATTCTCTATGAAATGTTTTCTTCCCATTGTCAACTAAAATCAAATTTCAGGTATCACCAATAATTTACATGGCTGGATAAAGTCAAATAATTATTCACCAGTATCTATTTTCCTCTGACAGTTGGTAGTCATATCTTATCAATGGTATTCAAGTATCTCCCTTTCCTAAAGTCATAGTTTTACCATTCAATAATTCCAGATTAAAACAATTGAAAATATTATCATCAAACTACTACTAAAAATTTTGGAGGTAAATAAATGCACTAACAAACAATATATTTTTAGGGCACTCACATGACTTTTTTTTTTTTTGCAACTAGAATTTTTATTTAGGTGAACGCCAGTAACGAAGCCACATATTTAACATAACTATTTTTAATATTCTCATAGACTAATTCTAGATTAAAGGCACAAACTGGGAAATCACATTCTGGCAGATCAGACCAACTAGATTCATCTGGTGGAGATGATGAACATTGGATGCGAGCAAAAGCCTTTCTTAGAGCTGATGAACATTTAGATGTGACTGAACATGTAAGTAATAATCATTGAAATGTCATGAAATACCATTTATTCGAACATTCTTGGACTCTAAAATTATATATTGAGATTTAATTTGTAGGTTGAATAATTACTATACAGTATTATACTTTTATGTCAATAGGATGAATATACAAAATAAAGTTAACCACTGGAATAAGTGAACAAATTTAATTTTACAACATACACAAAAGTCCAAATATAGCTATATATATGTACGTATGTATGTATTTTATTATATAAAAGCAGTTTTATGATTACTTAAGGAACTCAAAGAAGATATTGCACGTGTACTTACTGCAGGAAATCCACAAGTACCAGACAATGTTGTTGAGTACAGTTTTAAAGAGAGGGCATTTGTACCCATTCCTCCACCAGGACCTACTATTCATTTGCTTGAAATTGAATCAAAATTATTGCATAAAGATTCTGAAGAGGCACATCAGCAAATTGTGGCAGAAGGAGGAGTAATTGGTGAGTTTAATTTATGACTAATTCAGACCTTTCCTACCTTTCTATCCTCACTTACTATCCAATGTGCGTGACTTCGTCACATTTCAAACATTTATTTAATGTCATTTCCAGGTTAATTAAAACAATTAATAAGGACAGGAAACAGAGACAGGAAACTGGTGACTTACCTGAGTTAACAGATGGTAGGCTCCATGTAGGGTTATCTATATTCTAAACTTCATCTTTGTGTGTGTCTGTATTATCCATTGGCTATTTGCAATATAAATAAAATAATTGTTTCATTTTTCCTTCTAGTATACTATCAAATTATGAAATATATATCTTGTTTCTAAACAGATAATTCTACTGAAGATGGAGCAATGGATGAGGGCGATCAAGAGTCTTCAGAAAAACCTGCAACACTAGAAGATGCAGTAGTGGAAGAAGTAGAACCAGAGGTTGAAGTAGAAGGTGAAGGGTTAGAGGACAAAGATGAAGAAGGCCTACGAAAAGATAGTGGAATAGAAGCACCTCCTGCTACGAGTAACAAGAAAATAATCAATCAATTCAATTTCTGTGAACGTGCAACACTTTCTATCAATTATCCTTCCAGAGTAATTATTTTAAACAGTGAATTTAAGAAAAGTATAATATATATTTCACTTAAAATTGTAATTACCTAAGAGATGTTTGCATAATTGAATCACATACAATTGTCAATTCATATATTTATAATACTAAAGAAACCACAGCCTCATTAACCATAATGAAAGTCCTAATTATTTCACACTGTTGATAAATTTTCTAGATCCTCTGTGTATTTTAAAACTTTTTCCATACATTACACAAATCTTATATTTTGTCAGCTCTTGTAATAAATATGTTCTGAATTGATCTATATCAGTTATATGCCCTTACAAGTGGCCATTTCAATAATATATAATTTTGTGATACATATTGGAAAACCTGATTTTATACACTGGTAAAAGAAGATTGGACCTGCTTTCCCATCTAGAACCTAAATCTTTTACTCAGAAATTAGACTTTGTTTCTTCTCAAACCAATTAAAATGCTACCTTTGAGATGCTATTGTGCAATGTGAACACCATACCATATTGAATATTCATATTTTTATAAATGTATAAATAGTATAATTTCACTCATATTTTGGTTCATGATAAACAAATATCTATACAAATTCCTGGTTGTAACCCAAACCAGAGAATGCCCAATTATCCTCTATCACTTTAGAATGCTTCTAGAATCAGACAAGAGGAAATACTTATTTTTGCTTGTTATTTCTTTTTGAGTTGTATTTAAAAACTTTCAGAAAAATATATCTTTAATACAATTAGCATAACTTACAGGATTTTGGAACACAGACTATTCCACCACCCAGAGCAATATTTACTGGGCAAGTTAACCAGTGGGTGATTTTTGATGCTTACCAAGAAGATTTTGATGTTCAGCAAAAGGAAAAAGATAAAGAAAAGAAAGAGAAACCTGTTACTGGAGGAATGGCTAAGAAAGAGGAGATAAAGAAAAAGGAAGTACAATCTAATGATGTTACAAGTCGGATGTTGATGGCTGCAAAAATACTTGAGAGAATGGTAAATCAAAATACATTTGATGAAATAGCACAAGGTAATGGTATTTTGTTGTTTCAAGATGCTATCATAATATATAATTTGTAGAATTCTATACACACAGTTTCAATCACATTTTGACTGAGGATAATTGTTAATGTCTAGTTTGGCATTTTAATTCTAAGGGATGTTTATAGATTTCAGATATTGGGAAGATCCATCAGATGAATATCGTGATGAAGAAGGAACTCTTTTGCCACTTTGGAAATTTATATATGATAAAACCAAAAAGAATCATGTTACAGGGGTTTGTTGGAATTCAAACTATGACGACTTATTTGCAGTCTCATTTGGTTGTTGTAAGCAAAAGTAGTTATTAATTAATATAAATTTATAATGCACGGTATATCTTAAATTACCTATATAAAACCCTGTGAATAGATTATAAAGCATTTGGTGGTCAGATACACAAGACACCCTAAAGGACATATATTATGTAAGTGGATTGATCAGGGAATTTATCAGGTGGGTGTTGTTTCAGAATCTGAGATACATAACTGATAACACTATATCCATATTCAGAAGGCAAGTTAACTATTGTATCAACATATCTGTCTAAACATATTATTCATTTATATTGTCAGACTAAATAAGTACACTTTCTTATTTCACAGTTGATTTCATGAAGCCTCAACCAGAAGGAGCAATATGCTTATTCACATTGAAAAATCCATCGTACCCAGAATTTATTAGCACTGTTGATACTGGAGTAATGTGTGTTGACATTCATCCAAAAATTACATGCCTCATTGTTGTTGGTCTATATGATGGAAATGTAGTTGTCTACAGTGCAGGCACTAAAGGAAAAGAATCATCAGGGGCAATTTGTAAAAGTAACTCAGTAACCAATAAACATGGAGGAACAGTTTGGCAGGTGTGAATAAAACAATAACACATAAATATTTTGGTTTAGAGATTTAATTGTTGATGTAATACACTAACATTTCAAGATAATGTTATTATTACTGTGTGCAACACATTATATAATGCTTTCCTATACTTTTATTCACAGAAATTGAAAATTTGTAAGAATTATGTATGTTTTATATTCAAAAGTCTTTGACATTCAATACATATATGGTTACAATGTTGGTAATATAAAATTATATTGAGGATAAAATGAACTATTTTTAAGGTTCGTTGGGGAGAAGATATGCAAGATGGAGAGATGAATTTCTTTTCTGTGTCTGCTGATGGATTTGTATGCAATTGGGTTTTTGGACAGAGTGGACTCTCTCGTACAATTGTAATTAATTTACTGTTAGCGAGTGAACCAATACAAGGACCTGATGGATCTCTAGTTTCTCTTACAGGTATTATACAGTGATAAATATGAGGCAGTAATTTATTTTTTTACAATCTGTCAGTGAAAAATTGTTTTGAATTATTTATTTCAGAACTACTATTATTGATTACAAAATTCAATTATAAAGTATTGTCTTCAAATTTATAATTCTCATTCTAATTGAAAATAAGAAAAGTAGACTGTTAAATTACATCATTATATTCATTTAATTGATACAATTTCAAAATTTAAGTATTATATAGTGTGGGTTGCAAAAATAATTGAATAGATTCCAAACATTAAATTAGTTTCTCATCCATAATAGGGAAGATCTCACAAAGAGGAAAACAGTTTATAAAGATTCAAGTGCAAAAATTGACATACATCATTTTATTTTTTATACAGGGTGTGGAACATCTATTGCTTTCCATCCGAAAGAACCTTTAATTTTTCTTGTGGGAACAGAAGAAGGGAATATATACAAGTGCAGCACTGCTTATGCATCCTTATTTTTAGCAACATATGAAGCACATCACATGCCTGTGTACAAAATTGATTTTAATAAATTCTATCCAGATATATTTGTATCATGCAGTGCTGATTGGAGAGTAAAAATTTGGGAGGACAACAGAAGGTGTGTTAATATTAGCTTCCTTGTGATTTATAACTTTTATTAAACGACCGTTATGAGAATATTTAAAAGGTAACCGATGTAACATATTTTTGTAGTTACAAAATACATTTATATTTTTTAATCTCAATTAAACAAAAGCTTTGAGGAATTTTCAGCACAAGTACAGGGTAAATATCACTATTTTACTTTTGGAATGAAAGTTAATAATTAAGGGAAATTTTATGGAACCTATAAATATTTAATTAGAGACCATATGTTAACAAAATTCATCAAAATAAAACTTTTAAATCACATATATTCCAGTCTTTAAATAATGATCAATTGTGCTTTTATTTTTTTACATTAACAATCAATGTTGATTATAATAGTTGTATTTTAATTACTTTTACTTTACAGTGAGCCACTTTTTGTATTTGATCTAGCTTCACCTGTTGGTGATGTTGAATGGGCACCATATTCAAGCACAGTGTTTGCAGCCGTGACCAATGATGGTAGTGTTCATGTATTTGACCTGAACATAAATAAATATAAAGCAATATGTGTACAACCAGTAGTTTCAAAAAAGAGGAACAAACTATCTCGACTAGCATTTAATTACAAACATCCCATCATTATAGTTGGAGATGACAGGTACTTGGTTATTGATGCAAATTGGTGAAGTAAATGTGTAATAGCCACATGTTTAAGATTAATGAGCTAAAACTTGAATCATCAGGACCTCATAGATATCATTTAACTCATTTTCTAATGTTGTTTTGTAAATAAACTCTCAATATTAATTGGTTATATGAAAAGTAAATAACAATCTTATGGTGGATCTAGGTATGAGGTCTTTCCCAGTGAATGGTTTGTAAAAATCATTCTTGGGGTTTAATCCAGGTTGTTCAGATTGCTGACCAATGTATGGAGTAGATAAAAAGTTAATATGGATAATACAACAAAATTAATTGCTCATGAGTTTTAAATGCTTATTTATAAACTATCATATATAAAATAAAATATGAAGACAAATATGTGTATTATATAACTTAATAATATTGTCTGTAACAGGGGCTGCATAACAACACTGAAACTGTCTCCAAACCTTCGCAAAAAAGAAAAACAACCAAAGAAAGGACCACAATTAGAACCAAAAGAGCTGGAGATCAGAAAACTGGAAAAACTTTTAGCTCTCGTAAGAGATCCTCAAACTATAAAGCCGAAAGTAGAAATAGTAGATACAAACAACTAATTTGCCCAGTGCTCTATTTATTCAAGTTCAACTTTTACATTTTACAGAATTAAACATTGGTTGATATAATAATATTAAAATAAAATATGATATTACTGTACCTATTAATTTGCCCAAAAAGTATTTGAATTTAAAATTATAATATTCACTTGAATTTTGCTGAATAACACATCCGTCAAGCCTTGGCAACAGTCTTTTGACAAGCTAATTTTCATCCTTTATTAAATGTGTAAATTGGCATCATGCCTACATTGGTTTTTAAATTACATATACCATAGGTACAGTGCTGTTCATGTATGCCGTGCACCTTTTTGAAAACCATGTGGATGAAATTCTCTCAGGAATCCAGCTGGAAAAATTCATCATCAAAAAAATTGTTTTATGACTATAATAAAATTCATCCATTATGTAGACTGGAAAATACCTTCGGTCTGCAATCTGAAAATAATAAATATTGTGGTATGATTTTATATCATAGACTTTATTTGTTAATTCCCTTGGTTTGCCCATATTGTTATCAACACGTGAAAGGAAAATGTATTGTTGTCATGACTGCGTGGAGTAACAAGAGCATTGAACACACTGTGGTAGGAATTGGAAGGAATGGCGAGGTAACACAACCAAGATATTGTCTTCATGTAATACAAGATTGTGTTTTGTAAAGTTGAAACACAAACCTGCTCATAGTGTGTTTATAAATAAGAATGTGTTGAATAGTTAAGTGTTCAATTAAATGTTATTTAAAAAAACCATAGCCAGGAAATTTTAGGCCTCATGCTCCAGAAATAAAGTTGTGTTAAAAAACACCTTCTGAGATTTGTACACTTGTTCATAGTGGCTGAAGATGTTTAGTTGTGAATTTGTATTAATAACGCAGGCACCCCACAAGTTGATCAATGGAAGGCTTCGGTCAGTCCACACACCTGAGATGGAGGAGCATGCACTACATTTACTAGATGAAAAATGTGGCAATTGGCAGAAGGCATGAGTCAACTTCTTGTCTGGGTGGTGAACAATTGCCATATCCATACCATCTTCAGCACATCCAGGCACTAAGGCCAGAAGTCCATCATAGTAGATCGCAGTTCTGCACAAATCTGCAGCTGATCCACTGTTTTTGTCAAAGATTTCATTTTCCAACATGGGAAAAGATGACGTAGTGAACTTTCATAGCCAGCATATGTAAGCTGATGAAAATTCCAATGCAGTTGCAGAATGAGAGCATCATTTCTCCATCAACATATGGGGCTCATTACCCTCAAGTTATTGTTAACTTATTGCCTCTTTTTGTTGGCGGATGTGCCATGTAAGCATGTAGATTAGGCACCTCCTATGGCAAGTGTCATAAATGAAAGTCAGATCTCAGAAAGTACACATTTCTGCACTCAAAATATTCAACTTTTTAAATACCCTGTATATTCTTGGAAAGCTATTCTAAGAATAGCCTCTATAGCTTGCTTTCCCTTGTTTGATGTTATTAGGGTAATTTAATTTCAGTCAGAGGTAATTTAATGCTCCTGGTTTTAACATTAGATTGGTGCAGCGTTAATTTTGGACAATTTTTAGAATCATAAATGAAATAAGGAGCTTAACCTAAAATTAAATAAATTATATAATACTGACTAATGGCCAGTATTGTGTAATTGTTAGCATCATTAACAATAAATTTATTACATTTTTCATACTAAAAAATGGTGACAGTAGGAGTGTGCCTTTTACATAAAGGCTGATTTAGTTATTGTCAATATTATTGTCTTTAGTAAAAGATGAAAATTACCACAGTTACACAATTTAACCTATTGCTAATGGCAAAGCTGCCTGAATTGGCAGGTGTGTTGTATTAAAAATAAAGAGAAAATGTTAAAAATTGTTTTTTTATTTATTCTACATATCTGTAAGAGTCAACAATTATTAGTTTTGAATACATAAGATTTCTAATCATTTGGCACTGCTTTTGTACATTAAGTTAACATTATTACCTACAACATAGAATTACAACTGTAAAACACACACAGAAAAATAACTAATCACTAATAACTATTGAATTTTGTAAAATAAAGATTGATTCGTAGTCTCACATCACTACATTCATATTCAGTAGTTCAGTTACAATTCATTTAATTTATGAAAAATTATAGTTTGTAATTTGACAATTTATTTAACATGGTTTACCCTAAAAATGTATCCTTTGAATCAAATCCTCTTATAGAATCACATTGAGCATATTGATGCAATACTTAGTATGAAGAGGGTGTATTGTGACAATTTTGAAATTATAAAAAGTATATAGTAAAATAATTAAACAACGAAGTTTAAAAATGATAAAAAATGTAAAGTTCTAATGATAAATCAATAACTGAATAATATATAAATAAAAAAAGCAATAGTAGTAGTTCAATCATATTCCTTCGACCAATATCAGTAGTGTGTAAGAATCTCCTCCCTCTAAGAAGAGTGGGCATGTATATACAACTTGTGAAGCATAATAATGGAATGAAATCAATTAATTTTTTTCCTATTGTACCTACTAGCAAGAATATTCAACCCAAAATCATATGTCTATAAGAAAGACAGACACAATATGTTGAAGCAACGATATTCTTTTATTAACCCAATCAACTCTGATTTAAATACAGCATATGTAAATACATTGTGATCTCAACTGAATTTTTTTTATGAAGATATTTACAATCTGTTCATTTTGAACATTAAGTAAACTAATGAAGGAAAGTCACTCTCTCATTGTCACAAGAAATCAAGCAAGCTAACACAAGTGTCTTCTGTTCACATCAGCCAATTTATAAACCCAGTTCCGAATGACATGAACGTCACATCATCCAAGCTGAATAGGTTAAGGAACATTGATTAAAACTTGTCAACTATGAAATGTTATTTTTAATGTTGCATTTTTATTTATAAAGTTTACTACTGAGAAAACTAACTTTATGATCATGTAGTTTTTTTTTGTGGTAATAAAATTTTTGGAACTCAATTACTGACACATTATTAGCTTCATTTTGGTGATGAGTTACAATAAGAAATGAACAAGCTCAGCATTAGTTTCCTAAAATGAAGGAGACAAAAATATTCTCAGAAAATCTAGAAGAAAAATGAAGTAACACTTAAAGATCATGTCCAATTAAGTATTTCTTCTACATAAATACTGTACATCATTATATGCAACTTTTAAAATATTTAATTGTATTGGCCTAATACAGAAACATTTATGCTAATTTGATGTTTGGTAGCACTGAATAAAGCAAATGATTTTCTCTACATAAACAACCATGTATATAATGCTAACTGTACCATCAACGAACAATGTCATTTAATGTTAAACAGTTATGAAAAATGTTTTTTAAAATCGCAATTGTAACAGCAAATAATTAATACAAAGAATATTTCACTCAATACGCCAATTTTTAACAGTTATATGGACTGCACATTAAAAAAGAAATTAACACATTAGTGGACCAGATGATAAAATGCAGAATGAAAGCTTTTTAATTAATCACTGTTTAAATGTGTTGATCTACAGATTATATATATATAAATATGAGTCACTAAATGACATTTTCATGTTAATTAAAACAATTAATAAGGAAAGAGAGATAGAAAGTAGGTGACTTACCTGAGGTTCATAGATGGTAGACACCTTGTGAGGTTTAGAGCTCCCTAAATCCTAGGAGGCACCACCCCCCTCATCAGGAAGACATCTCCAGTGATCGGCTATCCGACTTTGATCTCTCTTTCCTTTCCTTATTAATTGTTTTAATTAGCAAGACAGTGTCATTTCATATGTATATACATATACACAAACGGTAGATTTAGCAATACATAAATTATAAGAAAAATAAATTTTGCAACACATTTTAACTTTCTTATTTGTAGCCCTGATAAGGTAATCTCCATTTGTAAACTATATAATGATTCATTAAAGACATCACCACAGACATCATAGCATCTTTGAATGAGGTTTTTTAATATAAAGTAGAGAAAATTTTATGTTGAAGGTAAATATGAATATTTTTAAGATTGCATGTAACATGTGAGTATGATGTCTGTGGTGTATCTCAACCCCAATAAATGACATAAAAATTAATTTACACTTTATAAAAAAAAACAAATAGTTACCTTCAATTTTTTTCTGTTCAATAAAGTGTAATTGTCAATGTTAGTATTAAGGATATGCTAATTGCTATATAATGGAAGCCTTGGGAATGATAAATCAATCGTATTTCAAGACATTTATATAAATAATTTAAATACTACACTGACATTTCAAAATAAATAAATTTGTTATGAACAACAAAACTATACATTTCTATTAAACTAAATTATTATTTAACATCATAAAAAGTTATGTAGTCAATAAATCTCTCCCCAAACATTCAAATAATAGGAACTTGCTTAAGGTTCCAAATAACAATGTAAATCATCACAGTTTATACAGTTAAACACTAAGCATTTAATCATGGCACATAAATTGACAATTATTAAAACAACAATTGTTTACACACAACTGCAATTCTGACGCAAAGCACTATTATTTGAAAAAAGTGACAATCAAATACTTAAATTGCTTATCTATTACAATGCCACTTTGTAACATTTATAAAAATATAAGCAGGTCTATTTTATTTGTTTCTTCTGTGTATTTTGATTGAAATAATAGTAATTAACGTAAAAATTAACATCTGTGGAACTGATAACAATAGAAATGACCCCATTTTAAAAGACAAACCTCACCTGTTTTGTAAGGTTTGTCTGTTAAAATAAGGTCATATCTATTGATAATAGTAATTAATGTAACTACATATTTAATAATTTGTATTACATAAATTAAACAAAACTTTAAAACAACTTTTCTGATATGTATAAAATTGAAGGCAAATATAGCAAAAAAATTAATTATTTTACCAAATATGATCAGGAATGTACTATTCCTGGTCTTCTTTCATTATATAAACAGTACATTAAAAAATGCAAATTGGACTGCACAAACACAAAAACTTATATCAAAACTCCTACAATATTTGAAATGTAAAAAAGTTAGGAATAATAATTATGAATAAATCAAAATAAATTCATGGAGTTATTTACGGATATTATCATAAAGCAACATGGGATTTTTTGAGCCATTATTTAATAAATACTTCATCACTTTAGAATTTGGATATTCAGGTGTTTCAATAGCACCTTTACCAAATTTAAGTTCCAAAAAGTCACGTATGTTATTTGGAGCTGAAACTTGTTTACCAAGAAATTCTATAGATGACAGAGGGCGCAAAAAATGTTCTGGAAATTCTCTGTCTTGTTTGTGTGTTCGAAACCAAGTATCTTTAGTCATTGTACCATTTCTCGAGTAAAATGGGAAGAGATCAACATGTAAGTGGTTAATATGGCTGAACTGAACCCTAAAAAAGTTTCCTTCCCTTGCCTTTTCCCAGACATAGCCTTCATCAACAACAGGGGAATGGGACTGAGCTTGTGCCAACCATGGGCATCGTCTGATATCTTCCTTGTAAATACCAACATCAACATCATAATCCCATGGCAAGATGTCACCAGAACGCATAGCTCCAAGAAGGCTACCTCCCTCTAACCAATATCGCACACCAAACTCCTCAAGTCGTGCAAATACATGATGGGCAGTGCGGCGAAGTCCAGCGAGGCAACATGGAGGTGTCCATTTACCTTCCCAGAGGTACTGAGGAACATCATCTATCACAGTACTAAAGCATCGAGGTGCATTTCTGTTGCACCCATACCACTCTATTGCACCTGTTTCTCTGAGAACCTTTTTAAACCCTAATTGTTGGAACATAAGCTGCTGACGATTCAAGTCCAATTGCTTGATCTTCCATTGCAAATGCTGACTTTGGTATAGGGGTTTACCATCATTAATTTCTGCATCATGTAGTAACTTTACCTGCAAGGAAAGAATATGTTAAAGTCAATGTTGCACAAAATTGGTAAAATTAAGGTGTCCATTCAAAATAAGATTAAGACAAGTTTATAAAATATAGTTCATTTAATTGTAGATAGCACACCTTAATATTCTTTGCAGACGTTTGGATGTATAATGCATCTGGAAACGGAAGCATAAAAGGTGCTGGCAATCTTGACAATATTTGAGTTTCTAATAGTATTAAATGTTTACCACTGACAGCATCACAAACATCACCATTGATAGTTGAATACTGTATACGCCATTCACGAATGCTAAGTTTAATTTGTAAGCAGTCAACATATTTTTTATCCGAATAAGTAATTGCCAAAATCTTTGAAGAATCTGCTTTTAGTTCCTCAATAATCCTTCTTAAAGTTTTGGTTTTAAACGATCTAGTTGAATCTGGGACAAATAGGGAGTATTTTGTTTTAATTTGTGATATTGGATTTGAGTCTTCTAATGAGTTGGTCAATTTAAACTGAAGATCAAAAATTTTAACTCTATTTAATACGCTACTAGAAAAATTCAAAGATTTTAAATCAATGGGAGGATACGGTATAGTGTCACTAACGACCAATACTCGCAAATTAGGAAATATGGATATAAATGACTGAACCGTATCGGCAACGTCATTTTCGAAATATTCAAATTTACGTATAATTAGAGTAACAGAATCATCTGTGAACGATGATTGGTAAATTGGCGATGGAACGTGCGGTTTTGGACGAGACTCGCCATGCTGCCTGTCATTTTTAGCCAACAGTTTCCATATACTATAAAGGGCAATTAAATTTAGAAGTACTACGACAAAAGTAACAACTTTTGCTATTTTAATGCGCATAATACACTTAAACCGGTGTAAACATTTTGAGGTCCAAAGATCTTAGACCATGAAGGAATAGATAAGCGAAACTTACGTGTACGTTTTCATTTATATATTCTTTCAACGCTTAACATTACATTAACCAATTCTCGAAGACTGCACGAAGCTCTATAACGACTCCGAGAATCTCTTTTAGGATAAGATAGTAATAATTTTACGTCGTAAATATAATACATCAATATTATCTGGCTTGCTGAAAATTGGCTGTATTTTTTATATATATATTTGTCCTTAATTGATTTATTGAACGACTATCTCTTGTGCATTTCGGAACCATTCCTTCTTTCAACTATTCAAGGTTTACTTTTTTATGTACGGTGGATTCCGAATGAGACCATTTTGTAATTACTGAAAAATTTCGTTAATGTCAGCATTTCACTTGTAGCTATCTTTCTCTCCAATGTTTGTATTTTGTTCCGAAATAGTATATTTTATCACACAATAATTTTAATAAAATACTATATTACAAAAGTTTAAACTACGCCCCATAAATTTGGAAAATTCATTGCTTATTAGTTCATTTGATTTATACTTTAAACCGGAAGAGATGGAAAATTTGATATAAAAAGAAATGCTATATAATGGTGATAATCATAAATATATTTCGTAAAATGTAACGCCGTCAAATCGCTATAGACTTATTTTAATATAATATAATGTATCTACTACGAAAGTAGAACTTGAAAGCATGTAGTATAATAAAGTAGTTAATCTCTAATTATTTTAAATTTCTGGAGCAGTGTTTTACCCGTAGAGCGCCCAACGATTAAATTTTGATCAATTTAACCATCATTGAAAGGTA